>SJXQ01006120.1:128732-235155 GCA_006408695.1 Aepyceros melampus
GTTTGGTCAGGGGTGGCGGGGAGGGGCGGGGGTGATGCTGAGGGAGGGTGTGGGGGTGGGTCAGGAGGAAGGGTAGTGAGTGGAGGGCCAGGAGCCTTGGATTTGGCTGACATCTGCTCCCATGCTCCACACACAGAAGCACTGAGCAGCTGGTCAGCATGTGGACTGGGAGGAATGGGGCTGGGCCAGGGACTGGGGATTAAGGCAGCCCTTGTAGCAGCAACTGTGACACAGAGAGCACCTGGCCCTCCCGGAAGTCCCGGAGTGCCTTCTTTGACCTCCTTCCTTCACTTCCTGCATTTTTTGAATTACAGCCCTTTTTAAAAAAAAATTATTTATTTTTGGCTTCCCTGATAGCTCAGTTGGTAAAGAATCCTTCTGCAATGTAGGACACACTGGTTTTATTCCTGGGTCGGGAAGATCCACTGGAGAAGGGAAAAGCTACCCACTCTAGTATTCTTGGGCTTCCCTTGTGGCTCAGCTGGTAAAGAATCCTTCTGCAATGTGGGAGACCTGGTTCAATCCCTGGGTTGGGAAGATCCCCTGGAGAAGGGAAAGGCTACCCACTCCAGTGTTCTGGCCTGGAGAATTCCATGGACTGTATAGTCCATGGAGTTGCAAGGGTCAGGCATGACTGAGCGACTTTCACTCACTTTTTGGCTGTGCCAGGTCTTCGTTCTCTAGTTGCAGTGAGCAGAGGCGACTCTGTAGATGTGTTGGGCCAGCTTCTCATTGCCATGGCTTCTCTTGTTGCTGAGCATGGGCTTTAGGGCTTCAGCAGTTGCGGCACGTGGGCTCACTAGCTGTGACTCCCGGTCTCTAGAGGCCAGGCTCAATAGTTGTGGCTCACTGGCTTAGCTGCTCCGAGGCACCTGTGATCTTCCCAGATCAGGGATCGAACCTATGTCTCCTACATCAGCAGGTGGATTCTTTACCTCTGAGTCACCAGGGAAGCCCCTGAATTATATTTTACAGCCTTTTATTATGGAGCTAGAACCCTAGGAGTAAACCAGGCCCTGCTATCATGGATTTCCCAAGATTGGCTTCTTTTCCAGCTCCTCCTCTGGTGGCTGAGATGTCAAAACCAACTCGGATGCTCTTGCAAAAGCCTGTGGGCATCCCCTTCTCAGGTGGCCTGGGACTTGTCGGCTGAGAGCTATAATGATAATGAGGGTGTCCATCCCAGGTGACTGGGTCTGAGGTATTTTCTAGCAGCATGTCTTTAGGCAAATTACTTAACCACCAGTACAGTTTCTTTACCTATCAGGTGGGATTGATAATTCTTAATACTGATCTTCTGGGGTTAGAGCATGAAATAAATATCAGGAGAATCAAAACAAACAAATGCTTTGCCTATTATGAGATATGAAAATACTTTACATAAACAACTTATTTACAGTGTGTTCCTACTGGTAATATTGTTGCTGCTTCTAAAGTTGAAAAATGTCCTGTCCTTTGAGTATATTTTATGAATTCTCTGCCTTTCTAATTCTCTGTGTCTTGAATGCAACATAAAATCCATGACTGCGACAGAAGACCATCACTGACCTTGGGTGTGGGAAATGTGTTCCTCATGAAATCTGCACAGCTTCACATGCTGCTTTCTTGTGTGACATTTATGTAGCACCCGCTAAGCATTTTATGTGACAGCATTTTTTTTTTCAGTGACATTATCTCATAATCCAATCATTATTAGGAGAAAATGTCAGTTGATTTTTTTTCATTACTAAGAACAGGAACAAAGAAAACTGTGTAACAGAAAATTTTCTGTGTGGCATAGAGAAATCTAATCACTCTCATGATTTCATCAGTGGGGCAGTACCCAGCTTTAGGGCAAGCTGATGAACTATTCCACTACAGAGTTAACCAAAGAAAGAAGAATCGGATAAGTGCAGTGGGGGTTGGGGAATGTAATTAGAGAACAGAAAAAAAAAAGAAAACAAACCTCACAATTCAGTTATTAGGATTATTATGAAGGATTATTATTATTATTATCTTTTGAATCGTTTTGAAGCTAAAGAAATCATAAGCCAGTATTTTTATGTGACCATTTCCCCTTGCAATTGAGGTTTATATGCCAAACATTCTTCGTATATCTTCATTAAGATGTCAGAATTCCTTGTGAAGCCTGACTTCATTTGCATTCCCTTGTACAGTTATTAACAAAAGACCCTTTATGTCTCCACCCAGCTTGATTTCAGTCATGAACTCCATTTTCCTTTTATTTATTTCCTAGAATCTGGTTGGTTATTCGACCGAACTTAGAAAAGCATCTCTTGAAGACTTGGTGGGAAGCCAGATAGAGGTGGTGATGAAAGCAGTTTGTGGGTCTTGGGCGAGTGGGGACAAATAGGGGCAGGTTAGTGGTGACACTGGCTCCTCTAACAGGAACCAGATATTACCTCAAGAGTCTCTTCCTGGCAGATTTTAAACATTCTTACTCAAAGTTAGTATGTTTTGCAATTTGAAAATACAGTTGGAGCCTAGAGTTGTATGAAGCTTGGTTAGTTGGCTTTAAAATTATGCTTTTCTGATAAGTTCCTTGAACATCAGTATGGTCAGTTTAAACAATGATGAAAGTATAAGCAGTTTAAGAGGTTTAGTGACCACTCAAAAGTTGTGTCACAGTAATGATCAACCACTGGAGTTTAAGCTCCTGAGATTTGTACTTTATACCAGCAGTACCCAAACTTTTGGGCACCTGGGACCAAGTTTCGTGGAAGATATTTTTTCCAAGGACTGGAGGCAGGGAGGTGGAGTTGGTTTCTGGTTGATTCAAGAACATTACATTTATTGTGCACTTTATTTTTATTTTGTGGCAATCTTTGGTGGCTCAGAGGTTAAAGCGTCTGCCTCCAATGCGGGAGACCCGGGTTCGATCCCTGGGTTGGGAAGATCCTCTGGAGAAGGAAATGGCAATCCACTCCAGTATTCTTGCCTGGAGAATCCCATGGACTGAGAAGCCTAGTAGGTTACAGTCCACGAGGTCGCAAAGAGTTGGACACGACTGAGTGACTTCACCTTCACCTCACCTCAAGATATTCCACCTTGAATCTAGGGTTAGGGCTCTCATTCCTATGAGAATCTAATGCCACCACTGAACTGACAAGAGGCGGAGCGCAGGAGGTGATGTGAGCAATGAGGGAGTGGCTGTAAATACAGATGAAACTTGGATTGCTTGCTAGCCCACTGCTCACCTCCTGCTGTGTGGCCTGGTTGGGGACCCCTGCTTTATACCAAGTGCTTAGGATCCTGTGACTACTGGGATTTGAGGGCTGGTCAGGGCTCAGAGTGCAATGAAGGAGGGAGGATCCTTGCTGCCCAAAACATCTCATCTTGAGTTGCCTTTGTTCACATCCTTCCCTTATTGTTTAATCCAGATCATTATAACGTAGTTGTTAGCAAAAATAGATATGAATGCTCATTCACAAATATGAAAGGTTTTAAAATATCCTGTTACACTGTGACTTTGAGAATGAAAATGTAATTGAACTTTGCCTTGAGTTTTCCTAACATTTTTTTTGAACGCTACATAGATACAATTCTTTGTGGGAAAACTTCTGTTTCCTCATTTCCCCCAGCACTATTTCAGTGTCTGCAAAATGCATATTGATAGTTTTTCTAGTGGGGTCTGGTGTGTGGTTGTTAGTGGTAAATTAGATGTGGTCTGGACTCAAAAGGAGTTTAAATCTGATAGAAATAAGACCTACCGCAACCACCAGTGTAAAACTCTGAATAAATATAAATGAGGTCTAGTGCACCCCAACGCTCACATCTTGTTTACATTGAATTCTTTCTGTATCGAGGCAGCCACTGCATACTGTATACAAGGTTGCTTACTTGTTATATGGCCTTGAGGATTGTTTTCTAGACGTTGTAAATATGCACAAATTTCTCAAGTAGTTCAGAGGACTTTTATAAGGTATGTAAGGAAGAGGACCTTGTTTTAAAAAATCTACAAAGTTTTTTTATATTCTTGGTCATACTGCTTTGTTTAAGCAATAATATAGAATGAAAAATCAGAGCATATATTGGCTTGTGGGTATTTGTACTAGTTGTGAACTAGAAAAGTATTGCATATTAAGTATGGGAAAATTCTCAGGGGGAGAATTGATCCTGAAGTTTCAAGAAAAGGAGAAATAGTCATTTTTCGGTTGTTTCTTTTAAAATATGCACCCATCTCTTAGAATTTATATATTTTAACTTCAGGAATGTTGATTAATTAACCTGAGCATAGTTCTGTGTTTTACTGTGATAATATGATTTTTTGTGGGAGACGATGGGGGGGACTTAAAATATCAATTTAATTTTGCTTCCAAATCTGCAGTTTGATCAGACTTGGCAGGAACACCTTGTCTTTGCTCCACAGTGTCCATTAGAGTGGCTTGCCTAGGCTTAGATAACCTCTGCAATGCAGCTCACTCACATGGGTAGCAAGTTGGTATTGGCTATCAGCTGGGTGCATCAGTTTCTCCACATTAGGGTCTCTCTATTGACTGCTTGAGTTTCCTTATGACATGGTGGTTAGGTTCTAAGAATAAACATTCCAAGAGACAGAAAGTAGAAGTGGCCATTTTTAAAGACTTGAGTTTGGAAACTGGCACCGTATTCTCTTGGTCAAGTAGTTTATAATGTGAATTTTAAACAAGCGATTTCACGATTTAAGGAAACATTTTATTTGAACTTCATTTAATGGTTCACATGGGTACCTTAGGGTGATTCCTATCTTGGGGATGTGGCCTTCTTCCTACCAAGGTGTAAAGGAAGGTGCATGAGCTGAAATTCATGCTCGTTGTGACATTTGTTTTCCTATTCCTGTTCAGGTGAACAGAATGTCAGAACAGAGGACTGGATCTCAGCTTGAGTTTCTTAGAGGAATGAGAACGGCACACTGTGTTAGGACTGGATGAGAAAGTTGGCAGGCTTCTCTTTCCACTTTTGGACATGTGTCTTTATTAGCTCAACTAATATTTACATAATGCTTATTATGTAAATAAGCCTGTAGCAGGCTCTTTACATCTGTTAACAAAATTATATTTCTATAGGAGACTTCCTATAGACTCTTCCTGTGTTACAGGTGGAGTCTTTTAGTACTGCTATAATGACATTATTTTTAGCAGAGGTAATTATTAATAATCCCTTGCCCTGTTTCATAACTCTGTATAATATATACCTTTTTGTTGTTTAGTCACTCAGTCATGTCCAACTCTTTTACAACCCCATGCACTGGCTCCTCTGTCCATGGGATTTCCAAGACAAGAGTAATGGAGTGGGCTGCCATTTCTTACTCCAAGGGATCTTTCTGAACCTGTGTCTTCTGCATTGGCAGGTGGATTCTTAACCACTGAGCCACCTGGGAAGCCCATAATATATCCCTTGTTGCTCTTTTAAAGATACCATGGAGATATTCTGAAAATGCTTGGAATTTGGTTGTTTTTGAACACATGGCTAAATCCTTCCTCCTGTTATTGTAGTTTCTCTTAACACTTGGATAGATATTATCTGGGTATATTTTACTTTATGTTTAAAAAACACGTGATATAATGATAATCCTAGTCTTTTAGTTTGGGATATTACCACGCTGTCAGGGTTGTCAGGGTCTTCTCTGATTGAGTCTTATTTGCACTCAACACCATTTAGTAGTACTGAGAGCCAGTATAATGAACAGCAGTGAGGGACTGTCCCCTCTTTTCAGCCAAGGTCAGTTGGCAGCTGGCGTACACTGTTTCTTATTTTGGAAAGGTTTTGCTTGGGCAAAGACTCACTCTTTTAACCAAATCCTGCTTTTCATCTGTTTTTGATGGCAGTGGACCATATTTCCCAGCCTTTTGCAAACATTGCCTGTCTGGCGGGATTTCCTGGACACAGAGCCCTTGACGACCATTACTGGCCAACTTTTTTGAACTTCAGTGATTAACCTGGTTATTTGTTCTGCATTTTCTGCCATGGGAACCAATAAGCTTAGCCTTTTGAAATTAGCCAAGGGTCTAAGAATAATCCATTTGTTAATCGGACCCATTGTTTCCTCCTGCCTATTAACTTTGACGAATCAAATCTTCCCTCCAATATCCAGCTGTTAATCTACACATCAGTACTATGTAGAGTGACATTAATTTCCGAATAAGGTTCCCATGGTAGACCTTTGTTGTTGAAGTTTTGAAATTCTTATATTATAGACTGACATGATTCAAACATGGCAGGAATGGAACACCAATGGCACATGATTAAAAATTGGTTGATCAATCAATGATAATTTTATAATACAGATATCATTAAATTGCTCTTATACATAAATCATAATATATAAAGTCTATATGTAATGAGTTGCCCTCAATAATAAGGCAGTCACTTTTTCACCTTATAAAACTAAGCCTAAGGTAAAACCAGTTGCTGCCATTGGTATACTGTTGATAGTGCCAGTCTTCAGAATGGTGAACAGATCCCTCGAGTAATGGGAGATCTCCTGGGCTTGTATTCAGAAAAAAATAATCCTCATGCCCACATCAGGTTCCCTTTCCTCCGTGGGGTGCGTTGAGATGTTCTGTGAGATGTAAGATTCTCATGCTTTTTGCTGTCACTTAGGAATGTGGCACACTGATGCAGAAGACAGATTAACAAAGGAGTTAGATTATATGGTCTCAGGTTTTTTTTCCATTTCTTAATATCCAAGGTGTGCATGGAATGTACATTTTTTGTCTTCTAGGAGTAAGCTCTGATCATATGTAAGTGAAAGAGAAAAGGGGCTTTGATTTAAAAGAGCTATTTGATAACAGCTTTTCAGAAGCGCAGCCCTTCTAATATGTGATGAATGTATTTGTGTTGCTGGATGCTATTAGTAGTAAAACCATTTATTTAGTAGGGTGAGGCTGCCTTAAAGATACCTGTACATCTGGTCTTCTCTGTAGGCTACTTGTGAGCTTTACATAGCACAAAGAGCTTGAAGAACACAGGAGTTCTGTTGGGGAAAGTTACAGTACTTACACAGTGTAGTAGATGCTTACGATTTATGGTGTTGTAATCAGTGACCATTGATAGAGATATCTGGGGTGAAATCTGGATGAGTATTAAAGAATCCTGACATTTTAGTTAGCAGTCTATTGATGTCATTATACTTGATGGGCATGGGGCATGCTGCTGCTGCTGCTGCTAAGTCGCTTCAGTCGTGTCCAACTTTGTGCGACCCCAGAGATGGCAGCCCACCAGGCTCCCCCGTCCCTGGGATTCTCCAGGCAAGAACACTGGAGTGGGTTGCCATTTCCTTCTCCAGTGCATGAAAGTGAAAAGTGAAAGTGAAGTCGCTCAGTCGTGCCCGACTCTTAGCGACCCCATGGACTGCAGCCTACCAGGCTCCTCCATCCATGGGATTTTCCAGGCAAGAGTACTGGAATGGGGTGCCATGGCCTTTTCCGCATGGGGCATGGTGATGTGTATATTTGAAACATCCTTGCAAGGCTCTTTTTTGAAAATAACACTGTGAGCTGCATTTGGATGTGTAACTGTTAGTCCTCATGGAAAAGTCTGTTTAAATGTATTTTTCTCCTGAGGGCTCAAACATAAAATAGAATTTTAAATATAAAAATGCTAAGACCCTAGCTTTGATGCTTCTGTCACTAAAATAGCAAGAAATTTATCAAAATTTTACTCATTTTTGCCAAATTAAAAAAATCTAAACAAGTAAGCCAACTTGTTTTTTAAAGATTGAAGTATAGTTGGTTTACAATGTTGACTTAGTTTCAGGTGTACTATAAAGTGATTCAGTTATACATGTATTCTTTTCAGATTCCTGTCTATTATGTTATTACAAAATGTTAAATATAGCTTCCTGTGCTATACAGTAAGTCCTTGTTGTTTATTTTATATACAATAGTCTGTATATGTTAATCCCAAACTCCTAATTTGTCCCTCCCTCACTTTTCCTTTTGGTAACATGTTTATTTTCTATGTCTATGAGTCTGTTTCTGTTTTGTGAGTTCATTTATATTATTATTATTTTTTAGACTCCACATGTAAGTGGTATCATATGACATTTGTCTTTCTCTGTCTGACTTACATCATTTAGTGTGATAATCTCTAAGTTCATACATGTTGCTGCAAATGAGTAAGCCACCTTCTTGAATGTGTAAAACTATGGGGACAGTATGATCAAAAGTGTCTCGAAGCCCACATTGTGTGGTTATACCTACCACTGCAAGTTATAGTGATTAAAAACGCCACCTGTATTTATTTTGCTAAAAAAAAAAAAAAAATCCTGAATGATGCTACTCTTAGAAGTTTTCTCCATTGAGTTTTATATCTCCTTGAAGAGGTTTGGAAAGAAAGTCTGCCAATTGGAAGGTAAAAATGAATAAAAATGTGGAAAACATAAGTTTATCTAAGTGCAACTCTGTAGCATAGAGGCAGAAGCTAAAAGCAAGCGTTACTTTTCTTGAACTGAAGCCCAACTGCAGATGCTAGAATGGCTGTCAACTGCTTTTCTTCTCGTTGTTGCCCAGCAACGGACTCACATTCTTGAGTGAGAGGGGAGTGGTAGTTCTTACCCCCTTTTGATTTTTCTTCACCCCCACCTGCTCTATGTCCCTCTGTTTCTCTTTTAATACCACATCAACTTCCCCAGCTGTGATTGGACTTATGAAAGTTAATCTTGGAGTCGTGTGGCAACCCAGGGCAGATAGTAGGGGACCGGAGACCAGGGTTACCACTGTGGCCTCTTTGAACCAAGCAGGAGGCGCAAGACTCAGGGGTGGGGCACCCAGCAGCCTGCATTTGTTTAGAAAGTGATGGCTTGCTCTGCACAGACCCATGGGGGAATTCTTGGACTCTACTAGGCTTAATTCTTTAAAATATTTATTTTCTTTTAATTTTGGATTCAGATTCTTAAGATTCTGAGAATCTTCTTTTTTCATCTGAGGGACGCTAGCAAGATTACAGAAAATTTCGAGTGCTTGGCGTTGGTGCCAGGCAGGCTTGGGTCCAGATTCCTACATGATTTATGAGCTTTGGGGCTTCAGGCAAGTCTCAGAACATAAACTTTTTGAACCTGTTTCTCATTCATAAAATGGGAATAATCTCTCTTTGCAGGATTGTTGTATTAAATGAGATAACCATGCAAGGAAGATTCTGTAGGAGGCCAACGGCTGGGTGGTAACTATACTAATAGTGTCAAGAAGGTACTCTCAGTTGTATTCTTGATTTTGGCATTGTGCTGTGAGTTTTGCATTGTAAGATCTAAGCTAATGTGCTGCTGAGAAACAGAGATGATGCAAAGCATCTGGTGGGAGAATCTGCCTTTGTGGCTTCGGCTGGTCCACTGTATATACAGATCAAACACCATCACTTGTGTTCAGTGTTGTCACACGTCTAGGGACTATCACTCTACTTGAGATGGACCAACACCCACCTGAAAGCATGCACTTTCTTGAATACAGGTGCTGATAATTTTAAAGAGGTACAGAAAAATCTGTATCTATAATAACTTGATAAAGTGGGTCGGAGGTCAATTCTTTAGAAAAAAAATTAATCACTGACTTTCCGGAAAGGTTTGTAGCAGAATTATTTTTCAAAGGGAGCTCTCTCTGCATTTAAAATGTGATTAACATAAACCAAACGAAAAAGGATTTCAGCAGGAGCTTTCTGTGGCACAAAGTTAAGTCCACTTGTGTCCAGGGTTGCTTCAGCTCCCAGCATCTTTCTCAGGGCAGTCTACAATTGTTTCCATCACTTACTAGGTTTTATCTCAATCTTAGCTTCAGAATGCTTAGGCTGACGTTCATGAGTATATCTTCAAATGCTATTTTAGTGCTTTTTTTCCCCTCTCCTTCTACTGGATCCTCGAGGCATGGAGAATTTTAGGAAGCAACGTGGAGTAGTAGTCACTGTTGTCAGCATGTAACAGAGGGAAGGTCATTGCGTCTTTTTCATCCTGTTTCCTCATCTGCAAAGTGCTAATCCTGGCATTGCTCACTTAACAGAACTATTGTGAAGTCCAGTAATAATAGCAAACAGGTGTTTTTTTCTCCATTCTGTGAATGTCCTCCCCACCACAAAACTGTATTTTTTTTTTTCTGTAGCAGTTTATCAGCTTCAACCCTATCAGCATTTAATACCCTGTAGTTTTTTTCTTTTTGTTAAACTTTTAATTTTGTATTGGAATGTGGCCAATTAACAATATTATAATAGTTTCAGGTGGACAGAAAAGGGACCCAGCCATACATATACATGAATCCATTCTCCCCCAAACTCCCCTCCCATCTAGGCTGCCCAATACCCTGTAGTTTAACTGTGGAGCTATCCTATGCACCATCAGATGTGGAGTTGCAACCCTGGTCTCCACCTACTAGATGCCAGCAACAACCCTTTTCTGCCATTTTTGTCTCCAGACATAGAGCAAACATTTATAGACAATTATGATGTGCTGGGCACAATGCTAAGAGCTTTCTGTGCTTTAGTAACTTTAATTTCAAGATAAATTTGTGGGGTGGATGCTTTAGTCCTAATAACAAAGTGGTAGGTAATGCTGATTGATGGCTCTCTACCTGTCAGGCTTTGTTTGAAGGTCTTTTTATGCCATAGCTGTTGGTGGGAAACGGAGGTGCAGAGTGATTAAGTCACACGCCCAAAGTTTAACGTGTACAACATAATGATTTGGTATGTGTGTATTGCAAAATATTGCAGTCCATGGGGTCAGAAAGAGTTGGGTACAACTTAGCAACTGGACACCACCACCAGCGTATTAATATATGGCAAAATGATGAATAACACCCATCACTTCACATAGTTACACATTTTTTTCTTGTGATGAGAACTTTTAAGATCTAATCTCTAAGCAACTTACAAATACACATACAGTATTGTTAACTATAGTCCAGCTGTACCTTATATCACCAAAACTTATCTTTTAACTGAAAGTTGCACTTTTTGACCACCTTCCCCCATTCCTCCCACCCCCTCAACCTGTTAGGCAGGCTCTACTTACGATATCGTTTTACAGATAAAGAAATTGAGAATTAGAGACAGGCTGGGTCACTTGTCCAAGGTCTCATAGTAAGAGGCAGATGTGGCCTTCAAACCAAGTTTTTTCTGACTCCTCCACCTACACTCCGGCCCCCAGAGACTGAGGTAAAGGGATTAGGTGCTTCTCTCAGGGCTTTTTGCCTTCTGTTGTCCTAACAGCAGAGAAAACTCACATTAGGGCAGGTCCCCATCAAAGGCCCACTGCAGCAGAGCTGTTTGTTTGTGGATTAAAATCTAGTTTCTTACTTCCTGAGGTCAAACGGCCACTGTGACGTGGGCTCTCCTTTTCTGAATTAATGCACTTTTCTGAGTCAGTGCACTGACTTAGCAGCAAGTGACAGAGTGATTTTCCTGGGAGAGCTGTGGTGCCAGGGCCTGCTTGGGTTCCAGCAAGAGTTTTGGGGGCCCAGAGCTAATTCCCCAGTACAGAATGGTCCAGGAGGAAAAAAAAACATGCCCGAAGGCCCTTGCGTTGTCTGTGTCTGAGAGCACTCATCTATGGAAGATGGCCAAACAACATTGAAGTTTCAGAGCAGACTTAAGTATTTTTCTTAGCACATTTACCATCCCCGCCCCTGATTATAATAAGTTGAGAGGAAAGTGTGTGATTTGACTCTACAAATAGAATTGTAGGTACATTGAACTAATGGTGTCTCTCCAAGCTCTATCAGTTCATGCAGAACTTTGAAAATTAATTGAGGAGGAATTCTACTGAAATTTATTTTGATTACTTGAGACCAGAAAAAGTTGGGAAGATTTTTATTGGTAAAGAGAGGAAAAGGGGGCTCACCTGGTAGTCCAATGGTTAAAGTTCCTAGCTTCCACTGTAGGGAGCAGGGGTTTGATCCCTGGTAGGGAACTAAGATCTTGCATGCCCCACCGTGTGGCCCCCACAAAAAGCAAAAAAGAGAGAGAGAGTGAAGAAATACAACAAAACTTGCTATTTTTGACTTTTTTGTATATAAAATTTCAAACATGCATGAAGTACAATGACTACCTATTTATAATATTTATATAAACCCCTTCCCTAGATTTAAAAATGGTTAACATTTGCCATATTTGTATCCTATTCTTTAATGGAAGTATTTTCAAGCAAATAATTAACTCCAAATGCTTGAGTAGTTATCTCTAAAAATTAAAGACATATTCCTGCATAAAAAAATTGTCATTTTCAGACATAAAAGAATTAACAATTATTAAAAAAAATTTTTTTTGAACAATTTCAAACTCAGAGAAGTACTGAAGAAGAGTACACTCTTCATTTGAATTCAGCAATTCTAAATGTTTCACCACACGTCTCTCTGTGTATTTTCTTTTTTCACTAAACCAAGATTTTAGCCTTGTATACTTCAGCATGCAGCTTCTAAGAGTAAGGCCATTCTTTTGCACAATAGCAAATACCATGATTACCCAAGAAAATTAGCCTTTGTTAAATAATATAATTTAATATATAGCCCTTGTTCAAACTCTCCCAATTGCAAAGTATCTTTTGCCACTGTGTGTGTTCACATATGCTATGCTATAGTTTTACGCCTCTGTTTTGATTCAGAGAAGTGCTCCTCTCCCCTTTACCATTTTGTTTCTTTTTCACAATATTAAGTTAAAAAAATTTTTTTAGACTAGTATTCCTCTTGGGTTTCTTAGGATTACATTAGGTTGAAAATTTTGACAAAAATACTTAAGTCAGTTTGTGTATTTCTTATTGCATGAAATCAAGATACAAACAATGCTTTCTTAATATCACCTAATTCTCAGTGCTTACTCAGACTTTCCCAATTGTTTCAGATTTTGTTGTTGTTGTTGTTTTTGTTTTTTTTTACAGTGGTTTGTTCAAAGGAAATATTTTGCACCATTTGAAAAAAAAGAAAGTAGAAAATAGACTAGCTTTAATGCTGTTCCTGGTAAACACTTTAGGTTAATGCTTATGTTTCTGCTAGATGCCGATCACATCTTTTTTCTTTTATAGAAATTATTTTAAAAATTGAAATAATTTAAAAAATAACATTTCTCTTAATTACCTTAAAAATGTACTATAATTTTTGGAGAAAAGTACACAGATCTTAAGTATGTTGCCTGTTGAATTTTCACAAATTGGACACACCCACATAAGCAGCTTTCAAGAAATAAGACTTCCCTAGAACCAAGAAATACCCCATCTGCCCTCTTCTAGACCCTCACAGTCCCCAAGGGTATCACTCTTCTGATGTCTTGTGTGATGGGTTCATTAGTCTGCTCAAAATTACTTCTAGTTCCCTAAAAGAACGAGCACAAACTAGAGAAGCTATAAAAGATATGTATATTTTAGTTCGGAATTATGAAAGCCCACCTTCAATCAAAGACATTGTAAATGATATACTGTATATATTTTCACACAGAATAATTCCCACAACAATGTTTTACATAATGGTTTCATTCAGAGGCTCCTCCTGCTTCCCGAGAAATGGGATTTAATCCAAAACGCTAAAGGTTAAGTTATCAATGGAACTCAAAGGGCATTTTGTTTCCATTTGGATAAGTCGTTTAATGTTTTTTAAGTCCACGCATATGTTAACAATGGAGGCAGTCAATTATAGGGGAGCTTAGCAAGGCATTCCTGGAGTTCTCCTCAGTGATGAGCATCTCGAAGTGAATTCAGGAAAAGAGCAACTATTTTTCAAAGAAGGAAATTATTTTAATTAGTAACTCACAAAGGATAATAAATAGTCAGATAATTCTGAAATTGCTTGGCTTTGGGACAAGTAATTACATTGAACATGCAGTTAAAAAAAAAGGAAATAAAGAAAATGAGGCTGGGGGCATGTATAATCAATTTGGTGCAAGTAATTACATTATGAAGGCTTCATGACAATTTTATGGTACATTAACAGTGCGGAAAAGCATGCATCCTGCATTCTAGAAGAAGGCTGGCAGCACAGTGTATGTGTAAGTCTCTTGACCCAAGGTTGGTTTTCATGAATTTCCAGACTGTGGGGCTCTGCAGCTGCTAATAGGTAACCATCTAATGGGCTGAACTAAGCAGGGAGATGGAAGCCTACTTGTAGTGTCCAGTGAAGCCTTCTTAGATCACCAGTGGTGGTGGTGGTGATGGTAATTGCTGAGTCGTGTCCGACTGCTATCCTGTGGACTGTAGCCTGCCAGGCTCCTCTGTCCCTGGAATTCTCCAGGCAAGAGTACTAGACCACCAGTATGCCCCATGTGAACTGCGTCTCGAGGGTCCTGCAGTGTGCATCTGGGTGGTATTGTTGTAGGTATCTGTGGGTGACTTTGCTCTGTGTGCCTGGAGTTTTTTTTATTTTTTTATTTTTAAGGGGGCGGGGGCAGGGAGCAGATAGGAATCAACCTTCTCTGGTGTGGTTTTCAATGTGACATGCCCTAGTGACATTAGTTGCAAAGTGACTTGCTAAAATTAGAAAGTGAGATTGAACAGCTGGGTTGATGGCCTAAGTGCTGGGTTCCCACCAGTTGTTTCAAGGGGATGGAGTGGAGCCACCCAGAGTGCTTTGCAGCAGCTGTGACCCCCGAGCCAAGAAAGCTACATTTTGAAGGCACACTAAAAATAGACAGACTCTTACAAGCTCCTGATTTTGAAGTAACGAAGAAAGCTAAAAGCTTCTGGGTGCAAAAATTCAGTTTAATTTCCAGCTTTCATAAATGGAAATGTATATAACAAACATGGAATAGCTTGAAATCATAATATACATATACATGCCCATATATGTCTCTCACTGTCTCTCTCCAGCTCAATAATCTTTATACACACTCTGCTTTGGATAAACTCAGTCATCAGGTTGCTTTGGTATTACAGCTTCATAGCATTACACTCACATTTGTCCACTGATTCTGGATATGAGCTGCTTATGTTTTTTAATTCCGGTCAGTTGGGTATAAAAATAGTGCTATAATATCTGAAGTATGGGAGGCACGGCTACCCACTCCAGTATTCTTGCCTGGAGAATCCTGTGGACAGAGCGTGGTGGGCTACAGTCTATGGGTTTGCAGAGTTGGACACAACTGAGTAACATTTTCACTTTCTTTCATTTTCATATCTGAAGACCATTATGTGTTCAGGCAGTACTGCTGAACTGAGTCTGATGCTGTGCTTGGAATAAATACCACAAATGGTTTATTCTGATTCCTAAAATGTATTCTGCCTGCATGAGTGCATGCTAAGTTGCTTCAGTTATATCTGACTCTTTGGGACCCTATGGACTGTAGCCTACCAGCCTTCATTGTCCATGGGATTCTCCAGGCAAGAATACTGGAGTGGGTTGCCATGCTCTCCTCCAGGGGATCTTCCCGACCTAGGGATGGAACCTTCGTCTCTTACATCTCCTGCATTGGCAGGCAAGTTCTTTACCGTTAGCACCACTTGGGAAGTCCAAAATATATTCAACTAATATATTCATACTATTATAATTATATTCAACTAAATTTATTCATACTAATAAAGTGAAAGAAAAGATCACATCTAAAATAAATGTTAGGTTAAGCTAGTTCAAACACAGAGCTTTTCGCAATAATGCAATTTTAGGAGGGAAATGTAGCATTCAGTGTTTCCCAAATTTATTTGATAACAACACTTTTTTGGGGTGCAGATTTGGGGGATTATCTTCTAGAACTTAAATCCTATAGAATGTACTTGAGGTTACACTGCCTGTAAATGCATCTCCTCATAGCCAGTATGACTAAGTCCAAAAGCTTTTGTCACCTGAGAAGTAGATTTGATTTAGTTTGAATGTCAGATGAGGTCCATCTGTGAGGTGAAGCTGTTGGCAGACTCAGAAGTGTCTTTCCCTACAGAATGACTTAGTGTTAATTACCTCCCTTACTCCCACCTCACGGCACACTTTCATTTTCATCTTTTTGTCAAAATAGTTACCGGGATTATGGGAATTTTCCAGACCAAAGCTCAACCTGGCTTATTTTATCTTCCTTTTGTAGACTAAAGAAAGAAAGTGAAATCACTCACTTCTACTCTTTGTGACCCCATGGACTGTAGCCTACCAGGCTCCTCCGTACATGGGATTTTCCAGGCAAGAGTACTGGAGTGGGTTGCCATCGTTCTGCCATCCAGGGAATCTTCCCGACCCAGGGATCAAATCTGGGTTTCCTGCATTGTAGGCAGATACTGTACTGTCTGAGCTACCAGGGAAGCCCTTGTAGGACCATGCTGAGAAAAATTTATTCAACAAACATTTTGGAGCAAAATAAGAAAATACAGGTAGTTTATTTAGATAGTCATATAAAGTCACATTTCTGTCATTTTCCTCTTGATTTCATTTCAGTGTAATAACAGACTTCTCTTTTCTCACATAGATAGCATATGAGAATTAATATGTGCACATATTCTTGCACTTTGTTATTAAAATTATATGTCTGAGTATGCAAATGTGACCCTTTTCTCACAAAGTCATTTAAAATGAATCCAGATCCTAACAGTTCTTAGCTGTTTCTTCTAATAAAGCTGTTTTCATTTCAGAGCACATTACAAAAATGTACTTTGTGTAAATGTTAAAAATGTAAATATCACAAAAAGTGAAAAGGGAGTAGCTTAGGAAAAGTAGCTTAGAATTATCTCTAATACTTTTTTCCCATTAAAAAATAAGTAGGAAAGATTAATCTACACTTAAGTAATTATAGTTATGTGTGTGTGTGCTCAGTTGCTCAGTTGTGTCGGACTCTTTGTGACCCCTAGACTCTTCTCCTCTGTCCATGGAAATTTTCAGGCAAGAATCCTGGAGTGGGTTGCCATTTCTACTCTAGGGTATCTTTCCAACCCAGGGATTGAACTTGGGTCTCCTGTTTCCTGCATTTACAGGCAGATTTTTTTTTTTTTTAACCATTGAGCCACCTGGAAAACCAATTATAGTCAATTTCAAAAGTTAATAACCTAACATTTATAGAATTATAAATGAACACATTTATCAAACATTAAAAACATCAATATTTGAATATTTTCCCTGTAATCAACATTAATAAAGACCAAAGACAAGTCAGGCTGAAGCTGTTATTGTCAGGGTTTCTGAGGGAAGGAACTTTCCAGGAGGCGGGTTAACAGCCCCAGTTCTGGCTGGGAGCCCTGCTCTTGAGAGCCATACTCAGTTGCTACCTTTGCGTCTCCAAATCCGTCTTTGGAGTCTTTTTACCTCTTCCTTTTAAGTCACAGCAGAGAGTCTGGCTTTGTATTTGGTTTACTTTTCTAAAGTAGTATTTGTCTTTCTTCCTCTCCTTCCTCCCTAACATCAACTACAGGATCACATGGAGCTAATTTGTTTTACTGTCACGGGAGTCCTTTTTCTTGACCAGATGGGCCTGATTAAAACCAGGCCAGTTAAAAGGTCAACTTTGTAGGCAAGTGCATACACTCCATGACTCAAGGGGTTCAGGAGGGATAAGGAGGGATGATCGGTGTGTGCTCAGTCATGTCTGACTCTTCTGCAACCCCATAGACTGTAGAAGACCTCCCCAGGATCTTCTCTCCATGGGCTTTCCCAGGCAAGAATACTGGAGTGGGTTGCCATTTCCTCCTCCAGGGGATCTTTCTGACCTAAGGACTGAACCTGTGTCTCCAGAGTGCAGGTGGATTCTTTACCACTAAGCCACCTGGGAAGCTCACGAGGTGGGATTGTTGAAACAGGACGATGAGGGGGAAGAATCTGTCTTGTGGGGCCCTTTCCTCCGAGGGACCGAGCCTGTAGGTGATGTTGTTCCAGGACAAAGTCAGGCTATCAGCAGCACCAACTGTCTGTACCCTCTTTTCCTTCCTTCCTAAAGGTCCAGATTATTTGTGTCAGCCTCTTTGGGTTCACAAGGCAGTATCCCATTATGGAAAAAAAAGCCCAAGACCCAACTCTAGAATAAGATTGGGCTCTCAGCTGTGTCACATAGAAATTTATTAAGTCATTTAACTTTTCCCAACTCAATTTATGGATGTTAAAAATGAAGATTAGTAAATTTGCTATGTGAGGGTCCAATTAAGGTAATTTTGGAGCTATGGAGTGCTATATACATGTCAGCTGTTGCAGTCAGACATTATTATTACCATCATTACTGTGAATATTGCGATGTATAACTAATAGTCATTATCATGACTGTCACTATTAATGCATGTCACTATTCATTCGTATGTTCACTCATTCATTCATTTGACAAACGTTTATTTATTGGAACTTCCCTGGCAGTCTGTATACATAAGGGTGGTGCTAATGGTGAAGAATCTGTCTGCCAATACAGGAGACGCAAGAGACTCAGGTTCGATCCCTGGGTTGGGAAGGTCCCCTCTAGTAGGAAATGGCAACCCACTACAGTATTCTTACCTGGGAAATTCCATGGACAGAGGAGCCTGGTGGGCTACAGTCCATGAGGTCACAGAGAATCAGACACAACTGAAGTGACCAAGCACAGCATAACCTGGTGATCTAGTGATTAGGATTCGGTGCTTTCGCTGCTGTGGCCCAGGTTCAATCCCTGGTTGGGGAACTGAGATCCCGCAAGCCATTCCATGTGGCCATAAACCCAACAGCAACAACAAGAGCAACAAAAAAGCATTTATTGAGTGTCTAAAATATGCCTGAGGTGGTGTACTTTCAGGGGCCATGGTGAGCAGCACTTGGTGGTGGTTCAGTTGACCAGTTTGCTGAATCAAACTAGAATAAATTAATAATGCTTTCATTTGTTTTAGAGGCTGTTACAGCATCCTCTAGGCTTCATGTCCTTCCAGGGACCAGTAAAGAACAAATTTTCCTGGATGAGTTTTTTGAACACTTGATAGATAAAGGTATATAAGATACGAGTGATTTGTTTGATCTCGTCACTGAGAAACAAAATATTTTGTTAAAGGAAGCTCATGAAATACATTTTTTCCCTCCTTGCTTTGTAAAGTCATTTGTTTCATGAGTAATTTTTGAATATCGCTTTGGGTCTTCCACTCCAGATCCAATATTGGAACTCCCGAGAACTTGAAAGCTTATTTAAAGTCTCCTTCAATTCAACATCCTTTTAAAAAAGTCTCATGGAAAGGAAAAATCTAAATGTGTCCTGTAGAGAAAATACCATTTCCTTTGACCGTTATTATGATTTTTATCCTGCTTCTTTCTTTATACAGAGTTCCTCTCCAAATCAGTGGGAACTGCTTAGCAGTTCTGAAGGCAGGATGTGCCTTGGAGTGGGAGGAGAATGAGGCTTGTGGTTGGTCATCAGACTAAATTTAAACCATTATTTGGAATGACTATGTAATTAACGTGGGGGTTAAAAAATGAAAAATACAGCTGCAAGGGTAGTTTTCTTCCTTTAATAAGAAAAGAAGTTAGGAGTCACGAGAAGAAAACAAACACAGGAACATGAGGCATGCATTTTCTTTCATGAGAAGAGAATCAAAGATGCACCCTAATCTTTCAAGAGACAATAAATGCCTCTCCTTTCTGGATTAGGAAGATGACAGCAAGAACGGCACCGCAGCTGGCCGTCTCCAGAGCAGACAGGTGCTGGATATAAGATGCCTCCGATTGGCCTGTGAAGTGTAGACAGTGCTCCAGATGACAGGCCCCGCTTGATCTGCCAGAGGACAGAGCTGCTCAGTCTGTTGACGCCTGGTTCACAGTCTCCCAGCTCGCTCAAACAGCTGCCAGAGGCAGCCATGAAATATTGCTTAATTATAGAATTTCTCTTGATCCTCTTTATCCCTTCTCCCACTCCCCACACCCGGCTTTGTGCCCCTCCCTGGTTCACAGCACCTTTAGGCTGAGCACTCACGGGAGTATTAGGATGGTGCCTTTTCCAGCTCACAGTTAAGGGACTGACAGAGGTTCAACTACACTCTAGCTGTGGGCTTATTCTTGGAGGCTGTAATTAGCAGTGTTAAGTTCGAATGTGGAATGCAATGTTATTTTTTTCAGCAGGAAGCGAGTTTACTTGGAGCAGGGCAGAGGAGGATAGCTTTTCTCATTCTTTCTCTTTTTTTTTCTGATTGAAAAGTAGTGCTTATTGTACGAAGTGGAGAAAGTATCAAGGAATCTAAAGATATGACTAAGCCTACTTTCCTCTTATTCATATGTTTGGATATTAACCAAAATAGTATTATGTTCACTTTCTATTTTAACAAGTATAGATCCATGTCTAATGTCTGTTCAGTCTTCCATGGTCTGGCTGACCCATAATTTACTTAACCATTTAACACATTTGAGACGTAAAACTGCAGTGGACATCCTTGCACATACATTTTGCATACTTGTTTATTGGTTTGGAATTATGTTTGTAATTAACAGGGACATGAAATGAGATTGTCTCTAACATTAAATTAAGATGATCAGGGGCTGATGTGATGGTTCTGCACGCACTTGTCTCTTTTCTATTGTCTTGTTCTTAGTGAGTAGCTTTCGTTCCTCATGATTTAAAAGGATTGCTATAGCTCTGGTCATAACGTCTACTTTCCAAGCTGAAATAAAGAAGGTGGAAAGCAGAAAAGACTGTTAATCTCTTCCATTTAAAGAACTTCCCTAGAATTTCACACAGCATCTGTTTATCGTCTCGAACTTAGTCTCTTGGCCACACCTTGCACTCAGCAGAGAGGGTGAGTAGATATTCAGAAGCAGCTGGCCATCTCGGCCATATCTTTCTGTTTCCTTGGTATATGTTTCATGGAGGAGTTTCTAATTCAAAGGTTTTTCAAGGATTTTATAATGTGTTGACAAACTACTCTCCAGAAAGAGGTTACCAGTTAAGTTTAGTAATATGTAAGAGTGACCCTCAATGAGGCTGTGGGTTCTTTGGTGAGCATTTTAAGGACATTTTAAAACTTTTCCTGAAGCTATGTTTTTATCTTTCTTTAAGTCATACATTCTGGAGAGAGCTGATGTAGGGGTTTCTGATAGAATTTTTTCTTCAAATCAAGGTCTGTACAAGTAAGAGTATTCCTTCCAAAAATTGGAAGGATGTTGGCCTGAGAATTCAAATGTTATTCACACATGTTTCCTCCACTTTTAAGAACGCTTATTTGGAGCATTCCCAGTTTGAACCCAGTTTGAAAATTTTTCCTGCCAATCAAGTAAAAAGCACAACCAAGAAGCTGCTCACTCAGCCCATGTCGGTGTTAAGATATAAAGGTGTTTGATTTCTGTTCCATTTCCTATAAGTTTAAAAATTGTATCAAAATTAAAAGTGCATACACCTAAATAGATGCTTTTTACTATGAGAATTAATGCTAGCTATAATATGTTAGTGAAGAACTGTGGGGTTTGGATGGGTTAATAAGTCATAAAAAATTGAAAAAAATACCTTTCCTGTTCTTTGTTGAATATATGTGTGTGTGTGTGCACGTTGTGTGCACGTGTGCGTGTGCGTGTGTGTGTGTGTGTGTGTGTGTGTGTATTGGCTGCACCTCCTGGTTTATGGGATCTTAGCTCTCTCACCAGGGATTGAACTCAGGTGCTCAGCCGTGAGAAG
Organism: Aepyceros melampus; assembly: GCA_006408695.1. Lineage (NCBI taxonomy): Eukaryota > Metazoa > Chordata > Mammalia > Artiodactyla > Bovidae > Aepyceros > Aepyceros melampus. The sequence goes on from SJXQ01006120.1 coordinate 150,183, forward strand.
GCAGAGTCCTAATCTTTGGACCGCCAGGGAATTCCCAACAGTAGTATCTTTTGGTTAACTTACACCCGTGGGTACAAAGCTAACTCGTTTGTTTTCCATTAACATGTTTGTACAAAACTATAGTACTCTTTAAGCTAATTTGTTTTTCCATTTTGTTGATTCTAAGAAGTTTCAAGTCTTCTTGTGTTTCCGTACCTAATCTGTGCCCCTACATTTTGGGGTAAACTATGGGAGTGAACTATTTTCACCCTGTAATTGATTTAAAGAACTTCGTTAGGGTAAAACTTCTTGAGCATTTCTGTTAGGAAGGAGGGGAAGCCATTAGGTACTCTTTCTCTAGTATTGTCTTATGCTTTTCACATCAAACTGAAATTCTTACTAGTTTATACATGAGACTGGAAGTCTTGGGCTGACACAGGATGCTCATCACCATTAAAAGTGCCTAACAAAGGTGTTAGAGGAATCTCAGATTTGGCCTTTTCTTACACTGGACCTGAGAGTTGTTATTATTAGAATGTAGGGTGAGGGGAGGGGTGGTAGTGAAGGAGCCACTCAAAGGCTGGTGGTTTACTTGTTCTTTTGTGTTTTGAGAATGTTTTTGTCTCAAGATTAATGGTTAGTTAGCTGCTTTAGTGAAATCATATAAATCTGTAGCTTTTGCAGTGAATTAATGTCCACTCTTATTTTTCCCCATTTTCACTGTACCCTAGGGTGTTTGCTGACAATTTTGCCTTTGAATTCCTCAGATCTTTGTAAAAAGTTGGGATAGATTTTCATGAGAGAAAGAAGTGGAATTAGTATTTATAGAGTGTCATGGGTGTGTCTGGCACTGTGTGGGTGTTTTGTTATGGGATGAAATATTTAAAACAGCCTCACACACGAAAAGATGTTCTTATGCCTGTTTCACAGTGGAGGAAACTGAGGCTGGGAGATGCTAAGTAGAGTTTCCGTGGTCTCTTAACTGGTTAATTGCAGAGCTCAAAACCACTGCAGTACTGCCCCATTTGAGTGACGCTTTCAACCCAAGATGCAAAGAAATACACGTAAAGAGACACTTTGGGCTGGGTTGACAGGAAACACGAGCAGTTTTGCCTGGTGATTATCTTCAAGGCCTCCTGTGTTTCTCTCCCCGCCCTGCTGGGAAACCTAACTCAACTCCCCTTCTTTTGTCCTTGCTCCTACAAACCGTTTCTTGCAAAATGGGATGCTGGCTCTGAAAAGCACTTCCTATCTTTCTCCAGCCCGGGGCTGGGGCTCATGCCAGTCTCTTCTCTAGTTCCATGTGTCTTGTCATTCAAACATGTGCATAAAGTGACTGAAGACCGGGGTGGCCCATCCTCTTCCCAGAATTAAAAACAAGAACAGTAACAAACCAAAAAGGAATTGGCTCTCCCCACATGAATAGAGGGGAGACTAGATTAACCCAAAAGAATTCTTGTTTTTTTTTTTTGAGGTTTTGCCCTATTTCCTTGGACAAGTGACATTTAGTTCATTTTGCCCTACCGGAACAAGCAGTGTGTCAATGTCCCGTTTAAGAACAACTGGAAAAACAACACGTTGAAACATGTGTTGAGCACAGAGAGCCTGGAAAAACAATTTTCAAAGTATTTGAGCACTTAACGTAGCTTGGTAGCTTAAAAAATTTTTCTTTTAAAACCGATTGAGAGATTAAAGCTGCTTCCCAGATGTCAGATGCTGTTGATACCGGAGCGTATCTAACATGCAGCTATTGAGATAGAATGTCAGGCTCTAGACCTTTTATAGCAACAATAAAAATAGGGTGTGTGCTTTGTTACCCTCCACACCAAACCTTTATTTCATTGCCACTGCCTACCTGATCGCCAGCTTCCAGGTCCCACGTTACATCTTCTGTTACGTCCTCCCAGGGAGGAGAGGACACTGCAGGCATTCAGGATCATATGTCTACTTAAGTGGCATGAATTCAATTTTCCATGCCTAGCAAATCCCAACATAAGTATTTGGGAACAGCATCACTTCATCTGGAGCTTGGCTGTAGAAATAGTACCATGTCCTAACCTTGGAAAGATCTGGCTGTGCTGAACTTACTGAAAGACCTTGTAATGTACACAAAGCTTAGCACACTCTACCTTATGGCCCATTTAAAGGATTTGCAGTGGTAATTTTCACCACACTCCACATTTGCCAGAACTGCTTTTGGGGCTGCATCCTCATGGAAGATACTGTCCTGGGGTAAATACAGTTTGTTGAATGACTGAATGGATGAATGCCTTTCACTTCCTTTGATAATTTTAGAATTCACCATTCATTAAGATCCTCATCTTCACTTCTCATTACTATCCCTTATTTTTGTTAGTGAAAAAGTGGGAAAATGAGGTACCGAGCACCTATTTTATACTTGATGCCTGGAAATAATAAAACCTGGTAAAATAAATTCTTACATGGTTGTTCAGTTTCAACACAAGAAACAGTGTGGTTTATAAATCTTTTAATACCATTATTGATCCTGACATGAAAAGCGAAAAAAAACAGTGTTGATAATACCATTGCAGTATAGCCCAAGTTAGGCGCTTGGCCAGAGGCAGACAAGCAAACAGAAACACAGTTCTTTTCCTTCTCGCTTTTTTTTGGGAATAGAAAAAGTGAGGTGAAGCAAGAGTTGGCTCAGTTTGCACAGAGGAAGTCAGGTCTGCCCCGTCATATGGCACTGGGGACCTCAGTGGGGATGAGGGGGTGCCTGTCACACAAAAGCTCACCCTCTGGAGTGAGGTCACTCCATGAGTGACCTCATGTCCATGAGTCATGGGCTTCCCAAAAAGGCTTTCTCCAGAATCGGCGCCTTCATGGTGTCCCCGGCTTTCTCACCCCAGGGATAAACGCTGGTAAATAAACCCCTTCAGGAAAGAACTATGATTATTACAGCCTCAAGTGGGCTCACTCTGCACTTCAGGACTGACTGCAGCTCTGCGTGACTCAGCTCTCTGCCCAGATGGAGCAGGTTTGGAAAAGCCGGATTCGTGTAGATGGATGCCCAAGGCCCAGATGGAGCAGGTTTGGAAAAGCCGGATTTGTGTAGATGGATGCCCGAGGCTGGCAGAGGTGGAAGTGCCTGAAGACCTTCCATGCTGCTTCGGCTCCTACTGCTGCTGATTTCAACAAGTGGAGACTTCTTGGCACCGCTGAGATGGAAGTCGAGGATTAGAGCCTGGTAGTTAAAAATACAGTCCCTGTCATTCATTTGGAATTCCAGAGAACTCTGAAATTTTTTGAATTGGCAAGTGAATGGTAGAGACCGGAAGCATGCACCAAAATAATGCTTCTGGTCTTGTATCATCTTTTATTAGAGGATCCTAAAAAAAATTCCCCTGTATATATGGGTTATTATTTCTGTGTCATAGACTGCAGCTTTGTTTGATGAGCTGCCGAAGTGCAAATCTGACCGGAACCTTTTAACTATAAATTCCTTGTGGTTTCAAAGAAGGATGAGCTTTCTCAGCCAACACACTTTTGTTATGTGAACAGTTACCTTTATTGTATAGCATAAGAGAGTCAGTTTTTATAGCTTTAGGACTTAATCTATGAATGATATGAATGTTTTCTAATGGATGTGTCAGCTGGGTACATTTGCAGCTTGACTTTTACTTCTTTGTATCTTTTTATTCTTATGCATTGGACTAGCAAGTGATGGTGATGTTTAGGATTTTAGCAGAACAGAAAAAAATTATAACCAATTGTAATGTAATGAAAGCTGCTTTGGGACGAAGAATCATCAGGTGGGCTGACAATAGGAAAGATGACAACTTGGGAGGGAGATTGGTGGCTTTAGAAAGAAAATAATACATCAGCTGTGCATCTTTTCAGCCAGGTGAAGAGCCAGCCCTTTATTTCCAATTGTCAGTTTATTCAAAAGACAAGTCCTTATTATCCAGCTGGACTGAGACGGTTAATCAGAGGGGAACAATTTACTGATGGCTACTAATCAGAACGGGTTGCTACTTTAGAAGAGGGCTTTGAGCTGCTACTGCTATGGGGCTTCCGCTGTGATCAGCTCCTACTATTCCCTGGGTTTGGGTGGCTCAGTGGTAAAGAATCTGCCTGCCAGTGCAGGAGACACAGGAGACGTGGGTTTGATACCTGGGTTGGGACGATCCTCTGGAGAAGGAAATGGCAACCCACTGCAAAATTCTTGCCTGGGAATTCCCACGGACTGTGGAGCCTGGTGGGCTACAGTTCATGGGGTCGCAAAAGTGTTGGACATGACTGAGAGACTAAACAACGCGAGGAACTATCTGGAGAGTGTATGTTTCTGAACCTGGGAGAATTGTAAGTGTGCATGCCAGCTGTCTTTGTTCTCGTGATTAAGACCCATCTCTGGTGTCAGTCGGAAGAGCCAAGTATTACTGGCAAAAAAACAAAACACAACAAAAGGCTCCACTCAAAGAAATGCAAGATGTGAGTAAGATATGATGTGTCATTTCCTAGGTCTTGAAATTTAAATCAGAACACACTGCCCACATGTTTAATGTAATTGAAAGACAGCATTTATCCCTGAAATAAAACAAAAAAGTGAACTAGCTTTTACGTATTTGTATTTTAATTCTAATTGGGGAAAATTTTCAAATTTTTATGTGAGTCCTGGGCAAGTCTTCTTGCCATCTGGTACAGGATTAAACATTGGCATAGCATTTGTTTTCTGCTGACAGTGGGTCCAATTTATTTGGCAAGACCTGCCCCGGAAATTTCAACCTCATGCAAATCTGCTTCAGTTTTCATTTTTAACACTGATGAGTTTAACTGAATGGGTTCACAGCAAGCAAGTTGCAAACCTATTTTAGTTAGCAGTTTTTAAGCAAATCATCTTCAGTCTGTATAAACATTTGTTATAACATTAAGAGGGTGGTGAATTGGCCTACTAAGTCAAAAAAAGAGGTTTAAATGTCTGATTTTAAAAAATAAGATATTTTACCTATGCCCTCAGTTGGGCTTGTGAAGATTCTGGGGGTTCCAGGAGTATTGTTTTTCAAGTGCCTACCATGTGTAGGACACCTTGCTCTGCCTACACTGGGTCTTTTTCTGTTGTCAAAAGAGCTTGTGTTGCATTGTAAGAGAAATATTAGTATCTACCCCCCTCCCCGCCCCCCAAAAAAGAAACAGAAAGAATGAAAGGAGAGGTTAAAGAGAAACTGGGATTGGCAGGAGGATGAAGCGAAGCACTGAATATGAATTGAGTTTTGAGCAAGTCAGAGGATCCTGGCGGGCTACAGTCCTTGGGGTTACAAAAAGTTGGACATGACTGAACAACTAACACTTTCACTTTCACAACACTTAGAGCCTTTATAGTCCCATCTCTTTGGTGTGGTTGTCTATAACTGGGGTTCTCTGGTGGCTCAGACAATAAAGAATCTGCCTGTAATGCAGGAGACCTGGGTTTGATCCCTGGGTCAGGCAGATCCCCTTGAGAAGGAAATGGCAACCCACTCCAATGTTCTTGCCTGGAGAATCCCATGGACAGAGGAGCCTGGAAGGCTACAGTCCATGGTGTTGCAAAGAGTCAGACATGACTGAGTGACTAACGCTTGCCCATAATCATCTATCTAGATGGTAGTAAGAAGCTGCTTTTAAGTCCTGCCCTAACAGGTCGGTTGAGGGAGCCCTGAGTAATGTCCAACACAACTAGTGTGAAACTCTGTAATATATTAAGAGAAGAGGAAGAGTAAAAAGGCCAAACACTTCATACTTGCAGGTGAAATCTTTGCCCACGTAATGAGCAAACAGCTTATGTTGCTATGAACTCCAAATTCTTTAAAAATTAAACACTCATAATCATTACTATTTTTATATCTTTGTATGCTTCCAGCAATACAAAATGTATTACATAGGCTTTCTCTATTTCAGATAGTCTTTGTTGTGTGGCTTCCTTCCATGAAGTTAGTGTAATAGGTCATGAACTGGGGGGTAAATTTATCCAAAAAACACCAAGCCTCTTCCTGGGCTATAAGAAGCTGGTAGATTCTGTTTTTGCAGATAAGATTTTATCTTTGCCTTTCATGGTTTGGCGGCCAGTCAAGATTTTATATTTATAAAATGCTTTTCATTTTTATGCCTAACAAGTGCACGTGTACTATAGCAATTATACAATCCAGGCTTGTTGAGCCAAAGGTTGCCAGCCTTGGGCTAGAGGCCAGAGCTGTGTTCTGTGAGTTCACTGGCTAAGTAGGTGAGCTTGAGAAGTGAAGTGAACTGGTCATGAAATTGGCAGGTGACCTCGGTGATTGCAGGCTTCCCAGAACAGCCGTTTTTTCACCCTCAGAAAAAGGAATTGTAGCATTTATTTGTTGGCTTTTTTTTAACCCCTGTCTCATAGATATGGGTGCTGAGACCAGGAATGGTTACATGGCTTGTCCACTTAGGTCACACAGGATCAGAGCTGTATTAAAACTCAGACATATGTAGGAATCCCCTGGAGATCCGGTGCTTAGGACTCTTGAGCTTTCACTGCTGAAGGTGCGAGTTGGATCCCCAGTTGGGGAACTGGATATCCCACAAGCTGTGCTGCTGCTAAATCACTTCAGTCGTGTCCGACTCTGTGCGACCCCATAGACGGCAGCCCACCAGGCTCCCCCGTCCCTGGGGTTCTCCAGGCAACACTGTGAGGTGTGGCCAAGACAAAGAAACACAACAAAAAACAAAAGAACTCAGGTACGTGTGACCCCAGCCTGTGGTCTTTCCAGAAGACACAGTTGCTTCACTGTCTCCCAGGAGGATGTCAAGGGTCATGGGGACCTAGACCCAGCTGTTCTAGGGATGAGTCTGGAGGTGTGTTAGAGAAAGTATTGTCAGATAGAGAGGGTGCGGAAGGGATGGAGGACAAGGAAAACCTGAGAGACTGGAGGAGGGAAGCCTGGAGGCCATTGTCCTCATCCAGGTGAAAGGTCATGCAAATAGGAGCTAAATTAACAATCTCCTGGAGGCTGTTGGGAGGGGCCAAGCCTGTAGAGGAGGGTGATTGGGAGAGTGGTAATGCTGCCTCCCTCCCCCACTGATTCAATGACGTTCTAACCCCAAACACAGAATGTTCCTAATAAATAAAATGGCTTTCCCAACTTGTGTCTGTATTGAAGAACACATTCAGATTCTAGAAGGAAAAATTATTTAACACAACACAGCTTTCCATAAACTACCATTTCCAACTTAATGTCTTCTCAGAGAAGTGCTTGACCTTTCTTGGCCCACTGGGCAAACATGCCGGTCCTCAGAACTGAAGCTCTCACAGACCCTGATGTGGTTGTATATTTGTCCTTTATAAGACTGTGAAGAAGGGCAGTCTGGAAAGTCAAAGGGGCCCCTGAAGGAAGAGGAAAAGATTCCATTACCTTTGTAACAGGTGCCATTTCTATTGCCCACCACCCTGGGCTTCCATGAGAAATCCCTGCAGACATTTTTTTTTTTCAGTCCAGGAAAATTGAGTGTTGGAGACTGTGTATCAAGAAGAGTTTTTCTTTCCCTTAGAGACTTCCTTTTTTTTTTTCTTTATAAAAAGCATGGAGACAGGTAATTGAATCCATTTCCCTTCTTACTTTGCCCACTCAAAAATAGGAGCCAAATCTCTAGTTTATCTCCAGTAACTTTTTAATACCTATGACCTGCATTTTCATGCATCATTTTCCTTTTTTGTCTTTTTGAACCTTCAGAAGTGTTTTTATTTTTACTGATTATGAAAACAGTACCTTACCACTGTTCAAAACTGGAAAGTATAGAAGAGTTTAGATTAAGGGGGAAAAAATCTCCAGTGAGTGAACATATTACTGCTTACACGTGTGCGTGCTCAGTCGTGTCCAACTCTGCGACCCCCATGGACTGTAGCCCGGCTACAGTCCATAGAATTGTCCAGGTAAGAATACTAGTGGGTTGCCATGCTTTCCTCCAGGGGATTTTCCCAACCCAGGGATCGAACCTGAGTCTCCTGTGGTTCCTGCATTGCAGACAGATTCTCGTTCTGCTGTGCTCCCTGGGAAGCCCATTACTTGCATGCTGCTGCTGCTGCTAAGTTGCTTCAGTTGTGTCCGACTCTGCGACCCCACAGACGGCAGCCCACCAGGCTCCCCGTCCCTGGGATTCTCCAGGCAAGAACACTGGAGTGGGTTGCCATGTCCTTCTCTAATGCATGAAAGTGAAAAGTGCAAGTGAAGTCGCTCAGTCGTGTCCGACTCTTCGCGACTCCAGGGACTGCAGCCCACCAGGCTCCTCCATCCATGGGCTCTTCCAGGCAAGAGTACTGGAGTGGGTTGCCATTGCCTTCTCCCATTACTTGCATATATCAGCCTAAATACTTTGGTATCTTTTTTCCTTTTGGTTCCTTTTTTTTAGGGAAGTGGGGCCATGCTGGGTCTTTGTTGTGGTGAGTGGGCTTGAATAATTGTGGCACTTAGTTGCCCCACAGCATGTGGAATCTTAGTTCCCTGATCAAGGATTGAACCATTGTTCCCTGCATTGGAAGGTGGATTCTTAACCACTGGACCACCAGTGAAGACCTCTGTTCCATTTTGGTATGAAAGCTGTATAGAATGTGTGTTCATAGAATATACACTATTATGTAGTTGAACATACAGATATAAGTGTATATAAATATTACATGTGTAAAATTTTAAGGGAAACTGGACTTAAAGCAGCAGAGAGACATTTTCTTTTTTTTCCTTCATCGTTTCTTTCTCCCTTTCTTTCTTTTTTTTTTTTTTTCTTTTTTTCCCCCTTAGACATTTGCTTGAAGTGGACTCAGCAAGAGAGTGACATCAGACAGGGGTGGGAGTAGTAGGGAAGTGGAGATTAATTAGCTAAACTGCGGGTCCTGGCAAACAGTAAGGCTGCACTGAGAAATACAAGAAAGGAAGTGACTCAGTAGCTCTGAGAGAGGGAGCAGAGATGAGGCAGCGGCATGAAAGAGTGATGGTTTATCCTAGGTTGGGAATAGGATGAGGGGAGCTAAATGAATTCAGTTTTCAAATCAAATCATGAGTGGTGGATTAAGTTCTTATGAGCAACGCCCTTGCTCTTGGCATTCAGACCAGGAGTCACCCTGGATGTCACATAAACTGAGTTTTAGAGTAGAACTGCCCTGTGGCCGATTGGGGTGCAGGGGCTGGCAAGCGGAGTGGCTTTCTTCTCAGAATTGTTTCAGAGCAAAGAGAACTTCTTCTCAGAGTTGTTTCAGAGCAAAGAGAGCTGCTCGCATATGAAAGGCTCCCCCTTGTACTCAAGTCTTTGGGGAATACAGTGAGTGACACATTTAATTATCAAACCCGCTGGGAACAAAACTCCTTTAAAAGCATTGGCCGGTTGTGGAGGTTGTGGAGTTTGAAGGGTGGGCTGAGGAGGCTCCCACGGTTGTAGCGGGAGTTTTGAGGCTTGAAGCTGTGGCTGATCTTTGGGGTCAGATCTCTTAGGATGAGGGTCAGAGTGTCCACCCAGAAAAGCCCTGCCCTCTCTCCCAGGGATGGAGGCTGTCAGCTGCGGTAGCTGTCTTCAGACAAGCTGGGCTCCTCTACCACTTTGGGCGTGAGCCTTTCTGCTCTCTGCAGACTTGAGAGCCCCAGCCTACTTGTTCAGAATGGGAAGGGTGAGTGGGGGACTGGCATTTGAGAGTCCATCATTTCGGTTCCTGTGTTGTTCTGATCACTGACAGGGAGCTGAGTGTGTACACAGCAGTATTCTTAAATGTCTCCCAGGTGGTAAAGAACCCACCTGCCAATGCAAAGACATAAGAGATGCAGATTTGATCCCTGGGTTGGAAAGATCCCCAAGAGAAGTGTGTGGCAACCCACTCCAGTATTCTTGCCTGAAGAATCCCATAGACAAGGAGCCTGCCGGGCTGTGGTCCAGAGAATCGCCAAGAGTTGGACACGACTAAAGCAACTGAGCAAGCACAGTGTATATTACTATATCACTGCTTCTCACTCTGGGCTGTGCTTGTGCTGGTTCTATGACAGTGTCAGTATATTCATGGTGTCAGAGAATCTAAGAAAGGTTCATGAAAGAGAGAAGGATGCCTCCCTTTTTGGTACAGTGGAAAGTATTTCTTGCTTAACATGTGTTTTAGTAATATGGAATCCTGAAGGAATAGGTAGTCAAAGGGTTTCTTAGCTCTAATTACTTGGCTAAAGGGAGCTTACTCAACTTTGACATCCTCATCAATTGTTCCTCTTTTGGAAGACTGTGACAAACCCCCTGAAGCTGGCTCTGAGTCTCCATGAGACCAAAGGTTGACAGAGAATTTTATGAACTCTTTGAATAGAATTACTATTGTTAACCTTGAAGGTGTAACTAAGACAGTTGTTTCTTGATCGTAGATAGCTGATTTTCGTCTTTTCAGTTCAGTCTCCTCCTTATCACCACCACCCTCCTCAAGATCATCTTAGTTTTTTATTTTTATTCCTCCCAATTAATTTTTGATTATTTTTTAAAGACTCCTATAGTATGAAACTCTACAGTTAAATTTAATTTTGCCTCTTTTATGGGAACTGACTTATTTTTCTTTTCCTTTTAAATCTTACTCATTTTAAAGGCCTTCTTGGGAAAACGTCCAAGTTTTCACTCAAGGCAATGAATGAGCATCCCATGGCAATAACTTCTAGTCTGGGATGAAGAAATCTGAAGAAGAATTTTAGTAGATGCCGTATTCAAATGTGAGGAAATGGAAGCAAAAGAAAAGATAAATATAACTCCATTACAAGAGAGTCACTGATTTAGGATTAAACCCAGTGATACTAAGAGTGGTTTTCTACACGAAGGATTCAAAGGAAGTCATTTCTATTCAAAAGTAAAGTGTGTTTAAAAGGAATGAGATTGCTCTTTTTCATGTATATCCGTAACATGTGGGTTGACATTGCCCTTTGGTTTGGGAGAGGCAACCTGGTTACAAGGCTTAGAACAACCGACTGATATTCAGCTTCTGCCATCAAAGTTTGTTGTCTTTGCTAAATACAGAAAGATCTTTGATATAGCTCAGAAAACAGATTTGTGGCACCAAATGAGTATACTTATCTTTAAAAGAAAAACGTACTAAACTCTCAAAAAAGATTGAGTTTATGGAGTGACACAGGGTCTGTAAGGCACTAGGAGTGACTTGTGATATGGTCTGGAAGGAGGTAGGAAAACTAGAGGTCCCATCCATCTTTCTGAAGACATATTGGAAACTCTGGGCGGAAGCTGATGTCCTTCTGGTTTCTCTAAGATTAATAACAAAGCTTGGGTGTTGTATATGACCAAAAGTCTAATCATGTCTTATCCTCCAGAAGCCTTTATGCCTCAGTAATCTGGGTGTCTCCATAATCTAGCACTTCCTACATGTATTTCCTGCTACTCTGTTCTCCAGCTACACAGTTGTTACCTTGCATGGTAGAACATAAGCTTCCTGTGGACCTCACAGTATCTTACCCTTAGTAAGAGCTGTGTAATGTCATGTTTACGGGATTGGTTTCAAGGGCCCTGTCTTTGGCTGGGGCCAGGTGGAGGTGTCTCATTGTGTCAATTACATGAGCTGGGAGAGTATGGGAGGGCTGATGAGCAGGAGAGCAGGGTCCTGCTTTGAGAGAGGAGTTTGCGCTATGGTATCCCAATGCTTGGATGGCAGTGGGCACTGGGGACTGGAGAATATAGGCTCCTTGGACTTGGGGAGGTATGCTGGGGCTGGTCCATCCTTGGTGAGACAAGAAACCCTTAAGAGGGCATTTGCACATGGAGGCAACTGGTCAACCAAATCAACTTATTGTCAGAGAGTCCCTTCCAAAATCCCCATCATGGCCCAGCTTGGATGGAGGGTAAGTGGGCAAGCTTGATGTTTGCTGGAAACAATGTGTCAACCTCCTGTGAGCAGATTTTAAAGGAAGAAAGGCCAGCATCTTTAACTGTTGTGTTGTTACTGGTGATGATGATAATGATGCTAACAATTAAAGAGATAATTGTTTTCCTTCTTTTAGTCACATAGAAAAAATCACCACATGGCAAGACCCTAGGAAGGCGATGAATCAGCCCCTGAATCATATGAACCTCCACCCAGCTGCCAGTTCCACACCAGCGCCCCAGAGGTCCATGGCCGTGTCTCAGCCGAATCTTGGTAAGCTTTGACTCGGAGCTGGATAAATAGATGTTCAAGCAAGGGCCTCTGGAGCTCAGAAGCAGCTTTGGTTGCCTCAGTGCCTACTCATGTACCCACATAGTATCTTTTCCTCCCTTTTGGCTGCATTACCCTTTCATTGCCCTTGCTGTCTTTTCTTGGCCTCTTGGCTATGTGGTTCATGACATGCTATCCAGCTTGATACTACAGCTCCAGCATCCTTTCCAGTTACCTTTATTAAAGCTCTTGGAAAAATCACATAGGCCTCCTGTCTTCACTCACACCAAGGCAAGTAGGGTACTTATCCTTTTCCTGTGAATCTGGTCCCTGAGGACTACCAAAGAGTACAATTCTGGCCTCAAATCTCTTTGCTTCCTTCCTTTTCTTCTCCCGCATAATATGCGACTGACACCAAACTAGGTATTTTCTTGCCTTATCTCATTCAGTCCTCACAACAACCCTATAAGAAGTGATAGCATTCCCATTTTATATATGCAGAAACTTTCCCAAAGTCCCAGCTTGTGCATTAGTAGAGACAGAGTTGAAACTGAGGTTGGTCTGGTTGTAGGAAGCATTCAACCCTTGCATAATCTGCAAGTGGCTTCTCCCCACACCTACCCTAGGAAAGGATGGTTCACATTTCACTTCATTTTGAATAGGTGTGATTTTAGACTTGAGATTAGTTTCTGCTAATTGCAAAAAAAGGTAAAATTCCACTCACTGGAGAGAATCAGGTGTGAATGAATACATTTCTGCAACAGAACCAATCAGCTTTTGTTGTCAACCATTCTTCCATGCCCCTAAAAGGAAAGTTTTTAAAAAGATAGTGCCATTTTCAGGTGACGTTTCCATTTAAGATCAGATGTCCAGATACTGTTTTATACACAGAACAGAGTTTTAGAGAATGAAAAGAATCTCTGTTGGATTTTCAAGAATGAACAGATAAAAATGGAAGCAGTTTTTGTAGATATACTCCATTTATAACTGTGGCTTAGCCATGGTGACCATGGACTCAAGGAGATCTGAGTCAGTATACTCAAGTAAATCTGTTGTCCCTTCTTTCAGGAAGTCTGGATCTACCATTTTAAAGCCTGCAGATGTGAAATATATACAAAAGGCAAACGACTTGGAACAGCCTCTGTTGTGTTTCATATCTAAAGGGCAGATCAAGGAAAATGGTGCCAGTGCTTGTATGAGCAGTGGTAAACCAAAGCTTCCCATGAGTCATTTGTCCTCAGTATATCAGAGTCAAGTAGAAAGCAGATGTGAGTATAGCAAAGAAACCACAAATTAGGTAACATTGGACTGTTTCAGGGTTTCTTTAACCATTTAATTTTTACTGAAAGTTCTAAAAACTGATTATTTATTTATTTAAGTATTATTGCTAACTTTGTAGTCAGTCTTCATTGGAAAAAATCTTTCATGGGCCTGGTTAAAAAAATTCAAACATTTTTCAAAGGGGTGTCAAAAAGTAAGTCTCCCTGTGATCACCATGCCTCAGTCCTTTGTGTGTTGCCTGGAGTCAATCAGTGTTTCCAGTCTTATGTATGTTTCTTCACATAAATGCCAGCACATTATATCCACTGTTCTGCACCTTGGTTTTTCCACTTTCATACCTGTACACACAAAGCTGTCTTGTTTTTTTTTTTTTTTAATTACCCAATATAAATATTTAACTGGCCTCCATCTGATGGGTGTTGGGATTTAGTGTTTTTAGTACACCCAATATTGGAGTGAATATCCTTGTTTATGCTCATTTATGTACTTCCCTTAATTTTTAAAAATTGCACAAGTAGGAAGAGGACTAGATTAGAAGGACTTTGATGCTAAAACTTAATACTGAAAGCACAGGTGAGGTCCTCCCTTACCCTCCAACACACTAAAAACCCAACTGTTGGTAAAGTTCATCTAAAGAAATTGTAATCGGAATGTCTGAAACAAGTTTACCTGTGGCTGAATGAAATACTTTTCCCCAGATCTCTAATAAATTGGGGCAGTGAATTTCTCAAGACACACGTTCTGGGATTTTTCCAATAATATTTGAGTGTTTGCCCACTACAGAGTGTGTTCCTAGCCTCTTGAGAATCACAGATGTATCCCAAGAATGGAAATAGAGTGGGAAATCCAAAGTAAGCTCCAAAGACTGGGGATATTTAGAGTCACAATATGGTCCTAACAATAAATGATTTACTCAGAGTATTTTATTTTAAGCTATAGCTTTGCCTGTAGTTTACACTCTCTATTATCAACCTTTAAAAATAGAACAGATTTTTTACTTTTAAGATTTAACATGTGGTATTTTGTTTTCATTATTTTGAAAATAATAGGTGTACATCTGTTTACATATATCTATATTATTAGTGTGTACATATATAAAAACATATATATAAAGTCATTATTTTGAAGATAACTCAAAATTTCTAGGTCTGTTTTATTAACCACTTTTTTTTTTTTTTTTTTACCTTTTAAGTGGAGAAGATCCTTCTCTTCCTTCTACTTCTTAAATCTCGAATTTTGGTTTTTTCAGTGGCGTGCATCTGACAAATAAGTGAACTTAAGTCATATGTCCTCTTCATCAATGGGTATTTAGGTACATGTGAAAATGATGTCAAAATACAATGAACAGTACTGTCAGGTGATAGAATGAGTACCTTTAATAATCTATTTTATGTATTTCTAGAGCTATGATATGGGCTTCCCTGATGGCTCAGACAGTAAAGAACCTGCCTGCAATGTGGGAGATCCGGGTTCTGTTGATCCCTGGGTTGGGAAGATCCCCTGGAGAAGGGAATGGCAACCCACTCCAGTATTCTTGCCTGGAGAATTCCATGGACAGAGAAGCCTGGTGGGCCCAGTCTTTGGGGTCACAAAGAGTCGGATATGACTGAGCAACTATAATCACTGAGATAGCAAAATATATTCAGCAATAAATCTCCTTATAATGCAATTCTGTGTTTTCCTGTGGATGAGATACATGGTCCTGGGAGTCAGACTGTCAGAATTGGAGTCTTGGCGCTGCCTATTGGTGATTCTGTTAAGTTGCTTAATTCTGCCTCAGTTTCTCCATATGTAAAATGAGGATTATATTTACAGTGTGAGGAGGTTGTATGAGTTTATAAGTAAAGTGTGTAGATCCATGCCTGGCACATAATGAAATATTATCATCATTGTGTTTTGTGGAAATAAAAGCTTTATTTTGTTTTATTTAATTATATGTTATATTTGAGGACTATTTCATTGTTCAAGTTAAAAGCTCTCAAAAAAAACCAGGAAAAATTTATTTTAGATTGGTTAGTGTGCAAAGAGCCTTAAATTAGGAACACTATTTTTTACTTTCAGTGAGGATAGCGCCCCCTGGTGAAAATATTTCAGGTCTCCTCCCTTACCCCCACTCCTTGCCAGCCCAAGAAACCTTTTGTCAGTCAGCAAGTCAGTATTACAGTATTCTTGCCTGGAGAATCCCATGGACAGAGGAGCCTGGTAGGCTACAGTCCATGGGGTCGGAAGAGGTGGACTTAGCGACTAAACCACCACCACAAAGTGAAAGTCGCTCAGTCGTGTCCGACTCTTTGAAACCCCGTGGACTATACCGTCCATGGAATTTGCCAGGCCAGAGTACTGGAGTGGTAGCCTTTTCCTTCTCCAGGGGATCTTCCCTGGAGGAGTCGAACCGGGGTCTCCTGCATTTCAGGTGGATTCTTTACCAACTGAGCTATGAGGGAAGCTTTTGTCAGTGGATATCTCATTTTTTCAGTGGATATATTCCTGAAGTGTGGGTTGTAAGTCAAGTCATATTTTAATTGCAAGAGAAGACACCCATCACTTAAAGGCATCCTGGAATGAGTGACTTTGTGGCCATACTTTTGTCAGGATGAGATTTGTTGTGTAATTAATCTTGCTCTCTTTTCAAATGCCAAAGTAAAGCAAAATAGACTCTCAAGGGATTATTTCAAATAGCCCTCTCCAGCTTGGTCTAATTTTTAACGGAAATTTTTGTTTTCATGTTTACCAAATAAGATTGTCTGTTAGGTTTTATCCAATTTGATTCTGTCTGGGCAGATAGATCCCCTCTGAGTCTGAGTCCCTGGAGATACCCAGTGAATGGTAGCAGAAAGGAAGGTCTTGGAGAACTTTAGATAGTGAAGAGCAGACAGAGATTACCACTGAGTGGAAGCTGTATCACTTGGGGGCTGACAGCTTGTTTGAAATCCTCACTTTTACATGACACAGTGAAGGAGGAAGATTACTGTCTGTGTGAAAGTTGATTTTTGTTTGTTTGTTTGTTTTTTGTGACACACACCAGGTAGGATTTCATGTCTTTTCAATGAGTTCATTGGTATGATTAATTACTATTAATAGATACTCTGTTTTATTGAAGGAGGGGAAAATGAAGCAAACAAAAAACAGGACTCTACACAGGCCATATCATAATACACGAAACAATGGGCTTGGGAAAAATGAAACGTGCTAAGGAAATCAGGTTGTTATGGTGGTGATGAGGGTGAGGCGGAGGGCAGGGACCTTTTGGTATAGTGGTTAATGGGAAGACTTGCAGTCAGAACTGAGTTTCTCTCTTGGGTTAGACATTTACTACTTTTGCTTATTCGTTAACCTGGGTCTTATTTCCCTAATTTGTAATTTGGTGATGATAGTCTTTTCCCCATAAAAGTTTTGATTATTTAGGTATTGCATATTTTGGTACATAGCATAAAAAATGCCCTCTCCCCCCCCCACCCCCACAAGAACTGTACTGTTATCACTATTATTATGAACTGGCAGCCTGGTTTGTCCTTGCTTTTCTGGAAGAGCTTGTGGTGTGTGCATTAGAAACGTTGATCTTTTAGACCCTTTGCTTCCATGTTGAGAAAATAATCTTTAAGCCCAGCCAGTGATGGTAGAAGATGAAGAGACACCTGCTCAGGCCCTGGCTCCTTCATGGGCAGAGGGAGTTTCTGAAGAGCAGGTTCACCTTGAGCTCTAACTGAAGAAGCTTCTCCCTCTGCAAGTGTATTGGTGTCAGGTTTTCCCATTTCTCAGCACGTGCATACGTGCGTGCTAAGGCACTTTAGTCATGCCCGACTCTTTGCGACCCCATGGCCTGGAGCCCGCCAGGCTCCTCTGTCCGTGGGGATTCTCCAGGCAAGAATACTGGAGTAGGTTGCCGTGATCTCCTCCATGGAATCTTCCTGACCCAGAGATTGAACCCATGTTTCTTATGTCTCCTGCATTAGCTGCTGGGTTCTTTACCACTAGTGCCACCTAGGAAGCCCTTTCTCAGCACACGAGGACTGAAATCATGCAGTAACTTAAAATCTTCCCATATTTTCAAATGTTTTTGGGGGAGAGAAAGTGACAGGCAGTTTTTGCTTTTCTGTGATAATCCTAGCGATCATCAACCATGAGCCCCTGTCACACATTAACAGACCTTTTTTTTGGAATGAGGCCCCGACCTGGGGTGCCAGTATCCTCCCAGACAGGACAGGAAAAATAAAGACTATATAACAGCTTCACCAGACTGCCAGCCCTAGCCAGTTCAGAAAATTCTGGTAAAATGCAGCCAGGGTGTATTTTTAATGCTATAGGAATTTTTAAAATATCACACACTCTCACACACACTCCCTCTTTGAAGATGTGCCATCCACCAGGCCAGAATCTGTCCTCCAGGTCTGTCTTGATCTGTGTTTCAAATTATAAACACATGTGTGGTTTCCTTGCTCGCTTACTTTTGCAGGGTACGCTTTTCAAGACAAGATGGAAAATCTTGTCTCTGCTCAGTTTGCAAAGTTGGCTCCCGTGTCCCTCTAGGAAGTGTTCAAAGGCACTTAAAGACGTTTTACCAAAAGCAAATAAAATACCTAAGGAACACCTCAGTCTAGTGTTGCTGAAAGCATGTGGAGAGGTGTCCTGAAAGTTTACTGAAGTTAGATTTATATGTGGGCTATCTAATTTTTGTCTTTTTCCAGTAGTTCCCCCCGCCCCGATTAAATTTATGTAGTGAGTTTATGGCAGACACATCTGGCTACTGTGATTTTTCCAGCTCTGTTCTCACTACTTTTTGAACTTTGTGGTTTCTGCAGCATAAATTAGCCGAATGCGCACAGACACATACAAACACAAAGCCAAAGGCAAACTGAAAAACCCCCACCCTTGTTGGGGAGAGTTGGGGTGATGAGGTGTTGATAAGATTGCTGTGGTGCAAAGTGGGTCTTTATGGAAGACTGGTGGGCGTAGAGAAAGGGGAAGGGGTTCGTTTTTTTTTTTTTTTTTTCCTTTCTTGGTTTTAAAAAAGAGAGAACAGGGACTTCCTTGGCGTTCCAGTGGTTAAGACTTTGCCTTCCAGTGTAGTGGGTGCGGTGTTCAATCCCTGGTTAACCAAAACACAAAACAGAAGCAATATTGTAACAAATTCAATAAAGACTGAAAAAAGGCCCACGTTAAAAAAAAAAAAAAAACTATTTTCTAAACTGCAGAAAATCAACACTGTTTTCTTAGATTTAGAGTTGTCAGGATTTACTCTATTGAATCAACATTACCATAGACTACACTTGGCAATGGCACCCCACTCCAGTACTCTTGCCTGGAAGATCCCATGGATGGAGGAGCCTGGTAGGCTGCAGTCCATGGGGTCGCGAAGAGTCAGACACAACTGAGCGACTTCACTTTCACTTTTCACTTTCATGCATTGGAGAAGGAAATGGCAACCCACTCCAGTGTTCTTGCCTGGAGAATCCCAGGGATGAGGGAGCCTGGTGGGCTGCCGTCTATGGGGTTGCACAAAGTCAGAAATGACTGAAGCGATTTAGCAGCAGCAGCAAAAGAGATTCATTACAGTTCCTTCCTTCTAAGGCTTTTAAAGATTATGTGAAATGGGGCTTGGAAACCAATAATAAAGTCAACTGATCAATTCTTCTTATGCAATAAAGCTGGGCATAATATTATAAAGGGCTTTCCAGGTGGTGCTAGTGGTAAAGAACCTGCCTGCCAATGTAGGAGATGTAAAACACTTGGGTTTGATCCCTGGGCCTGGAAGATCCCTTGGAGGAGGGCATGGCAACCCACTCCAGCATTATTGCCTGGAGAATCCCATGGACAGAGGAGCCTGGCGGGCTACAGTCCACAGGGTCACAAAGAGTCAGATGTGCCTGAAGAGACTTAGCATGCATGCACATAATAATGTATAAAGAAATGAACCTTGTGTTTTCTTAAATCTCTTATCTGTATCAGTAGTCATTCATATGCTTGCATTAAGATGACATGATGAGGACTTGTATTAATAGATTTTATCACTCCAAATTTAGAAATTTAGGTAAGATAAAGTAAGACTCTTTGATAAGAAGTCTTAAGAGCCACTGAAAATGTTTGATGCCACAGCTTTGCTAAGAAATATTCTCCAAGATAAAATTCTGAAATAGTCGCTACTGCTGCTAAGTCGCTTCAGTCATGTCCGACTCTGTGCAACTCCATAGACGGCAGCCCTCCAGGCTCCCCCATCCCTGGGATTCTCCAGGCAAGAACACTAGAGTGGGTTGCCATTTCCTTCATCGGATACCACGGACATTAAATGCTTGCTATACGAAAATAAATATATTTGTAACCACTGACACAGTTGTCATAGGACTACATAGCACATGGAAAACTGTTTTATTATATCAGTCTAATTTGATAAAGTAGGCAAAATTGTTTATACTATGATTATAATTTTGTTTCTTAAAAAAGACTGTTGAGATTTTCTTTTCCCATGAGATGCTACTCTCAACCTGTGTATTTCTAGCCCGCGGCCAACTGCATTATGCATCACAGGTGTACCGTTTTGTAGAATTAGTGTATTGGGTAAACCAGTTATGTGTTTTTAGATGTTGATAGAGATTATAATAAGGCTTTTGAATCGGGGGTGGTCCCCTTAATTTTCTTTTAAATATAGTGATATTCTTTTTTTAATAGCTCCAAAATAAAAGAGAACTATTGGTTGGTGAAAGTGTTAGTCACTCAGTTGTGTGCAATTCTTTGCAACTATGGACAGTAGACTATCAGGCTCCTCCATTCATAGAATTCGCCAGGCAAGAATACTGGAGTGGGTTTGCCATTTCCCACTCCAGGGGATCTTCCCGACCCAGGGATCAAACCCATGTCTCCTGTATTGCAGGCAGATTCTTTACCGTGCATCATCAGAGAAGCCTTGAGTTTTTTATTGTGAGAGGAGGATGGGGTGTAGGGAAGAAAAGTCTAGGCTCTGTGTGCAGTTTAGACAAAACCATGAATTGTTAAGCTTCTCTGCAGCTGAGTCTTTTTGTGGCAAACAAGTCGTTCCCTAGTCTCTTAGGATTAGTGTTTAAGTGGGGCCTAGCTGGGTAGGATTCCTTGGGGCATTTGTTAAACACACATCTTCAGAGTCCTGTAGTAGTGTGGATTGCTCCCCAAAGAACAATCATGGGCAGCTGCTGGGAGGAAGACTGCCTGGACCTCACCCCTGGGAAATCCTGCCTTGGACCATGTAGGGTGGGGTCTGGGAATGGGCGCTGTTTTCAAGTGCTCAGATGCCTCTGGTCATCAGCCAAGTGTAGAAACAGCCACAAAACTGTGTGCCTTAGCACAGATATGGGAGACTTAACAGCTGGCAAAAACCGACTCAGAAATCCAGCCTTTAACTGGAGTTACCTGAAAAGAACTCTGTTTTAGCTGTACAATATAGTGATTCACAATTTTTAAAGATTATATTCCATTTATAGTTATTACAAACTACTTGTTTCATTCCCTGTGCTGTACAATATATCTTTGTTGCTTATTTATTGTACACAGAGTAGTTTGTCCCTCTTAATCTCCTCCCCCTAGCTTGCCCCTCCCTGCTTCCCTCTCCTGACTGGTAACCACTAGTTTGTTCTCTATGTCTGTGAGTGTTTTTGTTTTGTTATATACACTCATTTGTTTTACTTTGTAGATTCCACTCATAAATGATAACAGACAATATTTATCTTTCTCGGTCTGACTATTTCACCAACTATCTACATGGGATTTTTGCCTGAAATAGACATTTGTGGTGACGTTGGCACTTGTCGCCTTGGCACTTGGTGTCAGTGTGCACATGAGCTTTGGTATGTGAATGCCGAAGCCACTTTCCAGAAATTTCAAAAACCAGAGGAGACGTTGCTGTTTAGCATCCTGATTATTGAAGTGTGTTGTCTAAATTCACAAGGTCAGTGTGTAAGCCCATCTTGAACTTCACTAGCTGAGAACTGACCAAAGAGGCCTCTACAGGCTTAGTTAGTTGCTCAGTCATGTCCGACTCTTTGCAGTCTCTTTGCGATCCCATGTGATCCTCTGTAGCCCACCAGGCCCCTCTATCCATGGAATTCTCCAGGCAAAAAAATACTGGAGTGGGGCGCCCTTCCCTTTTCCAGGGGATCTTCCTGACCCAAGCATTGAATCCCGGTCTCTTGCGTTACAAGCAGATTATTTACCATCTGAACCACCAGGGAAGCCCCCTCTATAGGCTTAAGCCCCTGAAAAATTCCAGAAGGGGTACCCCATACCCCAAAGATGAACAGATCCTCTTAGGAAGGAGGTCAAGGCCAGGTCAAGCTTTTCCTTTGTCCATTTTTTGTAGACATGACCCTCATTTACTTATTTATTTTTAATGGGTTCTAAACTCTTCACCAGGCTGCAGGCCTTGGTTGAGAATTTTAAAAATAATCTGGACAGTTTTAGTACTCTCTGCTGGCTGACTTTCAGTAGTTTGACCCCAGGAGCTTCCTTGCTGTGGAGAATGTCATCCAGTTAAAGTTTTAGGCAGAGGGATGCTGGGATGGTAGTCATTTGGCCATTTGTTCCAAATTGATGGGTCGAGTGACATCTGGACACTTTTTCTTTGATCTCCTCTTTGGGGCTCCTGGTGATGTTGACCCCGCCTGTGTGTGATCATCACCTCCCCCACCCTGTATCAACTGCAAGATTGATTTCTTCTTCCTTTCTGGAAGTCTAAATTTATTCCCAGGGTGTTTTGCAGTTGCTGTGGTCAGGAACAGCTGTTGTGCCACGCTTGACTTGGAATAATTCTCTCTGATGAAGTCAGCAAAATATTGATAATACCATAAGAGAATCCAGAAAAACAAAAGCCTTCATGGTCTTTTCTCATTAGGTGTGCTGAAGAGAGAAAGATCTCCCTGCAAAAAAGTAAAGCAGGGAAAAATAAGGTCTTAAAACATATTTGAGGCAGCAAGATTCAGGAATGTTATTTTCTCCCATATTATATAATTACTACTTGGTCATCATAGACAGTACTGATCAGCAAAAAATGAGAAAATAAAAATACTGTAATATGATCATTCAAAATCACACTAAATTCTCATATTTCTCTCTTTCAAGTATAAATGTAAGCAAAAGAGGTTGGAGAATCCTCTATATTCTTTTTTTGTAGCTGCTTTTTTCACTTAATGTATCATGAGCATCTGTTTCAATGCATATTTTTTGATTAGCTGTTTTTATTGGAAAAGTAACACAAACCTGGCAAAACATTCATGCAGTTCTAAAGAGGTCCAGAGAAGTAAGATTAAGTCACACCAGGACCCTCAGCCTTTCTCTCCTCCCCAGGGTTTCCTCAGTATGCTGAGGATTGGTTCCAGGACTCCTGCAGATGCTAAAATCTGAGGATGCTTAAATCCCTTGTATAAAATGGTGCAGTGCAGTGCATTCCACCCTCCATATCCACAGCTCTGCATCTGCAGGTTCCGTTTCTTTTAAAAAAATAATTTTATTTATTTATTTATTTTTGGCTGTGCTGGTTCTTTGTTGCTACGTGGGCTTTTCTCTCACTAGGGCAAGCGGGGCTCTAGGCATCCAGGCTTCAGTACCTGTGGCTCTCAAGTTCTAGAGCACAGGCTGAGCAGTTGTGGCGCATGGGCTTAGTTGCTCAGAGGCATGTGGGATCTTCCCAGATTAGGGATTGAATTTGTGTCTCCTGCATTATTAGCAGGAGGACTCCTTACCCCTGAGCCACCAGGCAAGCCTTGCAGGTTCCATTTCTATCCCAAATTGTTGCATCCTTAGATGCAGAAACCACAGGTACAGAGGGCTATTTGTATTTCAGAAATACTCTATATATGTATGTGTCCTTAGATGGATATGCCTTTTTAAAAACTGAACATATATTAGAGAGCTTTCTAAATTGGCACAGTGCTTCAGTCGTGTCCGACTCTATGCAACCCCATAGATGGCACAGGCCAACAGGCTCCTCTGTCCCTGGGATTCTCCAGGCAAGAATATTGGAGTGGGTTGCTATTTCCTTCTCTAATGCATGAAAGTGAAAGTGCAAGTGAAGTCACTCAGTCATGTCTGACTCTTAGCGACCCCATGGACTGCAGCCCACCAGGCTCCTCTGTCCATGGGATTTTCCAGGCAGGAGTACAGATGTATTTATTCCTTTTTTCTCAGTAAATAATATTCTACTCTACAGACGAACCATAGTTATTCAACCAGTCCTCTATGCTGGATATTTAGGTTCTTTGTTAATTGTTTGCCATTATTAGACAAAGAAGGAAATGGCAACCCACTCCAGTGTTCTTGCCTGAAGAATCCCAGGGACGGTGGAGCCTGGTGGGCTGCCGTCAATGGGGTCACACAGAGTTGGACACGACTGAAGTGACTTAGCAGCATTAGACAAAGACACAGTGTGCATCCCTGTATGCAAATCCTTGTGCCATATGCTATTTATGTGGAGGACAGTTTTGCAGTGGTGAAATTCCTGGGTCCAAAGTTATGTGCATTTCAAGTTTTAATAGCTGTTCCACTTTCCTCTAAAATGGTGACATGAATTTATACTCCTACCATTAATGGGGCTTCCCAGGTGGCGCTAGTGGTAAAGAACCCCTGGCAATGCAGGAGACTTGGGTTCGATCCCTGAGTCAGGAGAATCTCCTGGAGGAAGGCTCGGCAACCCACTCCAGTATTCTTGCCTGGGCAATCTCTGTGGACAGGGGAGCCTGGCGAGCTAGAGTCCATAGGGTTACAAAGAATCAGACATGACTGAAGCAACCGGACATGCATGCAACGGTGTATTAAGTGTTGTCTTCCTCCTACTCTGGCCAATAATGTTCATTATCAATCTTTTTAGTCTTTATAATTCTGATTGGTATGGATTAGATTCTCGTTGTTTAATGAGAATCTCCATGGGGTCGCAAAGAGTCGGATATGACTTAGCGACTATGAATGGACTTGGGCACATTTCTTTCTTTACACCATTACAGCCATCATGTTAACAGCTGTATAGCTGCCATTGTGTAATTCTATCATAACTTATTTTATCAATTCTTTTACTGGAGATGTAAATGTTGATTCTATTTTTTATTATTTATATAGATTATATGCAGTAAATATTCTTGTACTTAAATTTTTGTGCCTTCCTTTAATTTCCTCATTTTTTTCAAGTTTCTTTGGAATGTTAATTTGTTAGGAAAGTATGAGAATTCCTTTTAAAAAATACAGTTTAAACGTGGTTTGCTTTTATTGAACTAAACAAATAATTGTTTACCTAAATCGACAGTTTACTGCAGGCCTGCTCTGTTTGTTGTGAAGAACTGGTTTGAGGTGCTACTTTCTTTCACGCAATAATGATTTAAAGTTGCCACAAAAAAGTGTACTTTTAGCCAGGCACCTCTCTTTCCCATTTGCTCTGGTTTTCAACTTGCATATCCATATGTTTTTGACTAAATCATAAATGGAAGTTTCATTTGAAGTTTGCTTCCCAGTACATGTCATGTGTCTCATTCCATATTATTTTCATCCTTTTCTTTTCCAGTATTATATTTCTTAGACACCAGTGAAGAGTGAGTTGTGAGTTTTCAATTTTGCCAGGAGTTAAATATTTGCAGAGATGGAAAAAATAAAGTAAAAAAAAATTAATATGGATGACTTAGTCCTGGCTCACAGGGCTTTCATATAGTTGCTTCAAACTTACACTTTAAATGAAAGAAAAATATTCTACTTCCACTCTTATCAATTGCCATAATGCCTGAATTAATTAGAATGGAATTATTATTTCTTCCCAAGTGGAACTGGCTCATTCCATCCTAGCAAAACGAATCTCAGGGCAGCTGCTAATGGCAGTACCTTCTGCAGTCTCAACTCTGCCCTTCTTAGCTTGTCTAATTTTTTCCTTCTATCAAGAAGGCCAACCTGGAAAAGTTTCTTCTGCTCTCACCCTGGGAAGTGAGGGCCTTTCACCCCAGGGCCTCAGGCTTTATAGTCAGCTAACTCTGGGAGCCCAAGTTGTCCCCAAGAAAACTTGTGATTCTTTAATTCAGTGTCTTGTTGCCAGGCACAATTGTATAGAGTTTCTCTTCTGCAAGACCAGAACTGTAGCACACCTCTTTGTCCTGTCTTTCCAGGCTCTGTATTTTTTTAAAATGAGATTTTTTTTCTGTTTTACAAAAATTTAGATGTAATTGACATAAACATCATATATTCTCTTGTGTACAGCACAGTGATTCAATATGCAGATATGTTATGCAATGATCAGGACAATAAACCTAATTAACATCTGTCACCACACATATAGTTGGTTTGTTTTTTTTTCTTGTGACGTGTCAACTGAAAAAAAAAAAGTGCAGCCTAAAAGCTGAGAATTATGTTTTGTTCAGGGGCCTTCCTGAGGACTGTTGCCCAGGAAACAGCCTCTCAGATAGCACTGAGGGACTGTTCAGAAAAGGTAAGGGGAGGAGTCAGGATATATAGGAGTTTTTACTGAAAAAAAAAAAAAAAATATATATATATATATATAGTCAGACATCAAACAATTACTGCTAATCACACAAATAAACAATCTCAAGTTAATGACTTTAATGCTTGTCTATGTACGGGAAGATGCAAGAATCTAGACTCATTGAAATTATTTCTTTGATTTACAACTTAATTATCTAGGGTCAGTATCCTATTTTTCTCTATCGCAGTGTTCATGAGGGCTCGTTGTTGGGGTCGGCTGCAGTGGTGGATGGCTTGATGGTGAGCAACATTCTCTGTTTACTGAAATGACAGGCAATGTATTTTTGTCCACAAATAACAGTTGGGATCCGGGGTGGAGGTTATGAGGCTAGGAGGAACAGTGAGGTAAAGTATCAGAGTCTTGTAGCACCTGTTTTTGTTAGGGTTCTCCCTCTCCAAACCCTGGTCAGTTCTCAAAGCCATTGGGCAGTAGCCATTTCCTCCAGGAGAAATAACATCACAGCACAATGGCCTGTATACAGTACAGTTTGTCTGGACTCTGCCAGACTGAGATTTTTCCATCTCCAGGGAGTTTAGGGTGTGTTTAGGGAAAGTTTTTTTCTTTGTTGTTGTAATGTGTCACCTTTTATTTTGAAATAATCTAAAACTTACAGAGGAGTTTCAGTATAGTACCAGGAACGCACACATACCTTTTGCCAGATTTGCTTTTGTTACTTGTTCATTACCAAAAAAAAAATTTTATTTCTTTATTTTTGGCTCTAGTTTCAGCAAACTCGAGGGCTACTCTTCCTTGCAGTGCACGAGCTTTTCATTGTAGTGGCTTCTCTTGTTGTGGAGCATGGGCGCTAGGGCGCACAGGCTTTAGTAATTGCAGCACCCAGACTTAGTTGCCCCGAAGCATGTGGAATCTTCCCAGATCAGGGACTGAGCCTATGTCCTCTGCACTGGCAAGTCAGATTCTGAACCACTGGCCCACCAGGGAATCCTGTTAATTGTTTATAATTGCCTCATTTGCTTCTCTCTCTTTCCCTGTATGAAGATGTATTATATGTACATTTTTTCTTAACTTCTCAGGACAAAGTTGGAGACATCATGCCCTTTTCCCCCTAAATACTTTAGACTGCATTTTCTGAAAGGACATATTCTTTCGTAAGCGCAGTGCAGGCTGACCTTGTATAGCTGTGCTTCACTTTTTTGTGTTTCACAGATACTGCATTTTTTACAAATTGAAGGTTTGTGGCAACCTTGCGTCATACAGAACTATCAGTGTCGTTTTCCCAAGAGTATTTGTTTACTGTGTCTCTGTGTCACATTTTAGTAATTCTTGCAATATTTCAAACTTTTTCATTATTATTGTACTTGTTATTGTGATCTGTGATCAGTATACTTTGATCACTAATGCAGAAGATCGACTCAAAGGCTCAAATGATGGTTAGCATTTTTAAACAAGAAAGTACCTTTTAATTAAGATATGTACATTTTTTAGAAATAATGCCATTGTATATGTGTGTGTGTGTGTGTACAATAAACTTAATAGACTACAGTATAGTATAAGCATAGCTTTTTGTACATCAGGAAACTAAAAAATTTGTATGACTTGCTTTTTTGTGGGGCTTCCCTGGTGGCTCAGATGGTAAAGAATTTGCCTGCAATGTGGGAGAATCTGGGTTCCATCCCTGGGTTGGGAAGATACCCTGGAGAAGAGAAGGACTACCCACTCCAGCATTCTGGCCTGTAGAATTCCATGAACAGAGGAGCCTGGCGGGCTACAGGCCATGGGGTCACAAAGAGTTGGACGCCCCTGAACAACTTTCACTTTTTGAAGTTTCATTTGGCACAGTAATTTCCTTTATGGCCATTTGATTTTTGGTCCAGGATCTATTGAAGGTCATTCATTGTATTTAATCGTCTTCTCTCCTTAATTTGTTTTTACCTGAAATTTTTTTAGCTATAGCTTTCGTGTTTCTGGCCCTTGACATGGTGTTTCCTCCTGGTTTAGATTTAGCTTGTACCTTTTTGGCAGGAGTAGCACAAAGGTGATGTTTGTGTTCTTCTACATCCTGTCAGGAGGCACATGTCAGTTTGTCCCAGAATGGGTGATGTTGGGAGGACGGCAGAGTTTGCTCGGCTCAGCGGGCTTCACTTACAAGTGTGTTCCATAAAGATAGTGCTGCTGCTGCTGCTAAGTTGCTTCAGTTGTGTCCGATTCTGTGCGACCCCATAGACGGCAGCCCACCAGGCTCCCCTGTCCCTGGGATTCTCCAGACAAGTGTTCAGACAGTGTTCACTGGAGCGGGTTGCCATTTCCTTCTCCAATGCATGAAAGTGAAAAGTGAAAGTGAAGTCGCTCAGTCCTGTCTGACTCTTAGCAACCCCATGGACTGCAGCCTACCAGGCTCCTCCGTCCATGGGATTTTCCAGGCAAGGGACTGGAGTGGGGTGCCATTGCCTTCTCCGACATGAGGAAAACTTTTTGATCCCCCAGGTCTCTGTAAGATGTGTCCTCAGGTCATGTAAATACTTTTCCTTCCTCAGGATGATGAGAAAATGCCATATCTAACATGCTCGCCTAGAGCTTCTTAGACCACTGCTTAATTCATAAGTAATACTATCAATATATCAATGTAGCTGTATATACAGAGATTGTGCATTTGTTTTAAGTTGCTTCAGTCATGTCTGACTCTTTGCAACCCTATGGACTGTATGCAGCCCATCAGGCTCCTCTGTCCATGGGTTTCTCCAGGCAAGAATACTGGAATGGGTTGCTGTGCGCTTCTCTAGGGATCTTCCCAACCTAGGGATCGAACTCACGTCTCTTATGTCTCCTGCATTGGCAGGAGGGTTCTTTACCACTAGCGACCGCTGGGAAGCCCATATACAGAGATAGGGTTTTAAAATGAAACTGTGATGCTTCTGTCCATTGATTCTACTCTTGCCTTTTCCAAAATACTTACTTCAAAAGGATAGATAGGGAATTCCTACTGTGCAGTGGTTAGGACTCTACGCTTCCACTGCAGGGACATAGGTTCGATCCTTGGTCAGGGGACTAAGAACCCACAAGCCCTACAGCCTGGCCAGAAAAAAAGGGATACAGGTAATAAACTTAAGTTGGGGTAAAAGATTGAGAAAATAATAAAGCCAGGGAAGAAAGTGCATACTGCAGGCCTTGTGTGGTTTCTAGAGGTGCCTGAAGACTTAATTCCGAGACTTGGGGACTTGTGCACAGAGGGCCGCATGTTCAGTTACAGGAGTCAAAACATCAGGAGGGAAAGACTTGCCTGGTGTGGGGGAGAAACAGTTTTTCGAAGTGTAGAGGCTGAAGAAGGAATTCCCCATAAATGATCTAGAGTGATCTAGCAGACAGTGCTCAAAAAGTCTTCCCATGGTGAACACTAGGAGTTTTAGAGAGATGTTTTCTCTGCCCTCCCTAGACCCTGGGTGGTGGCATCACTGAGAACACCAGCCAGGAATGGCTGCAGACCACAAGGCTACCCACAGTACCCAGCTGGACTCAGGGATACTACTGAGAAAATTCAGAGTTGAGGCATTTTTCTTTTGGGTGTTTTGTTTCATTTTTCTATTTTGTTAAAAATTTTTATTATTTTGGGCTGCATTGGGTCTTTGTTGCTGTGCAGGGGCTTTCTCTAGTTGCAGCAACAGGAGTTATTATCTAGTTATTATCCAGTTATTACCTGGCTTCTCTGGTTGTGGAGCACAGGCTCTGGGGTGTATGAGCTCACTAGTTGGCTGAACATGGACTTATTTGCCCCGAGGCACGTGGAATCTTCCTGGACCAGGGATCGAACCTGTCTCCTCCATTGGCAGGCAGATTCCTAACCACTGGACCACCAGGGAAGTCCCTCATTTTCTTTTTTAAGAGTAGAACCCCTTTGGCACACATTCCCAAATGAAATTTAGAGGTGTAGGTTTGTTGTTGTTTTTTTTTCTTTCCCCTTGGAATCGGAATCTCCTTCTGAACATGTTTAAAAAGCACATCTGCTTTGATTTCTACCTCTCCTCATCACCTCGGAGCTTACTCCTTTCTTGCCCCATAGTGACTCTGAGTCACCTCACCGGGCTGGGAGAACAGCCCAGAGACACAGATCCTGAACAGTATATTCCCAGAACTTCTCCGTGTCTGGATTTCTTCAGAATTTTAAATTTTACCATGGTGTATGAAATACTCTGGCAGTTTCTCATGGAGTTTGAGCAGGAAACCTGACGGAGGTTTCTATCACTTTGGAATAGAGACTCACTGCAGTGCTCAAGGGGCTTCCCTCATGGCTCCGCGGTAAAGAATTTGCCTGCAGTGCAGGAGATGTGGGCTCAGTCCCTGGGCTGGGAAGATCCCCTGGAAAAGGGCATGGCAGTTCACTCCAGTATTCTTGCCTGAGAAATCCCGTGGACTGCAGGCTCCAGTCCATGGGGCGGCAGAAGGGTCGGACACAGCTTGTCGACTACAGCAGTGCTCACACAGTCATGATGCCCCTCGGGCCCCGGTCCCTGCCCCCGACCCTGTGCCCTGCAGCCATGTTGGCCACCCTGTTTGGCTCATGTACTCCATTCCCACAGGTCAGGCACCCTCCCACCTCAGGACCTTTGATCTCCATCAGCCTAGAATGTCTCCCACCCTGATTTCTGCACTTCAACCACATTTTTTTTTAATACTTTTAAATTGTTTAATTTTTTTTTTTTTTTAATTTGGCTACTCTGGGTCTTAACTGCAGCATATGGGATCTTTGCTTGGGGCATGTGAACTCTTAGTTGAGGCATGTGGGATCTAGTTCCCCGACCAGGGATCAAACTGCATTGATTCCTGTATTGGGAGCCTCCTGCACCGGCCCCCTGCATTGGGAGCGGGGAGTCTTAGCCACTGGACCACCTGGGAAGTCCCCCATCGAATGTTTTTACAAATTACCTCCTTAGAGAAGGAATGCTTCTCTCCACTAGTTCTGCATTTGTTTATTCAAAGCCCTTATCGCTAGAGTTATACTATGTATTTGTCTCCCCACTAGACTATAATCTCTTGAAGGGTAAGACCTTTCGGTCTTGTTCTCCACTGTCTCTAGGACCTAGAAACATAGTCTTGCGCTTGCTTGGGGCTCAGCAGGTATTTGGTGAGTGAATATTTAAGTGAACCGTAGACCACTGGGGGAAAAAAAAATCATCCATAGGCCTACCATTCGAGGACCAGTATTAGTATTTTAATACATTTTCATTGCGAAGGTAATTAACTTTTTGAGGTCACTAGAGGTCCTAGATCTATGGGTACAGTCTTTAAAATGCATATAAGCACAAAGTCTCCAAATTTGACACATAATTTTACCAGATTTCTTAATCCTGCTACCCTGGTTGAATTCATGTTTCTTTTTTCTTGCGTACTCATGGCGTAATGCAAAATACCCCTCATTACTGTGTTGTTTCTGTTAACTTGATTGCTAAAGAATGACTGTTTAATTTGCATTGCTACACTTTCTTGTGAAGCTGATAATTTTCCACATTTGATTAGTAAATACATGTTCTCGTCTATACATTGTTCAAATTCTTTGACTTATCTCTTGGAGTGTCTGTTGTATGAGCTCTTTCAATAATAAAGATGTTTACTAAAATGGCACATAGTAAAAAGAAAACAGATTAAGGACTATTGGCCCACGCTGGCAACTTCTTCCTACTTCTAGTGGAACACAGCTGTGGATTCATTTTCTGTTACTGAGTTCAGGTTGCCACACTCTGCACCTGGAGTAGTTTTAAAATCATTCAGGAAAGCTAACCAATAAAAAGCTACAATAAACTCTCTCCTGACTAATGAAAATAAATGCATGGATCAGAGTTTCCATTTCCTGCTGGGATAAAAGTATACCTATTGTCTGAAGATAATAAAACAAGAAAAGTTTTGGTTTTGCTGCTGTTGCCAGGCCATGGAATAAAATTCAAAGACACAAAGATAACTTTGTGAAGCGGGACGGTGAAGCACCCAGTTTCCTCTTTTTTTTTTCTGAGTTAGTCATTATCTGCCTAAATTCACTGCCTTCATAGATTTGCTTTCTGCTTGGCCACTTTTGATAAATCTTTCGATAGCCCAGAAATCAGATGGAATCAAGTAGCACTTTTTGGTGCTGCTTTAGGTGGAAGAAATATGATTGATTTCTTTATAGCTGAAGGATCCAGAAGAAATGAATGTCAGAAAGATGTGATTTTTTTTTCATAGCTTGTTCTAGATCTCTTACAACAATGAAAACTGATGTTAAAATCCTTTACATGCCAGTAAAATATACATTTTATAATGTCTATTTAAAAAATTATTTCATTGTAAAATATATATTCACTGTTTATGCATTTATTTTCGTTAGGAGAGAGTTTATTGGAGGTGATGCATTTGCTGTGCTGTGCTGTGGTTAGTTGCTCAGTCGTGTCTGACTCTTTGTGACCCTATGGATTGTGACCAGAGGACCCACTAGACTCCTCTGTCCTTTGGATTCTCCAGGCAAGCATACTGAAGGGGGGATCTTCCTGACCAGGTATCAAACCCTGGTCTCCTTTACTGTAGGCAGATTCTTTACCATCTGACCCCCGAGGGAAGCCCTGATGCATTTGCTAGGAAAACATAAAAATCCATGTTATAGGCTTTTCCATCTTTACACCTAAGAGAACAGAGTTGCCTGGATGTTTGCACCCTGATTTGTTGACTCGAT
This sequence comes from Aepyceros melampus, assembly GCA_006408695.1. NCBI lineage: Eukaryota > Metazoa > Chordata > Mammalia > Artiodactyla > Bovidae > Aepyceros > Aepyceros melampus. The sequence continues at coordinate 182,673 of SJXQ01006120.1, forward strand.
TACTGTTTGGATGGACACACAAGATGGCTGGTAGGAAAATCGTGGGCTGCTGCTAAAATTCAGGGATTCCTGTGAAGTAAATGTAGGTTGGGTTACGAGTCTAAAACCAGTTGAGCCGGGGGCATCTGGAGAATCTAAGATCCACCTGTCTGATTCTGCGGGCACCTGGAAATGATGTTAAGGTTTGAAGTCGAGAAAGTGTGTCTGAATGTACATGGATCCCAGAATTTTGTGTCTTATCAACTGAGCCGGCTGAGAAATGTCCTTAGAGTTATTCTCACCCAGAATTGGAATAAAGAGCTCAGTGTGAAGTTGGGATAGTGCAACTTCTTGGTTTAATACTTTACAGATTTTTGGAACCGAATGCACCCTGAAGTGAAAAGCTGCTTTTTTTTTTGCTGACCTTGTTGGACAGCTAATACTGTTTCTGGGAAATAAGAGAAACAAGCGACTCATTGTTGGCAGGAGCTGAGAGAGACGCAAGAAGGGCGAGAGACGTGTCTGCAGCCTTTTTACCCCCCTTCGTTGAATCGTGACTGAGTCCAGGCTGGATTGAGACTGGGTTTGTCTTTCTACCTCCGTAGACATGTGTTTTCCATCAGACTGGGCTGCAGGACACCTGACATTGGCCGGTTCACACGAGTTAAACCCCGTATGGCCCAGAAACAGAGAGAAAAAGACCCGCAGCTGTACCCAGACACTCTCGATGCGGAAATATTTTTGAAGCTTGGTGTGGCTAGGTCCATGCATATGTCAGATACGATTTACACCTGTATGTTTTGGCTTCTCTCTGTTGCATATCATCATTTCCCCGGAGCCTCTGTGGCCAGAAGGACTAGTATTGCTGTTGGCGCCACCTCTTCTGGTTGAACCCTTCCTGCATTATGAAATGTAATGCTTCAAAGATACCTGATTTGGCCTTTTTTTTTTTTTTTTTTAAGGATGGAAGAAGAAAGCTCTATACCATTTTCTGTAAAAGCAGATCCCACAAACAGGGTGTCATCCTAACATGCGACTATGTTGAGTTCATCATTTTACAAGTAAATAAGTTAATTAAATTAGTCTGCTTTGGACCTTTTTGTGAAATAGGGCAAAGGAAACTCCTCTTAATCCTTGTCACCAAATTTAACTCAGTAAATAGTTTTTGACTGCAGGACAAGGCACTGATAGGTGGTCAGTGCAGCTGACGCCAGCCACGCATTCTAGCACATTCCCTGAGCTTCCTAGGTTTGTCACAGTCTATGCTTGTGATTTGTGCTGAGTCAATTAACCTTCCAAGTTTCTTCATCTCTCAAATGAGTGAACTGGCTTAAATCATTGGTTTTAAATTGTGTCCCAAGGCCCCATGCCAGGGTTTTGGGGGCATGCATGCAGAAGCTAAGCTTAGTTAGTATCCAGTCTCCAAGAGCCATGTCTGTCCAACATATTTTAAAACTTTGTTTAATATTTTGACTCAAGAATTGGGAAACGCCTGTAGGGAAAGCAGAGTGAAAGCCAGACCGAGACAATTTAGAGAAGAGAATCAAAAGGAGTGCCTTTTAAGCATTCACTGAGACTAGCACAGGCTGCAGGCATGCTGTGAATGAACCCCTGCACATGTAGGGTGTCTCTGCTTCATGCCACATACCAGGCTCTGGGGAAAGATCCTGCTGCTAAAAAAAGATTGAGGAACTTGGTCAAAATGGACTAAGCTCCTTCCAGCCTGAACTTCTATGGTGATGCTTCAAAGTGGGGTAAATACACGGCCACAGCTATGATGAGGATGGTGGGATTTGTAAAACACTAATGGTAAAACAAGAACAAAATGCATTGGGTCCTCAATAGGGAACTATGCTCCGGGAGTAAAGAGAAAGCTGCAACAAAAATCTTTATTCATTAAATATCCGCTTATAAGAGTATCAGTTCAGTTCAGTCTCTTAGTCGTGTTCAACTCTTTGCGACCCCATGAACCGCAGCACGCCAGGCCTCTTTGTCCATCACCACCTCCCGGAGTCCACCCAAACCCATGTCCATCGAGTCAGTGATGCCATCCAACCATCTCATCCTCTGTCATCCCCTTCTCCTCCTGCCCTCAATCTTTCAAAAAGTATGGGATGTAATAATTAAAATGCATCCCAAACAGAATTGTGTCTGTGTGTGTAGTGGAGATGAGTTTCCCATTTGCTCTGACTTTTCTTTTAAATTAAAAAAAAAAAAAGAAAAAGCCTCTGCTGATCATCTTTAAAATGAACTGATAATTTTACTACCCATTTCTGACCCATAAATCCATAAACATTCTCAGGGAGAATGTATTTGGTGCCTACTGTGTGCATCAACAAGTCAGATTTGAAATAAATTTCAAATTTATTGAAATTTGTTCTGGGTTTATAAGGAATATTCTTACCAGTGGAGTTGATTCTAAAGGACAGGGGGAGATGTGGTTTTGTTTATAAAGAGTATGAATCCAGCCCTCAGGAAGGTGAGAGTTCAAATCACGGGAAGAGAACAGTTCAGTTTCTTAAAAGTGCTTCTGTTCACTGTGTGTGGCTCAACCTAGAATCCAGCGAGAAAGATTTCTTGACTTGAAGGCTCATATGTATGAGCAATACAATGCAATGTCATAATAGTGCTTAATTTCTTTAAAAAGTTGCAGAGCAAGGGCCGGAGTAATAGCCGCTCTTCCGGTCATCGCGTGTGAGTGTGTGCTGCCTTGCCCAGCTCTTTGGGACCCTATGGACTGTTGCCCACCAGGCTCCTCTGTCCACGGGATTCTCTAGGCAAGAATACTGGACTGGGTTGCCATTTCCTCCTCCAGGGATCTTCCCAACCCAGGGATCGAACCCACATCTCTTGCATTTCCTGCGTTGGCAGGTGGATTCTTGACTGCTGGTGCCACCTGAGAGGCACTGATACCAAGTTGTATGGGTGCAAAAGGACAGACAGCTGGTCGTAACTGGTGGAGGACACATAGAGAGCTGATTTGATGGACAGCCTGACTGTCATTCTGAATATCAGATGGTTCTCTCCTCTGAGTGCTAGTTCTCTTTGTAAGGAAATATGTTAGGATGGAAATAGGAAACTTGGGTCCTACTGCCATGAGTTAGCTCTGGGAATGTGGGCAGACACAGGTGTAGGGTGACCAGCCACAACATCTGCTCGAGACTCTTCCAGATTTAGCCCTGGAAGTCCCACGTCCCAGGAAACTCCTTAGTAAAACCAGGATAATTGGGTCACTCTCTCTGACAGGCCTGTATCATCATTTGTAAGATGGGGAAAGAGAAGGGAATCGTAACAGCCCACAATGCGGAAGAGCTTGTTTTGCCCTCTTGGTGTTTAGGTTTCTGGAATGTCATATAAACATATTAGTCCAAACATCAAACTGAGTTTAACACCTGTTCCACCTGGGAGGAAGAATTTTTCCCACATCCCAGATCATACCCAACGTATGTATTCAAATGTTGCATTTTCACCTACTTTGAGGAAACTGTAACCAGATTTTCATAATAATAAGCCAGCCCTTCAAAGGGGTGCTGTCAGAAGGGTGCTTTAGAGCTCTTGATGTTGTTTTATCATAGAAGCTGGTTAAAAAAAATGAAACCCCCAAACTAAAATAAAAGTTTATTTTGAAAAAACAGAAGTTCATTTAGCTGGATTGTGCTTACCACCTGTGAAAATTGATACACAAGTTAAACCATCTTAGAAATCTTCCTGTTAAATCAATATTTGATGATGGAGAATATCAGCAGCTATTGTGGCAGTCTCAGAACCCTGGCTTTCCCTGTGCTTTGGTTTTGTTTTGTTTTGTTTTGTTACTTTGTATCTTGAACAGCAGTGGGTAATTCTAGGCACAGGGAACCACTTTGTTCAACATCTATAGGCTGCATGTCCCTTTCTCTGACTCCACATAGCTGCTCAGTTGACTTTGAGACGCTCGCACATAGTAGGAGCTTAATAAATATTCATTCATTTTCAATTCAATTAACAATTCAGTACTGCCAAGACATCTGCTAAGATGCATGGGACCAGCATTTTGCAGTATCTCTCCTCAGGGGAACAAGGTTGAGAAGTGATATATTTTATAACTCCCTCTTGGAAAGTCTTATTGTCTGTTTGTATGTTAAGGTCTTTGAGAAATTCTGCAATAAAATAAATTCTTTTAACTTTGTTTAGCCCAATATTTCCCAATCTTAATTGACCATGAAACATGGGAAGCAGCTGTTATAATTTTTTAAACTTTTAACTTAATATCTATTTGCTCCCATGGGACACACTTAGACCATGTTTTCTTTCTTTCTTTCTTCCTTCGTTCCTTTCTTTATTTTTCCTTCCTGCCTTCCTTTCATTCTTTTAATTTGGCCATGCAGTGTGGCATGTGGATCTTAGTTTCCTGACCAGAGATCGAACCCGAGGCCCCCTACCATGGAAGCACAGAGTCTTAACCACTGGATCAACAGGGAAGTCCCCAGACCATGTTTTCTTTTGAATATTTATCCATTTTTAATATAACCTATAATATCTATTCATTTTTAATATATGCTATAGAGATTATTTGATAATGAGTATTGAAAAGACAGTGCCAAACACGGTTCCTGGTATTTATTGAAGATGTGATTACTATACACACACACATACATACACAGACACACACATGTTTTTCTTATATCTGTTTTAGATTTTCAGAAAAAATCATGATAAGATAGAGTTCTCATATGCCTCTCACCCGAATTCCTGTATTAGTAACATCTTACATTGTATGATATTAACATACAATAAAAACAGATGTTATCATTAATAAACCAATGTGGATACATTATTATTAACTAACTTCCATACTTTATTCAGATTTTCTTAGTTTTTTTTCCTAATGTCTCCAGCTTCTTTACCATCTTATCTTTACTTGTCATTATCTCCTTAAGCTGTTCTTGGCTATGAAAGTTTCTTAGACTTTCCTTGTTTTGATGACCTTGATAGTTCTGAGTACAGCTTAGGAATTTTATAGGATTTCCCACTACGGGAATTTGTCTGATGTTTTTCTCCAATTAGGTTGAGATGATGGGTCTTGGGGAGGAAGACCACAGAAATAAAGTACCATTCTCATCACATCTTATCAAGGGTCATGTCATCACTATGGCATATCACTGTTGATGTTGATCTTGATCACCTGCCCAGTGTACAAAATTCCTCCCCTGTAAAGTTGCTGTCCCTCACTACCATTGGATAACTGTGCTCATTGGGAGGAGGTTACTATGTACAATCCATACATCAGGAGTAGGAGTTTTCTCCCCTTCATTGAGGACAGTGTATCTACATTAAATTATCTGAAATTTGTCTCTACAGATTTGTCTCTTCTCCTGGCATTTATTTATTTATTCAATTATTTGTTTATATGAGTGTAGATTCATGGACATTATATTTTTACTAAAATAATGAATCATAGCAACATATGAAACTCTCTCCATTCTTGACAGAATAGAAGTACCGAAGCTGGATAATGGGTACTGGGAGAGGAAGAATTCATGCAGTGCTGGGCAGGCCTCCCCCCTCAATTGCATGGAATTGTGCCTCTGACATGTTAACAAAACCGTATATTTTTCAAAATTAATTAATTAATTTGGCTGCACTGGGTCTTAGTTGTGACATACAGGATCTTTATTTGCAGCCTGTGGAATCTAGTTCCCTGACTAGGGATTGAACCTAGGCCCCCTGCATTGGGAGCACAATGTCTTAGCCACTAGATCACCTGGGAAGTCCAAAACCACATGTTTTTAAAGTTCAACTCAAAGAGCTATGCATAGAGACACCACAGCTGAAGAGCTGTTGTCAAGAGGAGAAAGGAGGCTGAGGAGAAGAGGAGAAATGCCTAACTGACGACAAGTATTCTTCTTTGCCCTCCCTAGGCTCACTTCTGCATCATGGAGAAGGATTGAAAGGGAATAACCTCGTTGCTGTGTCTTTCTAGGGCTTAGGTGTGGTGTCTGCCATTGGCACGCTGGTTGTCCTTTCCATAATCTGCTCAGAGCCAGCCTGATGCAGGCCCATGATGGGTTTTGTAGTTGAGCCCAACCTTATGGTTTTGTTTTCTTCACTTGGCCTTGTTTGTGTGTGTGTGTGTATATAGCCATAGCCTAATTTAAAAAAAGGTGGCGGGGAAGCAAGCCCAGGACGCAGAAAACCAAGCCACTGAACTTCTCCAAGGCCAGAGAGACTTTTGTCAAACATTCCAGGAGGCTCACTGGGCAGCCTGATTCCCTGGCCTCCCTCCTAGTCTGCAGCTCCTGGCTTGGAGAAGCTGCCAAAATACTCTGTCTATGAGCTGTCGCTCTCAGTTCCTGGTGCTGCAAAAGGCAAAAAGTTCAGGAGTGAAGCCTTAACCTTTTTCTTGTCTACTTCTTATACAGCAAATGACATGCTGGCTTAAAATGGAGTCCAGGGACCTTCCTGGCCTCGGATGTTGTGGGGCCTTTGTAGACGTGACCGAGTGGTATGTTGGCTGGAGCAAGTTAGAGGGTGCATCAGTGTCCCAGTGGGCATTAGCCAGAGGGTCATGGGTAGACTCCATACACCTTTGCACACCCCATTCCCATGTTGACCATTTACTTCACAGTCATTGACTCAGAAGAGTGTTCCTATCTCAAATGCTGTGGAATTTGTTTTTCTTGGTGTTTTCTTTTATATTGAATAATAGCAGTGAAATGTGTCTGGTTACATGTCTGTAGAGCTTGGTTATGTTTGATGGCCAAACACTCAAGAGAAAGTCAATTGTTGAAGAAGGAAAAAAAAAGGAGGGGGGGAAGGAGATAAAAACAGTGAAAAAGATAAATGTGGATTTGAATTTAAATTCTGACTCTCTTGGAAGGGAAAAAAAGAGAAGTCTGCTTTAGATTTGATGCATTCCTGCTTCAATGGAGAACACTTCTGTTTGGGTTATTCCTTTCTGTGGGGGCTGGCAAAAGTCTAGAACTGACTAGGTCTTTAGCATTTTTAAGGCATTTAATGGTATCTGTCCTTAACTGGTTTGGCCTCAGATACTGCATTTGAGATACTGTATGCTTGTTTTTTTTTTCTTTTTCTTTTCTTAAACTGAACTATTCTCTCCCTAAAATGTTATGGGATATTATCCCAAGAAGTATTTCATTTGTTGCAAATCTAGATGTTTTCCTTCCTGTGTTCTCCCGAGGACTTCCTCTCTGTTTATCTCTGTCCTGAAACTCTTCTGCCCCTCTTTGTCTCTGAGTAGCTACGAAAGCAGTGGTTTTAAAGAACCTCAACCATCAGCAAAGTTCACAAGATTCAACCTAATAAAAGGTTCAGTAAGTAACCCTCTGAAATGAAACTACAGGGAGCAGAGCAACCGGGTAAACCTTGGACACTTGGAGTGAGTCAGGACACCTGGCTTCTAGGCTGTGACTACTTTATGACCTTCCCCCAGTTCACTGTTCCTCTGGGTATTGCTTCCTCACCTCTACGTGGAGGGGCTTCCCTGGTGGTGCAGAGGTTAAAGCGTCTGCCTGCAATGTGGGAGACCTGGGTTTGATCCCTGGGTCGGGAAGATCCCCTGGAGAAGGAAATGGCAACCCACTCCAGTATTCTTGCCTGGAGAATCCTATGGACAGAGGAGCTTGGTGGGCTACAGTCCACGGGTCGCAAAGAGTTGGACACAACTGAGCGACTTCACTCACTCACTCACTCACTCACGTGGAGAAGTTGCTCCAGGCAGGCTCTTAGTTTTGAGGATCTTGACTATATTTTAAGCCTCATTTGTTGTTTTTCAAATAATTTAGGGTTTACCTCCTTTCATTCCACCAAGAAAATATTTTGCATATTTGATGCCTCCATGACCATGCTTTTGTTTTCTGGTTTTTTATTTTTGCACTTGTATATTTTACATAAGTAATACATACAGAAAATTTCAAACAACACAGAAGAGGAAAAGGAAGATCTCTTCCCACCCCTGACACTCAGTTTCCTCTCCAGAGGCACCTACTGTTGCGTATTTTTCTTGAGAAATTTACTGTTTTATGATAATATGCACCCCACCCCACCCCTATTTTTCTGATTACAACTACTATGCTTTTACATACATCCTGTTCCTTGGATTTTTTTCCCCCCTTTTCTGAAAGTTGCTTCATAGAGATTGTTTCATAGAAGTAACTACAGAGTTTCTTTATTTGGAATAGTTACATAGCCTTCCTCTGAATGAATCATGATCTCTTATTGGTGGACTGGTATGGACAGTATCAAGATGAATTTTCTCATACAGACTTCTCTGTTGGTGGGTGTGATTTATTTTGAAGACAAAGCCATTGGCTAAGTTCTATTCTCTTCCAGTCTTTACAGTTAATAACTGAAGATGTTTAGTCTAAATGGTCAAATCTAAATTAAATGGAAGAAAGCAGCATGTCCAACGTGCCTCCCTGTGGATGGTCCCTGGAAGGGCTGGTGTTTTAAAGGCTAGCAAAGGTGTGGTTTTTAGAAGCGATCTCCACCCAGTCTTAAACTCCCCCCAGATAAGGATGCAGACATAAGTAAAACCTGACTCCCAGTGTCTGGATGATGTGGGGAGTGGAGTAACAGTTCTGTGTGTGAACACAGTGACCTGGCTGGCTTCCCAAGTCATGGAAGATAGTTCTGATCCAGTGACTTGACATGTTAGTAAGGACCAGACCTGAGTCAGTTTTAATACTTTTCAAGGGATCTGAGTTATAAAAATTAACCTCTGGGGACTTCTCTGGCAGTCCAGTGGGTAAGACTCTACACTTCCACTGCAGGGAGCAAGGGTTCAATCTCTAGTCAGGGAACTAAGATCCTGCATGCCACATGGAGTGGCCAAAAACAAACAAACAAAAAAACAAAAAAAACCCTCTGAACTACTAACAAAAATTTAATATTTTCAAGCCTTTTTTCCCTAACCTAGGGATTTGTGATATTGGAAATATTCAATTTACACATTCCTCTTATAGACACAATCAGGCTTCTTTTTCCTGTGATAGTTACATCAGATAAATAGGCGCATACTTTTACAGAAGGTTCAGAAACAACTGTGCTGGAGATAATCACTATTTTTCTATCTAAGCTTCCTTCTTCTGGCCTGAAAGAGGTCTTATGAATTAAACCCTTCTGAGTATCTGGACTTTGTCTTACTTGAATCTTTATTTTAAGAGAATTTTTCCCTATGACACAGTATGTGCCCAATCCCTGACCCTCCCACCCAGGCCTTCAAATAGAGATTGTAGTTATGCTCCAAGCTGTAGAAATGAACTACTTATTTCAGTTATTTTGGCATCAGTCACAGCGATGCTTTTTTTCTGTTCTTGGACTAAGAACATAAGGAATGCCCAGCTGGTTTCATTCATTCATCCCATCATTTACCGAGTTTCCTTCTGTGCCAGGAGGTGAGAGTTCTTGGCGGTGGAGTTGATTCAGGAAGTGAAACCCAAACTATTTTTGCAGAGTACTCCAGTATCTTACCTTGTCTTGAATGACTTCTGTGTGATTAAGCAGAGTTGTCAGCCTGTCCAAATCCTCCTTCAGCCCTTCCTACTTGTAACCTGAGCAACCTTTGGGCCCAGGAGCCTGTTTTGAGGGCCTGCTATTTAAGTGGCCTTTCATTGTTGTCCATTGAAGGCAAATTGTGTGTAGGGGGGTTGCCCCAGTTTCAGTGATTGTTCCTGGACTTTGGTCTCAGGTGTGACAGAGGGCAGCGAAGGACAATTGAAAGGGCAGTTGGACAGGGTGTCAGGAGTTCAACTGTGGCTCCAGTTGTACCTGTTTCTAAGCAGAGCACACCCCTTGCCTCCCTGGCTTTCACAAAATAAAAAGCTGAACTAGATGTTCTCCAGGAATCCTTAAAAGCCTAACATTTTAGTGCTCTACAGACAAGCTTCCCTGGTGGCTCAGATGCTTAAAAATCCACCTGCAATGCAGGAGACCCGAGTTCGATCCCTGGGTTGGGAAGATCCGCTGGAGAAGGGAACAGCTACCCACTCCAGTATTTTGGCCTGGAGAATTACATGGACAGAGGGGCCTGGCTGGCTACAGTCCCTGGGGTTGCCAAGAGTCGGACACACTGAGGAACTTTCACTTTAATTTTCACAGACAAGCGTAAAACTCCATCTCATTCCTTCACACGTTCCTTGCAATAGCCTGTTAGTTCCTGTGAGAGCAAGAGCCATTTATCCAGCTACAAACCCAACATCCAGCACACAGTGGGAATGCAATAAAGATCTGATTGAGTTAGAAGTAAATTTCAAAAAAGAGGTTTTTATCCCACCTCTACTCCTATCCAGAGGAACTTCATGTCAAGGAGCTAATTCTTCCTTAAGGAAGCCAGTTCTACAGAAAATGTTAAGTAGTGGTACTTTGTTTTCTCTTCCTTTCTTTTTAAACATTTTATGGAAGTGGAGTTGATTTACAGTGTAGTATTGGTTTCAGTGTACAGCGTAGTGATTCAGCTATACATGTACACGTATTCGTTCTTTTTTAGATTCTTTTCCCATGTATGTCATTATGGAGTACCGAGTAGAATTCCCTGTGCTACACAGTAGGCCCTTGTTGATTGTCTATTTTTTATAGTGTGTGTATGTGAATCCCAAATTCCTAATTTATCCCTCCTCCCATTGTGTTTTCTCTTTGGTAACCATAAGTTTGTTTTCTAGGTCTGTGAATCTGTTCCTGTTTTGTAAATATATTTTGTTCTTTTTCATGGCTGAGTGATATTCCATTGTATATATGTACCACATCTGGTTTATCCGTTCCTCTGTTGATGGGCATTCAGGTTGTTTCCATGTCTTGGCTATTGTAAATAGTGCCGCAGTGAACACTGGGATGCATGTATCTTTTCAAGTTATGGTTTTCTCCAGATATATGCCCAGGAGTGGGATTGTTGGATGATATGATAGTTCTATTTTTAGCTTTTAAGGAGCTTCCATACTGTTCTGCATAGCGGTTGTACCAATTTATATTCCCTCCAACAGTGTAGGAGGGTTCCCTGGTACTTTTTTTTTTCAGTGTGTATATGTGTGTGTGTTTGTGTTTTCTGCACATTCATTTAATACATGAGTGATTAGGCTACTTTAAAATTCACCTAAAAAGTTTGGTTATGTTTCCATGTAATACCTGTATCAAACTGAAGATCTGAAATATTTCACTCTGAACTTTAAAATATGCCAATAATTTTACCTTTAGAGGTAATGATATCAAATATAGCACAAATTACATTTTTTGTTTTTGTTTTTTTCTCAGGAATGAAGTAAGTATATAAAGTTACACATTGTTGCCTTTGGCCCTGACTTAAGAGCAAATAGACTGGAAAACATGGTTTTCTTTATTACAGGATATTACCCAGTAGAAGTTAAGCAGATTTGATAGGTAAACTGTCTTGAGAAAAACTAGCACTTTTTAAAATGCATTTTTCTGGAGGGAGGAGACACTAAGTATATAATTTATTAAACTATTTTAAAGTGTTTTGTAACGTGAAGTACTGTATGCTAAATTTTTAATATTGGTAAGTACAGGCAAACAGAAAATCCTTAAAAAGTTGAAAACACTTCTATGTCTTTATCCAGTCACAAACATGGTTAGCATCTTTTCTATAATTTATTTCTCACTAATAATTCTCACTGAATGTTCTCTAATCATTCACTAATAATTTCTCACTAATAGTGTCTTTGGGGCATCCTCTTTTAACAAAGCATGAGTGGGGTCCTGCTTTTGTGTAGACCCCTGATCTAGGTGCTGTGTTTTACCTGTCAATTCGCTCACCTGACCTAAATATTATTTTACACCCACCACTATCAATGATCACATGCCCTCCTTAGCTCTGCCATAAACATGCAGGTTGTCTGAGGACAGGACACACACCCAGATGTCCTGGTGAAATTAGCTTTCATGTTGTGGTAACCTTTGTGGAATTTGCTTATGACCACTATGTTCTATTTAAGGATTGAAATGTACCCTAGACACAGGCAAGGTGAGAAATCAGACTTTTAACAGGGCACAATAGCTAAGACTAGGTGGTTCAGGAGAGGGGCCAGTATCTGAGTCTCTGTGAATTGAATTAAGGTAATGATTACTTAAACAGTAATGATAAACGGCAAAGTGCTTGGGAAGGATCTCAGGAATCTAAAGTCCACAGCGTTCCAATGGTCTCTTTTTGATAAGGTGCTGTGGTCCTGGTCACTCATCTCCCTATTCTTCTCTCCTGTAGTGATGAATCACCAACACCAGCAGCAGATGGCACCCAGTTCCCTGAGCCAGCAGAACCATCCCCCTCAGAACCCATCAGCGGGGCTCATGAGTATGCCCAACGCGCTGACCACCCAACAGCAGCAGCAGCAGAAGCTTCGGCTTCAGAGGATCCAGATGGAGAGAGAGAGGATTAGGATGCGCCAGGAGGAGCTCATGAGGCAGGTATGGCCTTCGGTGGTACCTGGTGGAGGCTTCGTGGTCAAGGCTACTAGGTAGGTAGCCACTTACCATCAGAGTGAAATAAATCTTTCTCCAGAATCATTGGACTTCCCTGGTGGCTTAGACGGTAAAAGCGTCTGGCTACAGTGCGAGAGACCTGGGTTCGATCCTTGGGTCGGGAAGATCCCCTGGAGAAGGAAATGGCAACCCACTCCAGTACTCTTGCCTGGAAAATCCCATGGACGGAGGAGCCTGGTGGGCTGCAGTCCATGGGGTCGCAAAGAGTTGGACACAACTGAGCGTCTTCACTTCACTTCCAGAAGCATTAAAGGCCCAAAACCCTGCTCCAAACTTCCGTTCTCTACTTGCACTATCTTGAGAGTCAAATCTGACCACAGAGTAATCTCTGATCACAGAGACTAGCTGTATTAGCATGGCTACCTTTGGCTTTCACTACTCGTCACTAGAAGGAGAGAAAGAGTATGTACCAATTACTTTTTATCACAAAACCTAGTGGCTTAAAAGAATAAACATTTTATTTACTTAATTTTTAAAACTTTTTATTGTATATTGGCATATAGCTGATCAACAATGTTGTGATAATTTCAGATGGACAGCAGAGGGACTCAGCCATACATAACACATATATCTATTCACCCCCAAACTCCCCCTTATCCAGGCTGCCACATAACATTAAGAATAGTTCCCTGTGCTATACAGTAGGTCTTGTTGGTTACCTATTTTAAATATAGCAGGGTCTACATGTCCATCCAAAACTCCCTAACCATCCCTTCTTCTCATTCTACCCCCTTCCCACCAAATAGCCTTTTTAATATATCACACAATTTTGTGGTCAGGAGTTGAGGCAGGGCTCAGCTGGACTGTTCTTCTATACACAGTGTAAACTGAAGTCACTTCAGTTCAGTTCGGTTCAGTTCAGTTGCTCAGTCATGTCTGACTCTTTGCGACCCCATGAATCGCGGCACGCCAGGCCTCCCTGTCCATCACCGACTCCCGGAGTTCACTCAGACTCATGTCCATCAAGTTGGTGATACCATCCAGCCATCTCATCCTCTGTCGTCCCCTTTTCCTCCTGCCCCCAATCCCTCCCAGCATCAGGGTCTTTTCCAGGGAGTCAACTCTTCGCATGAGGTGGCCAAAGTATTGGAGTTTCAGCTTCAGCATCAGTCCTTCCAATGAACACCCAGGACTGATCTCCTTTAAGATGGACTGGTTGGCTCTCCTTGCATCCAAGGGACTCTCAAGAGTCTTCTCCAACACCACAGTTCAAAAGCATCAATTCTTCTGTGCTCAGCCTTCTTCATAGTCCAACTCTCACATCCATACATGACCACTGGAAAAACCATAGCCTTGACTTGACAGACCTTTGTTGGCAAATTAATGTCTCTGCTTTTGAATATGCTGTCTAGATTGGTCACAACTTTCCTTCCAAGGAGTAAGCCACTTAGTGGTATTCAACTGGTGGATGGGTTGACTTGGAGGGTCCAAGGTGGGTTTACTTAAGTGTGTGGCCTCATGGTGAGGGTTGCTGAAAGTCTGGGCTTAGCTGGGACTAAAACTTGAAGTATTTGCCCATGGCATCTCTAGCATGGCAATCTTAGAACAGTGGAGCTATTCTATTTGGAATAGCAGCTTGGGTCTCCCTGAGAGACTGTTCTAAGAGACAGGAATTGAAAGCTGCCAGTGTATTAGGGCCTGACTCTAGAAACTGCCACAGACTCACTTCTCCATATTCTCTTGATCAAAGCAGTCACAGCGTGCACCTTCCTCCTCTAATCCCCGCTACTGTTCCCATCCTAAATTAGAGCAGATAACAGAGAGTGTTCCATGGAGGAAATGACAATGAATCTGCAACTGTCTTTGATCTGCCATGAAGCTTAAAAAAAAGAGAACATTGAGGGGACTTGAGAAAGCAAAATGCTTTGCCCATGGACTCTGATAGAGGAGTCTGCAAAACTGCCTGGGCTTTGAACAGCCACCTCTGTGGCATCCTCCACTCGTTCATGTATTCATGCAGTCAGTCCAGCCAAAGAGGGTGTGTCCTCAGTGAGTCAGGCTCTGTGCTTCCCTTCAAAAAATAAATGAAAGTCCTTGAAGGAGGCCACAGTCTTTTCCCTGCTGAAATGGCTTGGTCTGTGCAAGAGCAGAATTCTCTTCTGTGCTGCTGGACTAATGTAGCACATGTTTTCAGGCCTCATAAATTTTGCTGGCTGCATTTTGGGGAGGAAGGCTTCAGTTTATTGTTCTAATTCTTCAGACTTTGCCTTATGAGTCACATGAAGCAAGGTACATGGGTAGCTTCCTTTCCATGTTTAAGGAAGTGAGTAGTTTTGACTGTTCCAGAAAGCTTTTTTGCAGGGAGCTGGGGATATTAAACACTATTTTTTCCCTTTGGTATTATTATATCTGATACTTTCAAAAATATACACTTACTGCCGTAGGTAAATAATGAATTTCTCATCAAAGAAATTCTAAAATACAAAGTATCTGATACAGTACAGTATCACACTGTACTGTGTGATACTTTATACTGTGTGAGTTGACTTCCCTTGTGGCTCTGACGATAAAGAATCTGCCTGCAATGCAGGAGACCTGGGTTCAATCCCTGGGTTGGAAAGATCCCTTGGAGAAGGGAATGGCTACCCACTCCAGTCTTCTTGCCTGGAGAATTCTATGGACACAGAAGCCTTGCAAGCTATAGTCCATGGGGTTGCAAAGAGTCAGACACGACTGAGTGACTAACAGTTACCTGTGTGAAGTTTAAAAACCATGATGAATTAAATGAATTCCTTAGACAGTCTTTGAAAATGCGGGAAGTGAATCTCAATTGTGCTTTGTTGTTCTGTTGAACTATCCTCTAAATTTGAGGAATACAACTTTGTAATATGACCATTATTCTGCTTTTTTACCCTGAGGATTTATGTCTGAACTTTCATAGTTATTTCAGGGTAACAGTTGTTTATACTGTTTTTAGATATACACTATCATGTTTCTTAGCAGGAAATGATTGTATTATGGTTTTCTGTCTTTGGAGAATGATTCTACTTGGAATAATATATCTATTTTATAATATAGAGTAAATTAAATAGCAGTAGAGTAGCATTTATAGATTTTAATGGTTTTTTTCCCCCCACAAAGCTATGACTATCCTGCAAAGAATGACTTGCTTCTCAGTTTCTGCCTTGTTCTGTTTCTCTTTCTCTTACCCCACCTCCTCCTTTCCCACAGAAAGCATTTCTGAAAAGGGGTGGAGGAAAGTGCCCCAGATTATTTCCTTTATGCCAACTGTAGGTGCCTTTGAACTAGAACGTTAGTTTTCATGGTTCGTATTACAGAAATACCAACCAAGTTCCTTAAATGCTGATCCCTATAGGCTGTGGAACTCAGAGTCTATTTTGCTTCATCACAGTGTCATTTCCCCTGTACAGGACCACGGGGAGAAATACTGTCCAGATTTGCTCACAGAGGTTCACATAGTTAGCTTTGAACGTGTAAGCGCACACATATGGAGGAGGAGAAGATGGAATGGGTGGTTCTGATATCTTCTCATCTTTATTATGGAGATAACACCACCCTTATGGCAGAAAGTGAAGAGGAACTAAAAAGCCTCTTGATGAAAGTGAAAGAGGAGAGTGAAAAAGTTGGCTTAAAGCTCAACATTCAGAAAACGAAGATCATGGCATCTGGTCCCATCACTTCATGGGAAATAGATGGGGAAACAGTGTCAGACTCTATTTTGGGGGTCTCTAAAATCACTGCAGATGGTGATTGAGCCTTGAAATTAAAAGATGCTTACTCCTTGAAAGGAAAGTTATGATCAACCTAGATAACATATTGAAAAGCAGAGACATTACTTTGCCAACAAAGGTCTGTCTAGTCAAGGCTATGGTTTTTCCTATGGTCATGTATGGATGTGAGAGTTGGACTGTGAAGAAAGCTGAGCGCTGAAGAATTGATGCTTTTGAACTGTGGTGTTAAGGCTGACTCTTGAGAGTCCCTTGGACTGCAAGGAGATCCAACCAGTTCATTCTGAAGGAGATCAGCCCTGGGTGTTCTTTGGAAGGAATGATACTAAAACTGAAGCTCCAGTACTTTGGCCACCTCATGCGAAGAGTTGACTCACTGGAAAAGACTCTGATGCTGGGAGGGATTGGGGGCAGGAGGAAAAGGGGACAACAGAGAATGAAATGGCTGGATGGCATCACTGAGTCAATGGACGTGAGTCTGAGTGAACTCCAGGAGTTGGTGATGGACGGGGAGGCCTGGTGTGCTGCGATTCAGGGGATTGCAAAGAGTCGGACATGACTGAGTGACTGAACTGAACTGAACAGGAGGAAAGGTCTAAAGAGACTTTTTTTAAGTAGTGGAAGAAGTTTTCCTCCATCTAGAATTAGCTTGCTTCTCAGAGTCAAAGATATTATTTAAGACTGTACATTAAATGGTGTTAGAGTGCTGACAGTTTTCTGGGGTGTTTCCCAAGACGTCTGATTGTTTAGGTGTGGATTATCTGTATCATCTTGGTGTGCAGTTTTTTTTTTTTTTTTTTTTTTTTTTTTTTACTTCTTTCTTTTGTTGCTTTGCTCTTAAGCATCACGATTTGAACTTAATGGACTGGAAGTAAAAGTGATACCTGACTCACCTGTTTGGCTGCCTTCTAGCACCTGGTAGGAAGGTAGAGGCACTTTGGCCCTGAAGAGCTCTGAAGATTGTCAGTTCCATTTGTTCTTTCTGTCCCACTCCCCGTTTTTCATAGTTAACAACTGCCAGAATATCCTTTGCTCTCTGGGCACTTATAATTCCTCTCCATGGTAAGTTGCTTCAGTCGTGTCTGACTCTGTGAGATCCCATGGACTGTAGCCTGCCAGGCTCTTCTGTCCATGCGATTCTCCAGGCAAGAATACTGGAGTGGGTTGCCATGCCCTCCTCCAGGGGATCTTCCTGACCCAGTTATCCAACCCACATCCCTTATGTCTCCTGCACTGGCAGACAGGTTCTTTACCATTTGTGCAGCCTGGTAATTCGCCTGGTCCCCCTGCAGTTTGCAGGAGGGCCCTGGCTGTCTAGCCTGTCCTCTCAGAGCCCCTGCCCTACAGGCAGGCCTTGACCTTCCTCTCACAGGAGAATTTCTGGAAGAGAAGCCCCTTCCTATCCTTCAACTCTAGGTAGGAAAGGGGGTTGGTACATTTTAATAAGTAGAATGAATTTATTCCCTAATTCTTGGGAAGTTATCACTACTCTGTATTTTTTAAAAAACTATGTATTATTTATTTTTGGCTCCTTCGGGTCTTTGTTGCAGCACATAGGATCTTTTACTGTGGTGTACAGTCTTAGTGGCTTCTCGGTATGTGAGATCTTAGTTCCCTGACCAGGGATCGAACCTATGCCACCTGCATTTTAAGCGCAGAGTCTTAACCACTGTACTGCCAGCGAAGTCCCCTTATATACTATGTAAATATTGTTTTATTTTTCCTTCTTCTTCTTTCTGCTTCCATGTGGTTGTCCCTCTAGGCATGTAGTCTGCGGAGAAAACAATTCCTTGGTCCTTCTTCCACAATCTGACATATACCTTCTGATGCCAACTGAAATCATGTGGAAGATATTAACACAATGAATTTGAGTAAAGTCTGATTACAGATCTGAAGTGAATTTCCATTATTTCAGGATGGAAAATTATTTTCTGATTCCTGCTTTTGTCTTGTCTCTTTATTCACTCAATATTTGCATAGTGCAAAATAATAAAAAGATAAATGAGACACGGCTGCCTTCAGATAACTTACGTTTTATCACTGAAGACAAAATGATTAAATCTAATCTGATTGGTGGCCAGAAGGATGAAGTCAAACTGTTCCCTACTTTGTGGGGTTCCAGTGGCTGCCGTCTTTGACTTTCATGACTGGAGCAGAGACCAGATCACCTGAGCCCAGAGTTCTGGGAAAGGAGCATAATGTGCTTTTTGCCTTCCTTTTCAGTCCTCACAGGCCAGAAAGTTGTTGGATAGCTACAGAATTAGGGTCAAAGGGCTGGTGAGGTTTGGTATTTCCCCTGATTAGGAATCTTTTTAAGTAGGAGGGTTTTGTTCAAAATGATTCCTATGCATTAACGTTGGCTGCTTTAGAACACTGTTGAACTGCTCCTATCTGATAACTGATGAATTATCTCGAAACATGGCAGGTGCTCCCAGGGCAGGGGTGCCGACGGGCCCAAAGGGATCCCAGCCAGGTCTGCAGAATGTGGCCTTATTAGGAAACTTTCTCTGCTTTCAGTGTCTCTCACAGACCTTATAGAGAATGACTTTTCATGAAAGACATTCTCCATTGTCCGTGATAATGAGTTTTATTTTTTGCTGGTGAAGCAGTTTCAGGTTCATCAAAGTAATAGCAACCCTGGAAAAGAAAGCAATTCTCAGGAATTCCCTGGTGGTCCAGTGGTTAGGATTGTGAGTTCTCATTGCTGAGGTCCCAGCTTCAATCCCTGGCCTGGGAACTAAGATCCCACAAGCCACATGACCAAAAACAAAACAAAAAAATCTCAGTTGGACAATGTACTTCTTGCTATCTTCTCATTAAATTATAACTAGTAGTAGTTGTTTTTATTGTTTTTGTCTGACTGACATAAGAGAAAGCATTTTGCTAATTGAAAAGAATCCAGACTCAACAGACTTCAGGGACTTTCCTGGTGGTCCAGTGGTAAAGATGCTGCGCTTCCAAGGCAGGGGGTACAAGTTCTATCCCTAGTCAGAGAAGTAGGATCCCACATGCCATGCAGCCAAAACAAACAAACCCAAGTGGTTCTGTCTCAATACTTTTTCTCCCTGACCTTCAACCCCAGGGCAGATCTAGCCTCTGGAAAACCACTCTGCTGAGGGTGCTGTGCTCTGGAGGTGGGATAACTGTAAGAAGGGGAAAAGAAGAAGACTTTATAATGTATGATTCTATTTATATGACATTCTGGGAAAGGCAGAGCTATAGAGACAGCCGAAGAGTGTCAGAGTTAGGGGTGAAGGAGAGGCCCTCTGCAAAGGAGAGGCACTCGGGGATTTGGGGAGTAGGAACACATTTCTGTGTCTTAGTTGGGGTAGCTGTTTCACAGCTGTATTAGGTATTTGTCAAAACTCAGAACCATATAATTTCACAAAGTGTGACCATCAGTCAGCTCAGTTCAGTTCAGTCACTCAGTTGTGTCCAGCTCTTTGCAACCCCATGAATCGCAGCACGCCAGACCTCCCTGTCCATCACCAACTCCTGGAGTTCACTCAGACTCACGTCCATCGAGTCGGTGATGCCATCCAGCCATCTCATCCTCTGTCATCTCCTTTTCCTCCTGCCCCCAATCCCTCCCAGCATCAGAGTCTTTTCCAATGAGTCAACTCTTCACATGAAGTGGCCAAAGTACTGGAGTTTCAGCTTCAGCATCATGCCTTCCAAAGAACACCCAGGGCTGATCTCCTTCAGAATGGACTGGTTGGATCTCCTTGCAGTCCAAGGGACTCTCAAGAGTCTTCTCCAACACCACAGCTCAAAAGCATAAATTCTTCAGTGCTCAGCTTTCTTCACAATCCAACTCTCACATC
Source organism: Aepyceros melampus (assembly GCA_006408695.1). Classification (NCBI taxonomy): domain Eukaryota; kingdom Metazoa; phylum Chordata; class Mammalia; order Artiodactyla; family Bovidae; genus Aepyceros; species Aepyceros melampus. The sequence continues at coordinate 202,648 of SJXQ01006120.1, forward strand.
CATACATGACCATAGGAAAAACCATAGCCTTGACTAGACAGACCTCTGTTGGCAAAGTAATGTCTCTGCTTTTCAATATGCTATCTAGGTTGGTCATAACTTTCCTTTCAAGGAGTAAGCGTCTTTTAATTTCATGGCTGCAGGCACAATCTGCAGTGATTTTGGAGCCCCCCAAAATAAAGTCTGACACTGTTTCCACTGTTTCCCCATCTATTTCCCACGAAGTGATGGGACCAGCTGTCATAATCTTCGTTTTCTGAATGCTGAGCTTTAAGCCAACTTTTTCACTTCCTCTTTCACTTTCATCAAGAGGCTCTTTAGTTCCTCTTCACTTTCTGCCATAAGGGTGGTGTCATCTGCATATCTAGGTTATTGATATTTCTCCTGGCAATCTTGATTCCAGCTTGTGTTTCTTCCAGTCCAGCATTTCTCATGATGTACTCTGCATAGAAGTTAAATAGGCAGAGTGACAATATACAGCCTTGACATACTCCTTTTCCTATTTGGAACCAGTCTGTTGTTCCATGTCCAGTTCTAACTGTTGCTTCCTGACCTGAATATAGGTTTCTCAAGAGGCAGGTCAGGTGGTCTGGTATTCCCATCTCTTTCATAATTTTTCACAGTATATTGTGATCCATACAGTCAAAGGCTTTGGCATAGTCAATAAAGCAGAAATAGATGTTTTTCTGGAACTCTCTTGCTTTTTCCATGATCCAGCGGATGTTGGCAATTTGATCTCTGGTTCTTCTGCCTTTTCTAAAACCAGCTTGAACATCTGGAAGTTCGCCGTCATGTAGTGTGACCATGACTATATGTAAATAAAAATAGTAATGAAGTAAAATTATTTCATAGAAAAGACAGGTAGAAAATATTAAAAATAATCAAAACCAAAAAGGAACATAATCGTCATCTATTCTTTTACCTCAAGAGAGCTGTGAAGATGTTGGTGATTTCTTTCCAATCTTGTATGTATCTTTTTAAAAAAAAAATATATATATATATTTAGTTTTAAACAAAACTGGTAGTATACTACTCTGTTACCTCTTTTCTTAATATATTTTGAGAAGTTATCTATTTATTCTGTATCAGCCATGGAAGTGGTGCTTTGAGTTTGGACCTATCTATTTTAGGCTGCCTGGAATCCTTTCTACAACAAGGCTGGACATAAATTTTAAAAAACCATGAACCACACATGCCCACAAGACTATAGACTATTCTGCTGTTACAGCTTAAAAACCAACACAATATTTGCTCAGTATCATAAAGGGCATGTTTACAGCTTTACCCAGTGAAATGGAAAATTTGAGTAACGGTGAGAAATTGAGAAACAAGCTTCTCAGTCCCTATTTGTCCTCTGAAAGAACAATTCCTTGAGATGAAAATAGACTCTTGGCTTTATCTGAGTAGAGTATTCCATTGTTTTATTCATTCAAATGTGAAGCTTGGGGTCTTTCTGGCTCAAAGATGATTTCTGACTGGAGGACTTCCTGTCAGCCCCCAGGGCCTGGAAGAATCTTAAGCAGAGAAGCCTTCGCTCCCTCTATGTTGTTAAGAAACCGTTATTATTCTCAGGCAGACTCAGCACTGCTTTCACCCCCATGCTTCACTTAATTGGGGCTCAGCGGACAGGAGAAAGCAGCTTGTCAGACAAAAATGCTGACTCAGCTCGGCCTCTGGTTGCCAGGACAACGGGGAACAGGGGAGAGGGCTTGGGCGGGAGGCCTCGGAATTCTTTGGCAGGTCTCATAGATTTCTGTGGGGCTTGACAGCCACTATCGGGTCTGGCGGGCCAGCTGGCCGGCCTCTTTCAGCCATTCCTGACTGAGGGCCCCGGGGAGAGACACACCCGGCTGTGAGCAAGGCTGGTCCAGGGAAGGCTCCGAGGTCTGTTGTTTGTCATATGAAGAACAACTATGTAGAGAGGTTAAAAAGTGTCATATCATAGCATAAATAGTGGCAGCTTCATGGAGTCATGCCTTCAGCACATGGGGCTATGATTTCCTTTTAGAAAAGCATTTCAGGGAATTAGGTTTCGGGAACATCAGTGGTCATGTTGTCCACCCATGGATCCCACTAGAGTAGCCTGGCTGTGTACATTCATTCATTCATTCATTTGTTCAACATGTTCTAGGCCCTGAATGCACAGCAGTGAACTAATAGGCTTGTTCTTTACCTTAGAGTAAAGTAAACTCATAGAGTTTCCATTCCAACTGCTGTCAGTATTCTATTTGCCTACAGGTCCTGGAAATAATTCATTTTCTAAAAAAATTTACCAATTCCTTTAAAAAGGACATGTTTGAAAGATGTTATAAAATCAAACACATTAAAAAATTTATTTATTTTTAAATATTGATTTTTTTATACAATTAAAAAACTTTATTGAAATATAGTTGATTTACAGTGTTGTGTTTGTTTTAGGTATACAGCAAAGTGTTTCAGTAACATATATATGTGTGTGTGTATGTATATCATCTCTGTGATATAGGGAATGTTTGCCTAGGGCCATACATGCTGTGTGGCTGAAATCCTGGGAAAGCTTTACCAGAATTTGAGAGTGATGGAAAAAGCCAAAAATGGAAAATATTGAGCATTCTTAATCATTAGTTAAATTGGTCAACCAATTTGAATTGGCATGAGAAAGCATTTCGACCCCTGGGTGGGGAAGTTCCCCTGGAGGAGGGCATAACAACCCACTTCAGTGTTCTTGCCTGGAGAATCCCATGGACAGAGGAGTCTGGAAGGCTACAGTTGATGGTATCGCAAAGAGTCGGACACAACTGAAGCGACTGAGCATGCATATATTCTTTTTTCAGGTTATTTTCCATTATAGGCTCTTGAAATTTTTTAGATAATTTTCAAACTTTCCTTTTCATTTCCAATTACATGACATTGGCCATATTGTCTATGTTGTACAGTACATCCTTTTAGCCTATCTTACACCCAACAGTGTGTATCTCCCTCTCCCCCACCCACGTGTTACCCCCAGCTCCTGCACTGGTAACCACTGGTTTGTTCTCTATATCTGTTATATTTGCTAGTTTCTTGTAATTTTTAATTCCACATATAAGTGATACTGCACATTGTCTCGGAGAAGGCAATGGCACCCCACTCCAGTACTCTTGCCTGGAAAATCCCATGGACGGAGGAGCCTGGAAGGCTGCAGTCCTTGGGGTCGCTGAGGGTTGGACACGACTGAGCGACTTCACTTTCACTTTTCACTTTCATGCATTGGAGAAGGAAATGGCAACCCACTCCAGTGTTCTTGCCTGGAGAATCCCAGGGATGGGGGAGCCTGGTGGGCTTCCATCTGTGGGGTCACACAGAGTCGGACACGACTGAAGTGACTTAGCAGCAGAGCAGCACATTGTCTTTCTCTGTCTGACTTATTTCACTTGGCATAGTGCCCTCCGAGTCCACCCGGGCTGCTGCAGATGGCAAAATTTTGTTTTTTTTTAAGGCTGAGTAGTACAAACACATTTTTTAAAATGGAGGTTCACCAAATTTGAACAAAGGAAAAGCAGTTTCATATTTCTGACCTTGATAAGATCTCTGAGGTATAAAGAAATACTTCATCTTGAAATCCATTCAGCTATTTTTTTTTTAAGTGAAGAGGAGAATATCTAAATTATAATGTTTCTCTTAATGTGATTCTAAAGGATAACAGAGATTATGGAACATCACAAAACTGTTATATACATCTTGAATTAAAGAGCATCAAGGAGGCTATGGTTAATAATTAGGGACTCAACAAATGTCTTTCCCAAAGTGTCAGAATTTTGAATATTCTTTCCTAGCGACAGCCTGGGTCTGGCAGCTGAGCCTGTGTGATGAGGTATTTCCAAAGAGAGGCTCCAGGAAATGTGACAATGAAGTTCTAGAATCCCTTGGCACAGAGTTAAAAAGAAATTTACATTGGGCATGGGGTTTTTTCCCCCCCTATAAAGAAGGTCAATAATTCGGCGTTCTGCCTCTGAAGTCCCTCAGGGTTTTGGCAGCGAGAGCAACTTCTCTGCACCAGAATAATTTTTTTAATGTTAGGATTTCAAAATATTGTCCTTCTTTTCTTTTTTTTTCATTTGTTTCTACTCACTCCACCCCTTATAATTAAAACAATCCAATCTTCCATTTTTGTAGTATCCCTGGCCACACACACTTAAATCAAACAGATCACCCTCAGAAGAAGTTATTGTCTTCCTTTGTCTTTGAAGTACATTCCAGCGAGGGCCAGAGCTGGCTGGCTGGCGAGAGACACTCCCTTCACCCAGGACGGACAGGGCTACAGGGCGCTTTCAACTGCTGTTTACTTTCTCACCTCCTCTGTTGACTTATTCCATGGGCAGGCGGCAGGCCAATGGGGAGCTGGAGGGAGAGGAGGTTGAAGTCCTCTTCCAGGGACATCTTCCTCTTATGAATCAGCATTTGTCTTTCACCTGCTAAACCCTCCAGCTATTTTAAACACCATCTCAATCCTCAGCCCCTAGGAGAGGGCACTTTTAAACCCACATATATATAATTATTCGCTTCAGGAAGCTAGATGGAAGACCACAAACTCTGAAGGAGATTCTCAGGCCTTTATTTTGTACCAGTCTTTACACCTCCAGCTTGCTGCTGCTCCTGCTAAGTCGCTTCAGTCGTGTCTGATGCTGTGTGACCCCATAGACAGCAGCCCATCAGGCTCCCCTGGCCTTGGGATTCTCCAGGCAAGAACCCTGGAGTGAGTTGCCATTTCCTTCTCCAATGCATGAAAGTGAAAAGTGAAAGTGAAGTCGCTCAGTCGAGTCCGACTCTTAGTGACCCCATGGACTGCAGCCTACCAGGCTCCCCCGTCCATGGGATTTTCCAGGCAAGAGTACTGGAGTAGGGTGCCATTGCCTTCTCTGCCCCCAGCTTGGATGTAGAGAAAAAAAAAAAAAGTTGTGGTGGAGGAGGGTAGGGGTGTGGTTACCAGGGGCAGCTTTCCAGATCTTTCTGAAAACTGGCCTTTAACATCTTAACTTGTAACTCTGCTGGCTGTGCTTGTGAATTCCCGGGACACTAGTTCCACCCATATACACTGAAATGGATCAGAGAGGCCAGTTCCAATTCAGAGAGAGAAAGTGTATTTAGGAAGTGAAACAGGACACTTTGTTAAAACCTCTAAACTGCCTGAAGGAGGGGCTTCCCTAGTAGCTCAGCTGGTAAAGAATCTGCCTGCAATGCAGGAGACCCAGGTTCGATTCCTGGGTTCAGAAAATACTTCGAATAAGGGATAGGCTATCCACTCCAGTATTCTTGGGCTCCCCTGGTGGCTCGGACCTTAAAAAATCTGCCCGCAATGCGGGAGACCTGGATTGGGAAGATTCCCTGGAGGAGGGCATGATAACCCACTGCAGTATTCTTGCCTGGAGAATCTCCATGGAAGAGGATCCTGGCGGGCTATAGTCCATGGGGTTGCAACTAAGCACACAAACACAATCTGAAGAAGGCGAGGACTGGCATTTCCATGTTCTAACTGTGAAAGCAGGATCAGAGAAATGAGATAATGTGCCCAAGTCCCACAGCTAGTAGGTGAAAGGGCTGACAGTTTGAGGTCTTGAGGTCTGCCAACCTCAGTCCTTGGCTTTCCTCTCTCTGCTTCTGACTGTGTAGTGGCTGTGAGAACGGACTCTGGGGCCAGATCCTGGGAAAGTTGCTTAGCCTGTCTGCGCCTCAGTGTCCTCATCTATAAAATGGAGAGAGCTGGGCTGTTGAGGATGAAATGAAATAGTATGTTAACACACTTAGGACAGTGCTTCACAAGTTGTAAGTGATATGCAAGTATTAGCTAATATCTTTGTATCCTAAAATATTTAGCGCCATCAGTAGCTCATTTTATTAGCTGCCTCCCTGTGCCAGGTTCTTGATAAATATGCTTTTTAATCTTTATAACCAGCCAGCAAGATAAATCTTAAAAGTCATTTTTGTTTTTTCCAGATTAACAAACTGAAAAAAAAGTGTAGTCCAAGATCTTATATCTAAGGAGTAGCTGAGCTAGGATTTAAGCTTTCATCATTTTGATTCCAAGAACACTTTTTTTTTTTTCCCTATGCCAAGCCCAGGTCATGTCCAGTTGCATTTACGCCTCAACAAGTGTTTGAAAATTCCAGTGGCCAGTAGCCCAGAGAATTGAGAAGCAGCCAGTCCTACCAATGAATGGACTACATCAGATGTGGCTCCAATCTGGGATAGAGGGAATCTTCCTTCTTCCATGTGACAGTCCATTAATAGTTTGAGAGCCACAGTTGCCACTCAGTATCTCTCTTAAACAGTCCCCTTGCTTCTTCATGGGACTTTCTTGGTGGCTCAGATGGTAAAGAATCTGCCTGCAATGCGGAACATGCAGGTTTGATCCCTGGCTCAGGAAGGTCCCCTGGAGGAGGAACCTACTCCAGTATTCTTGCCTGGAAATCCCATGGACAGAGAGGAGCCTGGTGGGCTATATAGTCCACGGGGTTACAAAGAGTTGGACATGACTGAGCAACTTCACTTTCACTTGCTTCTTCATAGACATAATACCCTGACTTCTTCCCATGTTGAATTTTCTCCTTTGATCACTCTTTGTAAAAATCATGACAGTGTAGAACAGAGACCTGGATGCAGTCTTGCATGTGGAGGTTGGTAGATCCTTGAATGCAGTAGAAATAGAAGCAGTGCTGACTACTTGAGTTGGAAAGAAGGTTTGGAGCATGTAGATGTCAGGGAGAGAGACCTTACTAGGCATGGCCCTTCTCCATTATTTTTTGTTGTAGCCTGTTTCCCCTCTAGAATCCTCACCAAGCAGGGTACTATCTGTATTTTTCATTGCCTGGCCTCTGATGGTCTCAATAGTGTTTTTTAAAACTAATTTTTATGTATTGTTTTTGGCTGCACTGGGTCTTCATCGCTGCTCAGGCTTTTCTCTAGCTGCGACGAGTGGGGGCTATTTTCTAGTTGTCGTGTGAGGGCTTCTCACTGCTATAGCTTCTTTTGTTGCAGATGGGCTCTAGGGCATGCAGGCTTCAGCATTTGTGGCATGTGGGCTCAGTAATTACAGCTCCTGAGCTCTAAAGCACAGGCTCGGTAGTTGTGGTGCTTGGGCTTAGTTGCTTGGAGGCACGTGGGATCTTCCTGGACCAGGGATTGAACCCATGTCTCCTGCTTGGCAGGAAAATTCTTTACCACTGAGACACCAAGGAGCCCCTCTCCATAGTATTTTTTTAAAAAATAAATACAGGTGCAAATGAATGAGTCTTTATGGGGTCTTTGGGAGACAGTTGGCTGAGATTTGGAAGTAGGAGAGATGGCGATGGCATTAAGAAAAAACTTGAAGTTCGCAGGAAGAGCTGCTCTAGGGCCAGGTGAGGAATGTACTTGTGAGACATGAAGTTTCAGACCCCAGATGGACATGTTATTTTGGACTTCAGGGGTGGGAGAGGGGCAGGTGGTGCTTGCTGTGGTCGTCAGGAAAGGCATTCTGGGAAAAGGGCAGTGGAACAAAACCTCTAAAGGTGGAGGAGAAATGGCATGATGAAGAGGGACCCAAAGTACTGACAAGTCCCGGAAACTGTAGACTTGTTTGGGAGGACAGGTGGGTGGCAGTGGAAGGGACACTGGGAGGGATCTGTGAATAGACTTGCTGACCTGGAGTGGAGGTGGTGAGAGACAAACCAGAGGCTCAGATGTGCTTCCAGCTTAACTTCTGTTATCCTGCTTGTACTGGGGGGAGGTGGGGAGGGAGCACAGGGTTAGGGCAGCTGCACCGCCAGCTCTGAGTTGAAGGTCTGAGTCACATCCTAGACCAGCCTTGTTCAGCTGCCCCGTTTGCACGTCAGTTCACTTAGTCCAGTGCCCCATCTTCAGCCTTTGCCTCAGCTGTTCCATCAGTCTCAACTCCACATCTTAGTCAAACTAAAGTCAGATGTTCGCCTTTCATTTCTGTCCATGTCAGGGGAGGGGATGTCATGTGGCAGCTAAAATCACACTGGATCTAGGGCTTAATTTTATACCTAAATTTAGTTTAGTTTTTTTTTTTTTTTTAAGTAAAAGTCCTCCCTTGTTTGGATGAAGACATGTCAGGATGAGGACATGTCAGTGAGGTTAGTTCTTTTATTTCCAAGCCTTAGATTTTGTACTGCTCTTCTTCAATTTAGGAACAGAAGTAGGAAACTTATTTTCATTGAAAAAGAGACTAGACCTTTAAAAATTCTAAATATGCAATATATTATTAAATATATAATTATATATCTTATATAAAATATAATTGAATGAAATGAAGCTTCTCATTATTGTCCAATGACATTAAAATTTAATTTTATGTTATATAAAAAGGTTTACAAACCTGTCCTTGTTTTTTTTTTTTTTTTTAAAGCTGTATTTTTAACCTTGCTGACTCATGATGAATTTCACACTTGGTTTAATCTTCCAAGGTGAAAGCTGATCAGGAAAAAGTGTCAAACCACTCAAAGTGGTTAGTTCCATGTTGTGGTGTGACTTTTAAGATGGTTTATTTTTACTTTAGTTTTGTTGGGATTGGAATACAGAACATGAGGTGCCAGTAATAATAATATTTAGTTAACACTTATTAAATGATCTTGTATGCCAGCACTGTTCTATGCACAGTGAATTACCTCATTTATCACCACAGCTTTCCTATTGGGCGGATTCTATTATTATCCTCAGTTTACATATCAGGGACAAAAATATTAAGTAACTGGCTGGGAAATGGCATGGCCAGGGTTCAGACCCAAGCATCTGGCCCCAGATGCTGCTCCTGACGACTCTGCCCTTCTGCTCATCTTCTGTGTTGGGAGCAGGAAAAATGTAATAGGATCATTTCATTAGGATGGCATATGAGCCTGGCTAGTTGGGATGTATACAATAGACTATTGTTTTACTCATATTTATGGTTGGGGGTGAGAATTGAATGTTCTTAGTTAATTTTTTCTTTATATTTCCATTTGAATTCCAGCAATATTTTCATTTCTTCACTGAGTGAATATTTATCAAGTACCTAGTATATGTCTGGGTTGCTATACACAGTGAGGACACAGAAATGAACATGATAAGTAAGATCTCTTTCCTCTGGAGCTTACACTCTAAAGAGGACAGACAGTAAATATGTCAGTTGCCATGAAGAACATTTAATGTAATCTCTGAAGAGATTGCATCTGTTGAGACAGACATCAGTGAGGGAATGAACTTTGGGAAGATCTGAGCAGTGTGTTCCAAGCAGAAGGAACAGTTGGAACAGAGGCCAAAAGTGGGAGGAGCAGTGGGAAGGGAATGAGGGAGTGAGGGGGGACATGTCCCCGACAAAGGAGGAGATATGGCCAGTGATGTCAGGCAGGCTTTGTGGACCACTGTGGATAGGGAGCATGTGGGTTTAGAGCCAGGGGCCAACATGGCCTTCACAGTGGCTGCTGTGACTTAAGAATGGTCTCGTAATAATCTTAATAATGAACTTCCCTTGTAGCTCAGACAGTAAAGTGTCGTCTACAATGCGGGAGACCTGAGTTCAATTCCTGAGTCAGGAAGATTCTCTGGAGAAGGAAATGGCAATCTACTCCAGTACTATTGCCTGGAAAATCCCATGGACAGAGGAGCTTGGTAGGCTACAGTGCATGGGGTTGCAAAGAGTTCACGACACTTCATAATAATCTCGAAGAAAGCGTTGCATCATCATCCCACCCTGAAAAACTTTCTTAGACTGGCCTACTTTATATTTCGGAGCTTGTTTTCAGGTATATTCAATACATTATCTGTAGTCTCTATTTGTTATTTCAAGTTGAAAATGATATCATGAGCCCCCCTACAGGCAGAACAAAGCATTGCCTCTTAAGATATGGGGTCAAATCCTCAAAAGTATTGAATCATTAGGAAAATATGGATGTGGAGGAATGGAACTTCAGGTGTCTTTCATTTAAAATGGAGGAGAAGTGAAATGGCACCATTAAACATTTCCAACAATATAGTAGAAAATTCATCCAGCTTTGGTTATTATAAATCAGTTCAGTCACTCAGTTGTGTACGACTCTGCAACCCCATGAATTGCAGCATGCCAGGCCTCCCTGTCCATCACCAACTGCCAGAGTTTACCCAAACTCATGTCCATCAAGTCGGTGATGCCATCCAACCATCTCATCCTCTGTCGCCCCTTCTCCTCCTGCCCTCAATCCCTCCCAGCATCAGGGTCTTTTCCAATGAGTCAACTCTTCACATGAGGTGGCCAAAGTATTGGAGTTTCAGCTTCAGCATCAGTCCTTCCAATGAACACCCAGGACTGATCTCCTTTAGGATGGACTGGTTGGATCTCCTTGCAGTACAAGGGACTCTCTAGTCTTCTCCAACACCACAGTTCAAAAGCATCAGTTCTTCAGTGCTCAGCTTTCTTCACAATCCAACTCTCACATCCATACATGACCACTGGAAAAACCATAGCCTTGACTAGATGGACCTTTGTGGGCAAAGGAATGTCCCTGCTTTTCAATATGCTATCTAGATTGGTCATAACTTTCTTTCCAAGGAGTAAGCGTCTTTTAATTTCATGGCTGCAGTCACCATCTGCAGTGATTTTGGAGCCCCCCAAAATAAAGTCTGACACTGTTTCCACTGTTTCCCCATCTGTTTCCCATGAAGTGATGGGACTAGATGCCATGATCTTAGTTTTCTGAATGTTGAGCTTTAAGCCAACTTTTTCACTCTCCTCTTTCACTTTCATCAAGAGGTTCTTTAGTTCTCCTTCTCTTTCTGCCATAAGAGTGGTGTCATCTGCATATCTGAGGTTATTGATATTTCTCCTGGCTATCTTGATTCCAGCTTGTGCTTCTTCCAGTCCAGCGTTTCTCATGATGTACTCTGCATATAAGTTAAATAAGCAAGGTGACAATATACAGCCTTGACATACTCCTTTTCCTATTGGAACCAGTCTGTTGTTCCATGTCCAGTTCTAACTGTTGCTTCCTGACCTGAATATAGGTTTCTCAAGAGGCAGGTCAGGTGGTCTGGTATTCCCATCTCTTTTAGAATTTTCCTACCACTGGAAAAACCATAGCCTTGACTAGATGGACCTTTGTGGGCAAAGGAATGTCCCTGCTTTTCAATATGCTATCTAGATTGGTCATAACTTTCTTTCCAAGGAGTAAGCGTCTTTTAATTTCATGGCTGCAGTCACCATCTGCAGTGATTTTGGAGCCCCCCAAAATAAAGTCTGACACTGTTTCCACTGTTTCCCCATCTGTTTCCCATGAAGTGATGGGACTAGATGCCATGATCTTAGTTTTCTGAATGTTGAGCTTTAAGCCAACTTTTTCACTCTCCTCTTTCACTTTCATCAAGAGGTTCTTTAGTTCTCCTTCTCTTTCTGCCATAAGAGTGGTGTCATCTGCATATCTGAGGTTATTGATATTTCTCCTGGCTATCTTGATTCCAGCTTGTGCTTCTTCCAGTCCAGCGTTTCTCATGATGTACTCTGCATATAAGTTAAATAAGCAAGGTGACAATATACAGCCTTGACATACTCCTTTTCCTATTGGAACCAGTCTGTTGTTCCATGTCCAGTTCTAACTGTTGCTTCCTGACCTGAATATAGGTTTCTCAAGAGGCAGGTCAGGTGGTCTGGTATTCCCATCTCTTTTAGAATTTTCCACAGTTCGTTGTGATCCACACGGTCAAAGGCTTTGGCATAGTCAATAAAGCAGAAATAGATGTTTTTCTGGAACTCTCTTGCTTTTTTGATGATCCAGCAGATGTTGATAATTTGATCTCTGGTTCCTCTGCCTTTTCTAAAACCAGCTTGAACATCTGGAAGTTCACGGTTCACTTATGGGTGAAGCCTGGCTTGGAGAATTTTGAGCATTACTTTACTAGCGTGTGAGATGAGTGCAACTGTGGAGTAGTTTGAGCATTCTTTGACATTGCTTTTCTTTGGGATTGGAATGAAAACTGACCTTTTCCAGTCCTGTGGCCACTGCTGAGTTTACCAAGTTTGCTGGCATAATGAGTGCAGCACTTTCACAGCATCATCTTTCAGGATTTGAAACAGCTCAACTGGAATTCCATCACCTCCACTAACTTTGTTCCTAGTGATGCTTATTATAAATAGTCCCTTTGAATTTTGTTTATATATTTAGCCACTCACAAGCATTCTTTTAAAATAAATACTCTATTAGAACTATCCCAGGAGTAACTTAAATGAACAGGAAAGCTTAAAATATTAAAACTGTATTATTTTGTATTTTTCTATAGTAATAATTCATATTATTATGAATTTTTTATTTATTTCTATAATAATAATTCACATTATTAGGAAAGAAAGAGCTCAGTCATGTCAGACTCTTTGTGACCCCATAGACTGTAGCCTACCAGGGTCTTTCTTCCATGGGATTTTCCAGGCAAGAATACTGGTGTGGGGTGCCATTTCCTTCTCCAGGGGATCTTCCTGACCCAGGGATTGAACCTGGGTCTCCTGCATTGTAGCCAGACGCTTTACCATCTGAGCCACCAGGGAAGTCCATAATAATAATTCATATATATTGTATATATATTTTTTATCCAATGAAGTTCCAGAAATGATTCTTAAGTTTAAATTCAGACCATCTGAAAATTGTAAATTTATCTAGTATTCTTAAGAAATATGGTGATAAACTTGCATCACATGTAAAGAAATGCAGCAATCTCTTCAAATTGTATGTTTAAAAGGATAGTCGTTTAGGGGTAAACTCCACATTTATTCAGAATGGTTGGAGAATGGGAATATTCTAGTTAAAGTTGATTTTCTTTTTTGGATAATGAAGGTTATTGCCTGAAGGATCTTTGCTTTTACTGTCTATAAAGGACTAAAAATTACATCATTGACTAGCTGTTTTCAGACTGTGGTGTGTGTATATGAGTGTGTTCGAGGGGTTGGTGGGCTCTGTGTTCCTCACACCTGGTCCATTCCCTGTTATTCTTATGTGTGAAGCCTCCAGGTAAGCTATGGTTAGAAGATAAGGTTTCTAATGAACACTGCTTACCACATAAAGACAACTATAGCAAATAATTCAGTTTTTCTGTATGTATTCAGAAGGTACTTCTAAGATTGGAATTATGGACTAAAATCTCTTTTTTTAGGGGAGCAGTTTGCTTTTCATAGATTACTGAATAAAATTTAGGTTAGTTAAGTATTGAATTATTTGAAATCTGGATGAACAGAAGTGAACCAAGAGCCCGTTCTAGACAGGGTATTTATTTCAGTATAAATTGAAAATGCAGTTTCTTTTTTTTTTTTGCTTTACAATACTGTATTCGTTTTGCTACACATCGACATGAATCAGCCACGAGTGTACATGGACTCCCAATCCCGACCCCCACCTACCCCTTCCCGCCCCACACCCTCTCTATGGATTATCCCCGTGCATCAGTCCCAAGCATCCTGCATCCTGCATCAAACCTGGCCTGGCGATTCGTTTCACTTATGATATCACACATGTTACACTGCCACTCTGCCAACCCATCCCACCCTCTCTCTCCCGCCCCACACCTTCTCTGGATTATCCCCTTGCATCAGTCCCAAGCATCCTGCATCCTGCATCAAACCTGGCCTGGCGATTCGTTTCACTTATGATATCACACATGTTACACTGCCACTCTGCCAACCCATCCCACCCTCTCCCTCTCCCACAGAGTCCAAAAGGCCATTCTATACATCTGTGTCTCTTTTGCTGTCTTGCATACAGGTTTACCATTACCATCATTCTAAATTCCATATATATGTGTAAGTATACTGTATTGGTGTTTTTCTTTCTGACTTACTTCACTCTGTATAATCGGCTCCAGTGTCATCCACCTCATTAGAACTGACAATGGTCATATTTTTGAGCAAATTCTGGGAGACGGTGAAGGACAGGGAAGCCTGGCGTGCTGCAGTCCATAGAGTCCATAGGGTCTCAAAGAGTTAGACATGAGTTAATGACTGAACAACAACCCCCAAAGGTAAAATTGAAACTTTTAAACAGTTTTTACCATCATTGAAGATGTAGCTGAACGGTATTTTAGAAGTTTAGAAGCAAAGAAGACTTATGTCCTTTTTGCCATAACTTTCCTCATTGCCCCTTTAACATCCTTATTCCTCAGGCTATAATTAGGGGGTTCAGCATGGGTGTCAGAGCCCCATAAAACACTGAGATAAATTTGTCTTGATCCGAGGATGACTTGGACTGTGGTTTCATATACATGGAAATGGCTGCCCCATAGAAGATTACCACCACAGTCAAATGAGAAGCACAGGTAGAAAAGGCCTTGAGCCTACCCTGGGCTGAGCGAATCCTTAGGACAGCAGTGGCAATTCGGACATAGGAGAGGAGAACAAACCCAAAGGGTAGAAGAAGGGTAAAAATGCCTGTGATGAGGATCAGAAGCTCATTGAGACTGGTATCAGAACAGGCCAGTTTAAGAAGGGAGAGAATCTCACAGACAAAATGGTTGATGACATTCGCTCCACAGAAGTGAAGCCTCAGGGATAAGATGAGCATGGCAGTGAGCAGAAGCGATGCCCCCCATGAGGTAGCAGCCAGCCAGACACACACTGAGCCATTCATGACCACGGAATAGTGCAGGGGATTGCTGATAGCAACCACACGATCATAGGCCATGACAGCCAGTAGGAGGCACTCTGCTGTACCCAAGGCCAAAGAGACACTTATTTGGGTCAAACATCGTGGGTAAGAAAGGTAAGGATGAGCAGAGAAGCAATGCACCAAAGCCTGGGGCATGGAGACTGTTCCATAGCAAAGGTCTAAGAAAGACAGGTTACTAAGGAAGAAATACATTGGAGTGTGAAGGTGAGGGTCAGTGTGGATAAGAAAGATGATAAGTCCATTCCCCAATAATGTGTTGAGGTAAGTGATCAGCACCAATGTGAAAAATGTGACTCTCCACTCAGGATAGTTAGATATTCCAATAAGGAGAAACTCGAATACCGCTGTAGCATTATCCATGGCCATCCTTTCCACTTTCCACTATTCATTGAATGGGCGCCAATGTAGCTGTCTAGTTTTACCTGGGAGAATGAGAATAAACATGGAAGGATGGTATAAGAAAGTTGGAAATAATTAGGGTGTACAGGATCATTCTCTCTGTCCTCTTCAAGAGATATAAGAATAAAATGAGATATCTATAATGGGAACAGAGGGCAAGCTAAAAATCTACTCCCTCCCCTGGAAAACAGCCAATTCCCCATCCTTTTGAAATGGTTATATGAAAAGTTCTCCAACCCACTTTTGCCAGATGCCTTTTTGTTTCATTTTTTCCCAAGTAAGAAGAGAGGAAAAGGAGGGCATCTTTCTCCTTCTCTCACTTGTTCACTTTCCAAGACAAATCTGATTCATAAAAATGGTTGAACATCTGTCAGCTTGAGTTACTTACCTCCACAAAGAGGGTACCTTCTGACAGTCTTAGCTAAAATATTGCCTATTCTTGTGTCTCTCACTCCTAGGTTGTTCATACCTCCATTCTCTCATTTTGCTAGTATCTACTACAGTGCTTGTCATAGAGTCCTGCCGAGTATTTCTTTGGTCTGAAGTGATATTCTGTAAACATGGTTTATCATGGAACCATTGAGGTCTGTGAAAACCCTCTGCAAATGTCCATGGTTGGAGTTACATTTCCAGCTCTTCTGGTGTTTTCCATGTTGTGATTGCAGGGCCCAGTTAAGAATGTGACAATCTAATATGATGTTTCTAAAAGTTTGAGTGTACACGTGTTCCCAATAAATAAATTTAAATAAAAAAAAGTAAGAAGTGACCAGCCTACCTGAAAAAGCACTCTCTTCTCACCTTCATCACTCTCTTTCCCCTCATGCTGCTTAATTTTTCTTATAGCACATCCCAATATTTGAAACTGCATTAATGATTTGATGGTTTAGTACTTAATTATTTGTCTGCCACGCGAATGTAAATTGATTGAAGACCGAACCTTGTCTATTTTTTTTTTTTACTGGCTTGTCCTTGGTACCTAGGACAGTGCCTGGGGCATCATAAGTAACTGATAGATATGGAATGAATAGATGAATGTATAAAGTCCTGGGAGGTCACACGTATTATTCAGAATTAAACTATTCCTCTTGTCACCTGCACTGCCATTCTTTATTCCAAGTCATTGTCATTGCTCTCCTGAATTTTGCCAAAACTTCCTCACTAGTTTCCCTCTTTCTGGCTTTGCCCCCATTCACTCCAAATGATTCAGCTAAATTGTAAGTTGGATCAGATTACTATTCCATTAAAAAATTTCTATAGCTTTTTATTTCAACCTAATTTAGCACCAGTCTCCTTACTATGCGCTATCAGGTGCTAAATGGTTTGCTTTCCCTTTACCTCTGGGACCCCAGTGCCTACTATTCTTTTCCCTGCTTACTTCGCTCTAGTCACACCGGTCTCCTCATTGTTCCTTAAACACCATGGTTCATCTGTTTCTCAGAGTCTTTGATCTCTTTGATCTTGTTACTCCATATTTCTGAAACCAAGATCCTTGTATGGCTTACCTTCCCACTCCTCTCAAGTCTTTACTCACAATGCATCTTTTTGGTCAGTTTTTCTTTGGCCGCCCTGTGTAAAAGCTTTACATCTCACCCCTGGCATTTTATGTCCCCCTTTTCTACATGATTGTTCTCTTTAAAATTATTACTTATAGCACATTATATATTTTATCTATTAATTATGTTTTTAATTATCTCTCTCAACTAGAATATACACTCAATGAAGTTGCTGCTGCATGCCCAAAACCTAGAATAGTGCCTGGTACATGGAAGGTTCTTAACGATTATCTGCTTAATGAGTGTGTGAATGCAACTCTTTAGCTGTTCCATACTAAAAGACAGGCTCTCTTTCCATCTGCCTCTTCTCTAGATAATGCTGTTTAAATGTCAAGCACCCCCTAATGTATCTGTGCTCCTTCATGACAGCAACTTTCCCTTCTCTTCTATCCATTCCTGAAGCTTCTGCTACTCACTGGCTATTCCTCTGGATAAGTTTCTTCCCTTCACTGGCTGAGGTTTTTATTTGCAATCCAGTTAAACTAAGTGATCTCTAAGAGTCCTTCTACCTCTAACTTGCTAGGATTCTCTAATTTCCCTCAATTAAAATAAAAACAAAACAAAACTCAACACTCCTCAGAACAGGAAGAATCTACATTTTCCTCCACTGTTGGAGAGCATGTGGGCTACAGAAAGGGTTTACTAAGGGATGGAATTTCTCTAAGCATCTTTGAAATGGGAGACTCACTTGTCTTTAGAAGTCTATAGCAAAGAAGATTCTATAAATCTCCCACTTCTCTATCCTGGAGTCCAAGTAACCTGTCCCTGTGTCTAGTTCTCTACTTGTTCAGCTTCCCAGACAGGCTAAGTACACAAGAATGTTACATTCATGGAAGTGAAAGTGCATGCCACTTGTGATGTGGTAAACACATGTAAGGGTTAAGGAGAATAGTAACTTGCCTTCACAGGAGTGTGCTCATAGCTTGAGAAATCTAATGCTGATTTTGTCCTCATTTATCATGATACTCTGAGAAAGAGATTTCCCTTGGATTGCCTCTTCCTTCCCAAGCTAAAATTGAAATAGTCATTTCCACAGAGGGAAAATGCAGAAAGATTAGAGTCACATGACTATATGAAACAATGCCCTGAAGCCTGTTATATTTTAAGTTAGTACACTCATACTTCCTGGAGAAGGAAATAGCAACCCACTCCAGTATTCTTGCCTTGAGAATCCTATGGACAGAGGAGTCCATGGGATTGCAAAGAGTCGGACACAACTGAGTGACTAACACACACACTCATACTTGAAATTTGAGTGGTTTGTGTTTAACTCTCAATTGCCTATATATGGGCCATTCATAGGAGAATATCTAGAAAGATGGTGGACAAGCTGCTGATGGGAGGATAGGGTGGTTTTGCATCGGTAGAGACTGCTGATTATTATGCCATTTAAAAATTTCTGTTGCTCCTAGAATGCTATAAAACAGACTGATTTTGTTGTTGAATATTAAATATTGATCAACTGTTTTCTCTCCCTATATAAACCTATCATTCTTAATGACCTGAAAGATGTGTTTTGTTTCTCCAGTAGTGAGGTTGTGTTTATAGAGTCTAGGGCTTCCATGGTGGCTCAGACAGTAAAGAGCCTGCCTGCAGTGCAGAAGACCCAGGTTCGACCCTTGGGTTGGGAAGCTCCCCTGAGAAGGCAATGGCAACCCACTCCAGTATTCTTGCCTGGAAAATCCCATGGATGGAGGAGCCTGGCGGGTTACAGTCCATGGGGTCGCAAAGAGTCGGACTCGACTGAGCAACTTCACTTTCTTTTCACTTTTTTTAGAGTCTGTCCCTTAGCCTTTCCTGAACCTAACTGAAAAAGCTAATGAGCCATTTGACTAAAACTTGGTGCTCAGTCTATGTGGGTGTGGGAAGATTTGTTTTTAATGGTGTTATGCTTACTGACAGAAACTGGGATCGAACCTATGAACTTGCCTTCATTAGTACTGTGTTTGGACCTATGGAACTAGAATTGATGACAACTTCCATTTCACACTGAAAGGCTTCTCAACATCTAAATCAAGGGAACTATTTTTCATTTAGTGTGGGCCTTGCTCTCCAAAGACAGTGCTGATTGTCTTATCCTAAAATTATCATTAAAGAAGAATGTTTCCCATCTTAGTCTTGTTGCCTGCAATTATTTATATAGCCTAATTTTTCTTTCAACTAATAGCTGCCGTTTGCCTTCCGGGAGGTTGCCCATGTCTGATAAATGATTAGAGAGTTTTTTAAAAAGTAGGAGGGGGAATGAAAGAAATTGGAGTCTTTTTCTAATATTGACTCACCATTGGAGGTTCCTCTCAAGTACCAGTAGATGGAGCAGAACGAGACTGCCAAAAATATCAATTTTCTAACAGTTGTCAGGTTTGGAACACTGACAATCTCCCTGAAAACTCTCCTGATGAGATTTCAAAAGCCTTTCCAGCTTCTCATACTCCCAAATGCCTGGAAACCTGAAGAAAAAAAATTAAAAAAAAAAATTAGGTCAAGTTACAATTGCCAAATCTTTGATGTACAGCCCTTGTTGATGGTATTATATTATTTAATTTCTTAGACAAACATTTCTTTCACTGATCTTTGACTCATATACATCGTTGTCCTATGTTTCCTAGAAAAGTTATAACATAAGGAGGATTGAGGTCTTTCAAATACTTTGCCTCAAAACCCTAGGTTATTTCAATTTTAGAACTGCTAGATTAGACACCTTTTGCCTCTTGGCAATATTTATCTATCTATTATCTTATCTTGATGAACTAGAACACAATTAAACCAAATCGTCACTTTAAAAAGATGGAAATGATAATAAACCATGTTGTGTCCAGGGCTTTAAAGTAAATTGATCGATTTCCAGGAAGTGTCCTGTGAATACCTTACCCAGTTTTTTACTCTTCTCTGCTACCTATTTTCAGTGTCAGAATGTGAAAGTATACAACCTCAAGACTCCAAGGTCCTCAGCATTCCTCAGTCAGCAAAAAGATCTAATGACAGTTACTCTACCCACTAAATCGTTTTCAAAAGCGTTAAACTGGAGTTGAAGCCCAAAGCCATTTGGTTACCCCTCACTTGTCCAGAAAACATAACGAACAGAACCTGCCTTACAATGAGCAGTTTGGTTTTTAGAAATTATGCCATTCTTCCCCTTCTCTTGATCTAGGTTCAGAATCCATTGCTATATGTTTACCTGGAAGCCATCACCAGAGGTTCTATTTCTGGGAACATACTTTGCTGAACTAAATCTATATATCCTACTTTCTCAGCCTACCCATGATGTCTGGGGTTCAGTTCTCTTCCAGAGTCAATTCAAAATGCAAGGAGAAAGTTGATGAGCTGCTCAATAACTTAAATAACTTGAAGTTGCAAAGTGTTACCAGACCATTTATCTCACGAGTACAGTTCAAAGTTTCTGGTCCAGAAAGAAATAATTAACTTGTGAGAGCTTCAGGGACCTCATCCCAAACAGGCAATTAAAATTTGCCAGACCAGAGCTGTTTGGAAAAGAAAAAAGTGATATTTTGTGTAGGGAAAACAAATAGAGAAAGAGAAAGGAGACTTTTGAGACCATGAGACTTTTGTATACTACTGTTGGGCTTTGCAGAGAACTAAGAAATAATTCTTTTTTATTTTGGTCCATAGTCTCTTCACATTCTTTCTGAATTAAATTGGTGCCATGACAGAGCTTGCAGCTGGTAAGAAATGCCTACTGGGACACGGCTGGGATAGACAGTGCACAACAGCAAGTGCGTGTGGTATTGATTCCCAGGTTGAAATAGCCCTTAGGCTTGCTTTTCCATTCCCACTTCCACCACCCTAGCCTACTCCAATAGCTTCCATGGGAGGTTTTTTTCAACTGTATTGAGTCTGTTTTCCTTCATGTGACATGCAAGGTCAACTATGATAGTTCCCCATCTATCATTTAACATTCATTTGTTCAGGCATTTACACATTACTGTAGTTATTCTACAAATAATGATTATCCACTATGTGTCAAGCAATGGACTTTGCATTGAGGATACAATGGAGAAAAATAAAAAACCCGGACAGAGATCCCACTTTCATGGAGGGAAAATGGATGTTAACCGAGCAATCAAGAATATAAATATGCACCTGTGATAAGTGTTAGACAAACTACACGGTGATATTTGTTATTGATTCTCACAACCACCTCGGTCTCCCACGACTTCTCAACAATTTCTCTCCAGTTGAGTCAGGATACTTTCTTCATTGCTCTATGAACGCTCGCCCCTATTCTTTCTACCAATTTCAAGAGCAAAACACTACCTAATCCATTTTTCAACACTCAGCCTAGTATTTTGGCTCTTTTGTTATATGTTTGTCCATGTTACTGGATTCTTTAGCTATATCATAGGTAACCTGAGAACAAAATATTGTTTTTTCACTTCTGTAACACTTTTTATGGTAGTAGCAGTAGATAATGTGGTGGTGGGAAGCTGTCTGAGGTAGTGGTTATGACTGTGTACTCGGAGGCTTACTAACTATGTGACTTTGTTCAAATAATTCAAATTATCTGAGCCTAATTTTCCTTTTCGTAGGAAATAAGTAAATACATGGAAAATGCTTAGAATAGTGCCTGGCACATGGAAAGTTTCAGTAAATATTACCATTATTAGCTCTTTCTGCTTCTCCAAATGCATTCGCATAAATTGGTTCTTTTATTTTATAAATGAGAAAATTGTGCCCTAAAGCAATGAAGGAATCGACTAAAGGTCACACAATTAATTAAAGACAGAGGTGGAGAAAAAACTCCAGATCACTGACTTTTAAGAAATTATCTGTATGGTATTTTACTTGATGCTTTCTTTGAGGACAAAGGTCTCAAATCTGGTACTGAACAAGATTTTTTCCAGGTCCTTGGGTAACTCAGAATGCCATATTTTTACCACTTTATTAAGGCACCAATCTTTAGCTGAAACTTGTTTCTCTGTCAATTAGTTCAGTTCAGTTCAGTTCAGTCGCTCAGTCGTGTCCGACTCTTTGCGACCCCATGAATCGCAGCACGCCAGGCCTCCCTGTCCATCACCAACTCCCGGAGTTCACTCAGACTCACATCCATTGAGTCCGTGATGCCATCCAGCCATCTCATCCTTGGTCGTCCCTTTCTCCTCCTGCTCCCAATCCCTCCCAACATCAGGGTCTTTTCCAATGAGTCAACTCTTCACATGAAGTGGCCGAAGTACTGGAGCTTCAGCTTTAGCATCATGCCTTCCAAAGAAATCCCAGGGTTGATCTCCCTCAGAATGGACTGGTTGGATCTCCTTGCAGTCCAAGGGACTCTCAAGAGTCTTCTCCAACACCACACTTCAAAAGCAGCAATTCTTCGGTGCTCAGCCTTCTTCACAGTCCAACTCTCACATCCATACATGACCACAGGAAAAACAGTAGCCTTGACTAGACGGACCTTAGTCGGCAAAGTAATGTTTCTGCTTTTGAATATACTCTCTAGGTTGGTCATAACTTTTCTTCCAAGGAGTAAGCGTCTTTTAATTTCATGGCTGTAGTCATCATCTGCAGTGATTTTGGAGCCCAGAAAAGTAAAGTCTGACACTATTTCTACTGTTTCCCCATCTATTTCCCATGAAGTGATGGGACCAGATGCCATGATCTTCATTTTCTGAATGTTGAGCTTTAAGCCAACTTTTTCACTCTCCTCTTTCACTTTCATCAAGAGGCTTTTTAGCTCCTCTTCACTTTCTGCCATAAGGGTGGTGTCATCTGATATCTGAGGTTATTGATATTTCTCCCGGCAATCTTGAGTAGGATTCTTTACCGTCTGAGCCACGGCACTGCTAGAGGTAAAGAACCTGCCTGCCAGTGAGGAGATGTAAGAGACATGGGTTCAATCCCCGAGTTGGGGAGATTCCCTTGGAGTAGGAAATGGCAAATCCAGTACGCTTGCCTGGAGAATCCTATGGACAGAGCAACCTGGTGGGCTACAGTCCAAAGGGTCAAAAAGAATTGGAGGGGACTTAGCACAGCACAATATTGAAGGTAAAGAATCAGCTCTTATGAAAGTACTTAACTTCAGTCAGCATTATGACCACTGAATGCATCCTTAATGTATCATATCTGAAATTGTTTAAAAGGGAGGGCCTAATGATAGAGTGGACACCTTACAAGCTGTCTGACACTGGGCTAGTCACTTTGACTTTCTGCAGCTTATTATTATTATTATTACTTTTACCATACAGACCATTTCCAAGGCCCATTCCAATTATGACCATCTTGGTTAAAGAGAAACTGTTCCTATTTAAAGCATCCTTTTTTGATAGTGGGTCATAAATATCTTTCCTGTGTATGAAAGATAACTAAGGAAGTTATGTTAAGTCCTAGTATCAGTAAAAGGGTGGCAGGAAAGATCTGGGTTAAGGTAAAAAAAAAAAAAGCCAGGGTGGGGGGCATTTGTGGATTCTATAGTTTAGTGCAGGGATGTATCCTAATAGTGAAATGAAGGCCTTAGAAGACTGAACAGCAGGAGTTACTGTGGGTAAAGGGAAAGAGGCAGGAGTTGGGGGACTAAGCTGATGGGAATATGTTTCTCTATTTTGGAAAGATTGTGACTAGTAGAAAACGTCTTCAATAACTCTGCTTCTGACGCACTCTTGAAAGATCCTTAATCAGAGGATGAGCAAAAGAAAAAGTGTGTAATGAATTCTAAAAGGCTAAATGTAATCCAGGCAATTCCTCATCACAGTCTTTGGATGCTTGTCTGGAGTTATGCACAAAACTACAATCTTCATTAGCAAGTAACAATTCTGCTTTCTCCCTTTTCCCTATGCTGTGAGATAGACCTGAGCCATGTATTAGCAGGAAAAAAAGGGAGATAAGGTTCTGGACAGGACTGATTAGCCAGCTTTTCATGTGCTTAGTCGCTCAGTGGTGTCCGATTCTTTGTGGCCCCATGGACTGTAACCTGCCAGGCTTCTCTGTCCATGGGGATTCTCCAGGCAAGAATACTGAAGTGGGTTGCCTTGCCCACCTCCAGGGGATCTTCCAAACCTAGGGATCAAACCAAGGTCTCCTGCATTGCAGGTGGATAACTTCACCATCTGGGCCACCAGGGAAGCCCTGGTGGCTTCTCATAATAGCCTTTAAATAGATTTATAAGGAATTTGTCTCAACACTGAAAAATGAAGTGCTCATCTTCAAATGGAAAAATGTTCTTCCCACCTGTGATGCTTTGAGGTTGATCCTAGACAAATGGAACATATCCTTCTCTTTTATTTTCACATTTCATGGTAAATATTTATTTATTATAATTGCACAGTACCCAAGTGGATCTCTATTTGGCCCCTGCTGTCAGATACAAAGATTGAAAACTTTGAAATTGCCTTTGAAAACTAAGGATCAATAAACTTGCCTTTGAAAACTAAGGATCAATAAAAGCAGAAATATAAGAAAAACATGTTAATGAATGATAACTAAAGGGAACTCATGACACTGCCTTATTTAACTTTGAAAATATCTGTAAATACCAGATTAAAAAAATAAAGTATAGTTTGAGACAAATGTCCCATCTTGCCTATGACAATGCATTAGGAACAATAGAAGTGATAAGTTTAGAATCAAGGACGAGAACCCTAATTAATGCAATGTGCAGTAAGATTACCAAATGCTTTATCCCAGCTATAGTAGTACCTAGGGTACAGCAGGTACCCATAAATATTTGTTCAAATAAAGAATTAATCAATAAATGCCTCCTTCCAGAGGTGGCTCAAACTACTGTAAAAATCATTCTTTCTCTCCAAATTAAAATATTTTCATTTGAAACATTTAAAGAAAAGGACTATGGTGTGGCTACTAAGGGTCTAGGGTATTAACCTGTGAATGGTTCATAAAGGAACTTATAGAACACTTCTAACAACTTTGTGTCTGAGAGATTCATCCAGGCTCAAGAGGCATAATTAGCCTCAATGCATTGCTCAAAGTTGAACAATTAAAACTTATTTCTTCCAAACCCCCAAAGATGCCACACTGGGCATTGTTAAGAAGTTGGCAGACTTGGCGGTTAACTTCACCTGAAACTTCTAGCCCTATAATGACATACTAATTGTAAACAATGGGGGAATGGAGAATTTCTCAAGATGAGAGTGGAGAAACTTTGAAGGCTTAAAAACAATAGAAAAAAAAATGTTCTGTATGAACAGAAGCCAAGCAGTGGGATTTAATTTCAAAAACTTTTTATGAGCTTCTCATAAGAGAGTTGTACCAAATGTGCTCATGTAAATGGCACCAACTTCAGAATATGAGACTTTATCATAAATGACCCCAATATAAAAATGCAAATGCCCTCTTGAGAGATCTGGGTTCTAGGCTTGGCTATGTCACAAACTTGCCTTATTATTGTAGTATGTCTATTAACCTTTTCATGTTTTTGAAATGGTGAACCATAATCCCCATTCTAAGTACTGCATATGGGTAGTATAAAGAACCAAATTACATACTGAGTATGAAACACATTCAAAAGATAAAGAAATATGCAAATCATGAAATTATTTTAAGGGTTTAAAAAGAGAGCAAGCCTATAGATCTCAATATCAGGTCTAAATTTCAGATAGAATACACTGTGCCTTCTCTGATTTATTTTTTGGGGAAATATATATCTACTGGTATATAGATTATTTCAGTTACATTTACAAAAGACCATTGAAACATAATCACACCTTAATTTTATAGATTAAGAAATAGCCTTAAGGAGATAAAACAATCTGGCCTAGGTATGCAATGTGCCTAGAGCATAGTGAAGTGAAAGTCACTTAGTCATGTCCGACTCTTTGCGACCCCTGGACTATACAGTTCACGGAATCTCCAGGCCAGAGTACTGGAGTGGGTAGCCTTTCCCTTCTCCAGGGGATCTTCCCAACCCAGGGATCGAACCCAGGTCTCCTGCATTGCAGGCAGATTCTTTACCAGCTGAGCCACCAGTGAAACCCAAGGATACTGGAGTGGGTAGCCTATGCCTTCTCCAGCAGATCTTCCCAACCCAGGAATTGAATCCGGGTCTCCTGCATTACAAGTGGATTCTTTACCAGCTGAGCTACCAGAGAAGCCCCTAGACTATAAGAAACCCTCAACAAAAGACAATTAGTATTATGGACATTATTTATCATGTAGTCATTTGATATATTCAGATCAGAAGCATTTTAG
This sequence comes from Aepyceros melampus, assembly GCA_006408695.1. Taxonomy (NCBI): domain Eukaryota; kingdom Metazoa; phylum Chordata; class Mammalia; order Artiodactyla; family Bovidae; genus Aepyceros; species Aepyceros melampus. The sequence goes on from SJXQ01006120.1 coordinate 228,365, forward strand.
GCTTCTGAGGAGGAACATGATGATGAAAAACTACTGACAGCATAGTTTGTAGAGAGACAACAAACTCAATGCGGAAGTCTAGTTTCCAGAAAATTTACATTTCTTTATCTATTGATTGATTCATTAACTGATTTATTCTGCTGCTGCTGCTAAGTCACTTCAGTCATGTCCAGCTCTTTGTGACCCCATGGACTGTAGTCCACCAAGTTTCTCTGTCCATGGGATTCTCTAGGCAAGAATACTGGAGTGGAGTGCCATGCTCTCCTCCAGAGGATCTTCCTGACCCAGGGATCCAACCTGTGTCTCTGTGCCTTCTACACTGGCAGGCTGGCCCCACTTGGGAAGCCCAATTGATTTATTCATAGAAATTTAAATTACTTCATCTATTGATTGATTGATGTATTCACTTGTTAAATATACATATATTGATTATATACTATGGTTTCAGAAAATATATCAGAAGCTCAATGGACATAAATAAATATGTCTAGGTCCCTAACTTCAATAATCTTGTCATTTAGTAAGGAGAGGCAGATGTCTAAGAGTGCATGCAAAAAATAAAAGTGTTGCAGGTGCTTTGATAGGAATGACAGCTATATCGGGACAAAGAAAAGAGGCTGGTCAATTCCACTGGGAGGGATATACTGTCAGGAAAGTTTACTGAGGAGGAAAGCTTGAAGTTAAGTCTTTAAGATATGTGGATGCTAGTCTGGAAACATGTAGGAAGACAGAAGGGAAAATCAGAGACAGGTAACGTACTAAGGCCCAGAGTTGTGAAAAGTCCTACCTAGTTTGGGAAACCAAAAGCAGCTCAGCATAATGGGAGCTGACATGTAAACGGAAAATGAGAGAAACAATCAGGTTGCAGAGTTAGGCAGAGGTCATAAATGGTGTTGTCCACCATGCTAAAGACTTAGACTGTGTTCTGAGTGGAAAGTCACTGAAGAGTTTAATAGGTATACGGTTGATTTTGGTTTTATAAAGATCACTTTGACAGCATTGTGAAAGATAAAATGAGTGAAGGCAAGTCTGGAGACAGCAAGACTCATTGGAAAGTTGCTGCAATAGTCCAGATGAGGCTTGAACCAAGGTTTCAGTTGTATCTTTATATGTAAAATGGGAATAGTACTAATTTATAGTGTTTTGTGAGGACTAAAGGAGTTAATGGTGGGCTACAGTCCGTATAGTCAGACATGACTGTGTGACTCAGCACAGCACAGCACACAGGATTTCATGCTTGTTCTTAGGACAATGAATGGCACTTGTGCTATTGTGTGCTAAGTCACTTCAGTTGTCTCTGACTCTTTGTGACCCCATGGACTGTAGCCCTCCAGACTTCTCTGTCCATGGGATTTCCCAAGCAAGAATACTGGAGTGGGTTGCCATTTCCTCCTTAAAGAGATCTTCCTGACCCAAGATGGAACCCAATCTCATGAATTGCAGGCGGATTCTTTACCGTCTGAGCCACCAGGGAAGCCCAAGAATACAGGAGTGGGTGGCCTATCCCTTCTCCAGGGGATCTTCCCAACCCAGGAATCCAACCAGGGTCTCCTACATTGCAGGCAGATTCTTCACCAGCTGAGCTACCAGGGAAGCCCACAATTTCTGCTAAACAACAACAAAATAATACAAGCTTCTTAAAGTAGAATTTTGAATCTTACTACTTTTCTATGTTGCAAACGTCGGACACGCCTGAGCGACTGAACTGACTGACTGACTTTTCTATATGGTACATATCCCCCTCTATATATTTTTGAAGTGAATGAAAAAATATTAATTTCTTCCTTCTGCCTCTCTTTAACTTCTACTAATTTACTTCAAGGAAAGGCTTATTCTTGGAGAGTTTCTGTAGAATTTTATCCTTTAACCCAAAGTTACATGACTGAGTTTTCTTTTTTGTCTTTTTTTTCTTGAAACAGCTTTATTGAACTACAACTCGCTACCATACAATTCACTCTAAAAGGTGCAATTCAATGTTTTTAGTATATTCATAGATATGTGCAACCACCACCATATTCGATTTTAGAACATTTAAATCACTTCAAAAAGAAACTTCATACCCTTTACTTATATCCTCACTCACCTCCCAACCCTGCCCCAGCTAACCACTGATCTACTTCCTGTGTGTATAGATTTACCTGTTTTGGACTTTCATATGAATGGAATCATATACTATGTGGACTTCTATGACTGTCTTTTTTCACGTAGCATAATACTTTTGAGGTTCATTGAAGTTGCAGCATGTGTCAATATGTCATTCCTTCATGTGGCCAAATAATATACTCATGTGTGCTATGCTTAGCCGCTCAGTCATGTCCGACTCTTGGCAACTCCATCAACTGTAGCCTGCCAAGCTCCTCTGTCCTTGGGGATTCTCCAGGCAAGAATACTGGAGTGAGTTGCCATGCCCTCCTAGAGGGAATCTACGCAATTCAGAGTTCAAACCCAGGTCTCCCACATTGCAGGTGGATTCTTTATCGTCTGAGCCACCAGTTCAGTTCAGTTCAGTCACTCAGTCATGTCCGACTCTTTGCGATCCCATGAATCGCAGCACGCCAGGCCTCCCTGTCCATCACCAACTCATGGAGTTCACTCAGAGTCGCGTCCATCAAGTCAGTGATGCCATCCAGCCATCTCATCCTCAGACGTCCCCTTCTCCTCCTGCCCCCAATCCCTCCCAGCATCAGAGTCTTTTCCAATGACCAACTCTTCACATGAGATGGCCAAAGTACTAGAGTTTCAGCTTTAGCATCATTCCTTCCAAAGAAATCCCAGGGTTGATCTCCTTCAGAATGGACTGGTTGGATCTCCTTGCAGTCCAAGGGACTCTCAAGAGTATATGCATATAACATATTTTATTTATCCTTTCATTAACTGATGGACATTTGGATTGTTCCCACTTTGGGGATATTATGAATAATGCTGCTAAAAAATAATCATATACCAGTTTTAGTGTGACATATGTTGTCATTTCTCTTGGGTATGTACCTAGAAGTGGAATTGCTGGGTCACATGGTAACTCTAAGTATAATCATTTGAGGCACTACCAAACTATTTTCCAAAATGATTGCATCATTTTATATTTCCACCAGCAATGTATCACTGTTCTGATTTCCCCAGCTTCTCACCAACACTTGTTATTATCTAACTTTTTAATTCTATAAATAGTTATCCTAGTTAGTGTCAAGTGGTATCTCATTGCTCTTTCAATTTGTGTTTTCATGATGACTAATAATTTCAAGCATCTTTTCATGTGTAAGGGTTTTTTCTCTTTTTTTTTTTTGCCATTTGTATAGCCTCCTTAGAGAAATGTCTATTCACATTTTTTGCCATTTTTCTCCTTTGCAACTTTTTAATTCAACTTTTTGTCTTTTCATTGTTGAGATGTAATCAGTTCAGTTCAGTCGTTTAGTCGTGTCTGACTCTTTGCAACCTGATGAACTGCAGCATGCCAGGCTTCCCTGTCCATCACCAACTGCCGGTCCACCCAAACCCATGTCCATTGAGTCGGTGATGCCATCCAACCATCTCATCCTCTGTCATCCCCTTCTCCTGCCCTCAGTCTTTCACAGCATCAGGATCTTTTCCAATGAGTCACCTCTTCACCTCAGGTGGCCAAAGAATTGGAGTTTCAGCGTCAACATCAGTCCTTCCAATGAACACCCAGGACTGATCTTTAGGATCGATTGGTTGGATCTCCTTGCAGTCCAAGGGACTCTCAAGAGCTTCTCCAACATCACAGTTCAAAAGCATCGATTCTTCTGCGCTCAGCTTTCTTTATAGTCCAACTCTCACATCCATACATGACCACTGGAAAAACCATAGCCTTGACTAGATGGACCTTTGTTGGCAAAGTAATATCTTTGCTTTTCAATATGCTGTCTAGGTTGGTCATAACTTTCCTTCCAAGGAGCAAGTGTCTTTTAATTTCATGGCTGCAGTCACCATCTGCAGTGATTTTGGAGCCCAGAAAAATAAAATCTGACACTATTTCCACTGTTTCCCCATCTATTTGCCATAAAGTGATGGCACCGGATGCCATGATCTTCATTTTCTGAATGTTGAGCTTTAAGCCAACTTGTTCACTCTCCTCTTTTACTTTCATCAAGAGGCTCTTTTGTTCTTCTTCACTTTCTGTCATAAGGGTGGTGTCCTCTGCATATCTGAGGTTATTCATATTTCTCCCAGCAATCTTGATTCCAGCTTGTGCTTCTTCCAGCCCAGCATTTCTCAGGATGTACTCTGCATAGAAGTTAAATAAGCAGGGTGACAATATACAGCCTTGACGTACTCCTTTCCATATTTGGAACCAGTCTGTTGTTCCATGTCCAGTTCTAACTGTTGCTTCCTGACCTGCATATAGGTTTCTCAAGAGGCAGGTCAGGTGGTCTGGTATTCCCATCTCTCTCAGAATTTTCCACAGTTTATTGTGATCCAACAGTCAAAAGCTTTGGCACAATCAATAAAGCAGAAATAGATGTTTTTCTGGAACTCTCTTGCTTTTTCAATGATCCAACGGATGTTGGCAATTTGATTTCTGGTTCCTCTGCCTTTTCTAAAACCAGCTTGAACATCAGGAAGTTCACGGTTCATGTATTGCTGAAGCCTGGCTTGGACAATTTTGAGCATTGCTTTCCTAGCGTGTGAGATGAATGCAATTGTGTGGTAGTTTGAGCATTCTTTGGCATTGCCTTTCTTTGGGATTGGAATGAAAACTGACCTTTTCCAGTCCTCTGGCCACTGCTGATTTTCCACATTTGCTGGCATATGGAGTGCAGCACTTTCACAGCATCATCTTTCAGGATTTGAAATAGCTCCACTGGAATTCCATCACCTCCACTAGCTTTGTTTATAGTGATGCTTCCTAAGCCCCACTTGACTTCACATTCCAGGATGTCTGGCTCTGGATGAGTGATCACACCATCATGTTTATCTGAGTCATGAAGATCTTTTTTGTACAGTTGTTCTGTGTATTCTTGCCACCTCTTCTTAATATCTTCTGCTTCTGTTACAGTTCTTTATATATTCTAGATATAAGCCCTTTAACAGATATACAATTTGAAAATGTTTTCTCAAATTCTCTATGTTGTATTTGCACTTCTTGACAGTCTTTGCTCTGAAACAAAAAGTTGTAATTTCAATGAAGTCCGATTTACCTAGTTTTTATTGTTGCTTATGCTTTTGTACTATATAACAGACTCTTTTGCCAAACTCAAGATTATGAAGATGTACCATATGTTTTCTTCCAAGACTATATAATTTTAACTCTGTCTTAGCCTATTCAGGCTTCTGTAACAAAAAAGCACAGAGTGGCTTGCTTATAAACATTTATTTCTCATAGCTTTAGAAGCTGGAACCTCTAAGATCAAGGTAACAGTATGATTGAGTGAAAGTCCTCTGTTTAGTTCATAGCCTGCACCTTCTTGCTGTGCACTCACAATATGGAAGGATGTAAGGATCTTTCTGGAGACTTTTTTTTATAAGGGTGATAATCCCATTCATGAGGACTCCACCTTCATGATTCAAGTACCTCCTAAATTCCCATTTTATAATGCCATAATATTTGGGACTTGGTATTTCAACATGTTAATTTTGGAGGAACATATTCAGACCATGGAAATACTTATCCATTTTGAGTTGCTTTTTGTATATAGTGTGAGGTGAGGGTTCAACTATATTCCTTTGAATACAGTTTTTCCTGAATCATTTGTTGAAAGCACCATTCTTTCCCCATTCAGTCATCTTGACACCCTTGTTAAAAATTAGTTGACATACATCACTAATTATTAAAAATGCAAATCAACTCTACAATGAGATATCACCTCATACCAGCCAGAAAGGCTATCATCAAAGAATCCACAAACAATAAATGCTGGAGAAGGTGTAGAGAGATAGCAACTCTCCTACATTGTTGGTGGGAATGTAAATTGGTACAGTTACTATGGAGAACAGTATGGAGGTTCCTTAAAAAACCAAAAGTAGAGCTTCCATATGACCCTGCAATCCCACTCCTGGGCATATATCCAGAGAAAAACATGATCCAAAAAAGATACATGCACTCCAATGTTCATTGCAACACTGTTTACAATAGCCAAGACATGGAAGCAAACTAAATGTCCATTGATGGGAGAATGGATAAAGAAGAGATGGTACATCTATACAATGGAATATTACCCAGCCATTAAAAAGGATGAAATAGAGGGGGGCGCCTAAGATGGCAGAGGAATAGGATGGAGAGACCACTTTCTCCCACACAAATTCATCAAAAGAACATCTCAACGCTGAGTAAATTCTACAGGGCAACTTCTGAATGCGAGCAGAGGACATCAGGCATCGAGAAAAGCAGAACATTGTCTTCAAAAACAGGTAGGAAAAACACAAAAGACGAAAAAAGAAACAAAGGAGGTAGGGAGGGAGCTCCGTCCTGGGAAGGGAGTGCTGTCCCGGGAAAAGAGTTTTAAAAAGAAAGAAGTTTCCAAACGCTGGGAAACACTCTCATTGCCGAATCTGTGGCGAGTCTTGGAAGCACATAACAGGGAAGAAAAATAAATGGTGATTAAGACCAACAGGTTTCGAGCCCAGTGGTAATTCCCCCAGCGGAGAAGCAGAGCAGACACCTGCATCCGCCACTAGCAAGTGGGGGCTGGGCAAGGAGGCACGGGAGACGTGGGCAGCAGCGCTTCTTAAGAATCGGACCGGAACACCCACGCATCACCAGTGCGAACTAACTCGGGCTAGCACACCAGACTGTGGGACAGTTACCACGCAAAAAGTTCTAACATAAGACACCG
>SJXQ01006121.1:10331-105820 GCA_006408695.1 Aepyceros melampus
CCCAAAAGCGCAGCCTCTGGCTATGGACTAAGCCCAAGCCCAAGTCCTTGCTGCTCTCACCACTCGCACTTCCCCAGGTAACCTAAGCCATTGGAGGTAACATCCTGTCTTCCAATTCTTGAGGACAGCCCTCTGCACACACCCCTCTCCACTCCTCCCCTTCCCGCCCTCCCCCGATGCCAACTGCCCTGACTTCATGAAGCCAGGTGTCTGACACCCAGCTCCTCCTGCCAATTCCCACACTTAGAATTCAGTTCCCTAGCTGGAAGAGACTTCAGAAACTGATCCGCCCAGCTCCTGGACTTTGAAAAACAGGATTGGAGAGGGCCAGAGGTAGTCGTGGGGGAAGGAGGATCCCAAAGACCCTGAGGGCAGGGAAAGGATTTAATCTTGGCCACCTCTAGCTTCTGAAGTCCCCTTCCAAAGTGCCCTCAGGGGCTCAGGACACTCCCTCTTGCCCTATTACTGTCTCTCAAAATGGCCCCCTAAATCCTGACCCAGCTTCCCAGCGTAACTCTTTTCTTCCTCCTGCAGCCCTAACTTTTCTGGAATCTCCAGGGCCCATGGCCTGACACACCAGAGGTGCTCAGTCACTGTACGGAGACTGAAATGGCCTCAGGATTGCCCCTGCTCCCGCTGATTCATCCCTCAGTCATCCCTTCCCCCTCCCCAGAACAGTCACTTTTCGAGTCACCTCATCTGGTGAATGCGTCTGGGGGTGTCCTAGTCCACACACTTGGGGTTCGTGGGACTCTGTTCAAGTCGCTGACGCTTCCCCATCCCTGTAGTCTCGGACAGGTGGCAACCTCCCAAACTCCCTCTGCTGGGGTCCTTCATGAGCAGTCACCAGACTTAGGTTCTGTGGACACTCTGAGTTCCCCCATGTCTTCTGAGGGGCAGGGGTCCCTAACGCTGAATCTAGAACTCCCAGGGAAGTCTCTTTCTCCTTAGGAATTCCCGCCGCTGCTCCCTGCCAGTCCCATGGCTCTCTGTCACACAGTGTGGGGTCCCGAAAGTTTGTGATGGGCCTCAGAGGAACGGAGGAGCTTCCTCGGGGTTTCTGCCCCCACAGACTTACACCCCTGGAGGTCGTGGAGCCTCCTGGAGATCCGTGAGCGTCTTTACCCCGGGTTTCAGAACTTCTACCCCATGGCTTAGCGCCCCCGTGGATGGGTGGGAGCTCCCAGATCTGAGGGTCCCAGAACCCTGGGAGTCCACATATCCGGGTGCCACCCTCGGACCCGTCGGGGGTCCTGCTGCCGTCCGGAGGCCCCGCACACCCACCTCTCCGTCTGATCCGCCCGTCCCGCGCGGGCTCAGGCTAGGTCGTTCGGGATCCAACAGATGGACGACTAGAGCGGTCAGGCGGAAGGCGCCGCGACCGGGATCTCAGGCCGCTCAGCAACCGTCCCCGGGATTCTGCTAGCACCGCCTGCCCAGCCGCGCCAGCAGCCCCTAGGACCCCGCCCCGAGCCCCGCGCCAGCCAATTCCGGGGAGGGTCCCGCCCACACTCCCGCCCTATTGGGGAAATTCAATTTTGACTGCCACGCCCCTAGTGGAGGCCCCGCCCTTCGCGGGCCTCGGACGTCCAGGATTGCAGTCTTGGGGCCACTGCTCTTGCAACCTTGGCTGGTCGAGTGGGCGTCGCTAGGAGGACGCAACTTTGCGCCAAAGTCGGGGAGGGCGCGCGAAGCCGGGGTAAGTGGCCCGGGATCGTACTATTCGCGGAGCCTTCGGGACAGCCTCTCTCCGCCCTCCTCTTTGTCCGTGAGACCCTGTCCCCTCCCTCAGCTCCGCCCCCTCCTCGCTTCAGTGCCCGGGCTTGGCCGCTGCCCCCAGGCTGCTTTCAGGACACCTGGTCCAGGCCACCTCAGAGCAGGGACTAAGTGGCCGGCAACACATTGACCCTACGCGGGGGCACCTGAGGGACGCCTCAGATGGAGTAGTCAGTCACATACCACTTCCCCAGCCCACGCACCTTTGCACACATTCACCTTATGTCACTTCTCCCTGCCAAGCTCCTCAGGGTCGCCCTCTTGCAGCGCTGGGATTTTAAACTGGGAACACCAAGTCCAGAATCTCATTCAGTAAATGGAGGAAATTGAGGCCCTGAGAGAGCCGACATGCCCAAGACAACATAAGGAATAAATAAGGGGACCCCAGAGCCCAGACCCCCCTGGGAAAAACCACTCAGTCCCTTCTGCTAGAGATCAGGGTCCCTTCCGCAGGTCTCCCTGGAGACCAAAGGGAGTTGGAGCCTGGGAGGTGGCATCTGGAGTCCTGTCTGTCAAATAATAACAATAATAATATAAACTAATTTATTTTGTACTTGCCATGTACCAGGCATATAATTCCTATGATGACTATTTGAGCCGAAATTACCGTCTCATTTTACAGTTGAGGACAAGAAGTGATAGGTAGTGGAACTGTGACTCATACCAGAACGTTTTGAGTATAGAACCTGTGCTTTTAACCACTGTGATATGGGGTTGTGGGGAAGTGGCTTCAGCCTGTTGCGTCAGGGGACTCAGCCCCACTGTCTAGAGCCTCTGTGACCATCCGCCACCACACCTCACCCCCATCTAGACAGAGAGGCAGTATCCACTCTGAGACTCTCTTAAAGACGTCAACTTCTTTCACCCCCACTTTCTTGAGAGGTGGTCCCATTTTACACATGGGAAAACCCCAGCGCTGAGAGGGAAGAGACTCCTTAAGGTCACATGGGAGGAGGAGCAAACAGAGCTCAATTTGGGCGCTTTAATTCGAGCAACCCGCATCTACTCTCTCTATAGTTAAACTAGATGTAATTTTTAAAAATAAACTTTATTTTATTGTTACTATTATTATTATTTTCTTTTGGCTACGTGGGTTATGGGATCTTAGTTCCCTTGCTACGAATTAAACCCGGGCACTCTGGCAGTGAGAGCTCAGAATCCCAGTCACTGGACCGCCAGGGAATTCCCAACCTAGATGCCCTTTTAATTCTCCAGGACGAGGGTCAGCACCCTCAAAGGCCAACTAGGTCCTATTTAAACCTCGCGCGCCCATTGGCCCAGCCCCCTGGGGTGGGGCACAGGTAGGCCACCTGAGTGGCGCCTGTCTGCTCCAATGAATGGCCTTCTTCGTCCTAGCTCCGCTCCCCACCCCCAGCAGGGAGAAACGGCACGGGTGAGTCTCTGCGTGGACTTTATGTGACACTCACGCGCTCACCAGTTCCTGGTAATACTGAAGATAAGCACGGGTCCCGCGGCCCGTCAAGCCGTCAGGGCTGGGGTCCTCCATTCTTACTTGCCTTCCCTTCCCATCTGAAAGGGGCGGGGCGAGATGGCGGTGAAATAAAGATCAAAGGGCGGCCCGTGAGGTCCTGGAGAAGCTTGCAGACACAGTACAGGAAGGAGCAAACGTCCCAAGAGGAGGACCCTGATCTTTACTGAGCACCTGTTGCATGCCTGACATGGGATTTACCTGGTTGCAAATTGACCACGGAGCTAGATATGTATTAACCCAAATTCTACAGAGGAGGAAACTAAAGTTCACGGAAGTGAACTGAACGAACTTCCATTCAGTTCAGCTGAATGGCACTCAGCTGGTAATGCTATTCAGGCTTGAGTGGAATTCTGTCCCATGCCAAAGCCTCTTTCGTTTACCTGCTGCCTCTAGGGTTGAGGAAATCCTGGAAGACTTCTTAGAGGAGGTGATGTTGCAAACTGATCCATGAGGAAAGGTGCAAAGAAATCCATCCCACGGAGAAGAGGGAGAAAGACGTGAAAGGGTATTAGTGGCTAGGGAACAGTGTGAATAAGGCCAGTGGTTTGTAAGTGGGAAAAGGAGGTGAGAAAGGCTGTCGATAGAACAGGAAATGGGGATGGAAGACCTCCCATTTGTGAAGGGCCCTGAATGCCAGGTGAGTAGGGTGAACACTGGGGAGGCCTGGGCTTAAGTTGGTCCATCTATAAAATAAGGGTCTTGGACCAGCTCACTTCAGGCCCTCCCAGAAAGGGTTCAGATTCCTCTAGGTCCAACTCTAGACTGGCAGAGTGGGGAGTGGCTGGAACAGCTCATGGGCCAAGGGTAATATTTTGCTCCAGTCTCTGAGTCTGAAAATAAATATTTTTACCAAGCTGGCAGTGCCAGATCCCTGCATCTCCCTCCCCCAATCCGGGGTCCTGCAGAGAAAGCCCAGTCCTGGGGTCAAGAGGCAAGAGGAGTGATGGGTTTTAGACCTGGCTGCAGCCCAGGCAAAGTTTTCTTTCCCTTGGAGCCTCAGTTTCCTCATTTGCACAACGGGGTAGTTGTGGCCTGAGCTTTCTAAGCCCTCTCCCTATCGACTAGACAACATACAATTCCAAGACTTCCAGGGAGACCCTACCTTGGGAATGTGTGCACAAAGGGCTGTAAGTCCAGTCAAGGCCGAGACCGTGGCCTATTGGAGGTCCAGAGGCTGCTGGGCACTGGGAGGAGTGAAGGGGTTAGAGCTGGGTCAGAGTTGGGCCTGCTCTTGGGGTGTCACTGCCTCATGAGAGTAGGGGGATAGATGGTATTTGGACTCTAAAAGTTGTAGAGGGACTTCCTTTGTGGTCCAGCAGCCTTCCAATGCAAGGGGGTGTGGATTTTGATCCCTGGTCTGGAAGCTAGGATCCCACATGCCTCGAGGCCAGAAAAACAAAACATGAAACAGAAGCAATATTTTTAAAATAAATAAATAAAAGTTGTAGACAAAGAACCCTCACCTGCTGTTTGGCATGTGGAAGAGGTGGTAAGAGGGTATGGCATGAGAGAACAGGAAGGCAGGTGGGACTCTGAGGATTTTGCTGGGGAAAGGTCATATAGGAGAGGCTGGAGCATGGGGGCGACCTGGAGAAGAAGAACTGGTTCTTGCTGGGGTTGGCTGGACCCAAGGGCTGTGACCCTCTTCCTCCTGGGCAGAACTGGAGGCCGCCAAGGCCATGGCCTGCAGCCCCAGGAGTGGGGCTGGGGATCTGTTTGGCAAACCAGTTTGGCAAGGCTGTCTCCTCCATGATGTCATCCAGCCGTGGTGTTCTCTGTGCGACAGGGTCAGATAAACGTCTGGGCTTGGAGGAGAAGGGGCCCCGGTTCCAGGTGCTGAGGGGTGGGGAAGGAGTGACTCTTCAGTGTAGGAAACTGGGAGGCAAGTGAGCCCTGGGAAGGAGAAGCAGGCCTGAGACACCCACTGGGCTGTGATGAACCCCAGGAGAACAGCCTCACCGACAAAGGAGAGGGTTCTGGATGGGCCAGCCTGGACTTCCTGTGACTTCCGGGAGTTCCCTGACGCCTGGTGTCATCTAGGCTTATCGCAGGGGCCCTGTATAACTGCTGGCCAGTGGGTTGGAACCATGAAAATACATGAGTGGCAGTTTTATTTTTACTGCGAGCCTCATGGCTTGAACCCCGTGAGGTAGAGCTTCACCACATACAGAAGAGGGACAGGCTCGGCGAGGCCAAGCCACACCAGCACCTCACCCAGGATTAGAACCCAGAACGCGTGATCTTAACCACGGTACCCTGCCACCCACCACTTGGGATCTCTGCCCACATGGTGCCTTACATATTTTTTAACTGCTTGTGAGCACAGCAGCTGAATCACGGCGTCATAGAATCCTAGATGCCCACCTCGTGGTCTAGGTAGGTAATCAGTCGTAGAGAGGTCAGGGAACAGGCTTCAGGTCACACAACAGTTTGGAGGTGGAACTACTCCGTACCCCAGATCCCCACCCCCCCCAAATCCTTGTTTCTTCCTCAAGGCCTGGCACACCCATGCACGAAATAGTCGTTACTAGCACATATTGAGTCCCTATGTGTGCCATTCACTCATTTGTCATCACCACAGCCATGAGAGGTATGTGCTAAGATGATATCCATTTTACAGATAAAGAAGCTGAGGTTCAGGGGCTTCCTTGGTGGTCCAGAGGTTAAGAATCTTCCTTGCAATGCAGGGGACATGTGTTTGATCCCTGGTCAGGAAACTAAGATTCCACCTGCTGTGGAGCAACTAAGCCCGTGCGCCGTAACGGTAGAGAGTCCGTGTGCTACAATGAAGGATTCCACATGACCCAACGAAGACCCCGCATGTTGCAATTAAGACCTGACACAGCCAAATGAAAGAAATGAATATTAAATAAAAGAAAGAAACTGAGGCTCAGAGAGGGGAAGTCATTTGCCCAAGTTGACACAGCATGCTGGTGGTAGGGATGGAATTTGAACGAATCCCTTGGTGGACCCAAGAAGCCTCACTGGAGGCACGAAGACCTCTGGACAGGAGGGTGGACGGCCCCTTTGCAGGCTCCCAAGGTAAGCGGTGTCCAATTTATAGTTTCCACACAGGCCTGGCCTCCCCGGGGCGGGCAGAAAAGTGCTGAGGCTGTAGAAATGCTCTGAACCTTCCCAGAGGAGGCGGCCACGGTGGGAGGGAGTGTTTGGTGCGGACCTCAGAGCCAAGTGTAGACGGGCGGCTGGGGCCGCTGCAGGCGAGGGAGGGCAGGCGGGGTGGGGCCCCATATCGAACCGGCCTCTCAGCAGTGTTCCAGCCATCCGGCAGCCAGGCCCAGCCCTGCCCGCCCTTCTAGCTCCTCATCTGGATTTGAGATGAGGACGCTGGGCCTAATAAAAGCAGAATGGTAGCAAAGGCAGGGCCTGGAACCACAGCCAGCGGGACGCTGGGATCCCCCATCATCTCATGCTGGCCTGGAACAGGTTTCTGACTATTTAAAATAATAACAACTGCTGATGAAGTGGACACATGTACCAGGCCTTGTGCTAGGGTCAGCCCACGGTAACTCATTTATTCCTCATGATCACCCCAATGAGATAAGACTCTTATTAGCTCTATTTGGTGATAGAGAAACTGAGACACAGAGAGTTAAGCAACTTGCCCCTGTTGGTTATAACAGCATATTACTGCTAAGCACATCCATGTCCATCCCGGGCTCCATGCTAAGCACTTTCCATGTGTTTTCCCATTTAAGGAAAAGGCATGAAGGCATCCTAGGCAGATCAGCAGTTATTTAGATGATGAAAAGAAATGAGATCCAGAGAGAAAAGGGACTTGCCTGAGGTCACATGGCTGCAAGGGGCCACTCAGACCCAGGACACTAATACTAGAGAGAGTAAGATCTTGGCTTCTGGAATCAAGACAGACCTAAGTACGCTGTTACATCACAGATCCTTAGCTGTGTGGCCTCAGCAAGTCACATCACCTGCCTGAGCTTCTGTTTTCTCCTCTGTAAAATGGGGGTTTGGTTGACATGATACCAATACCACCTGCCGGCTATTAAGCCCAGCTTGGGAATAGTAGATCATTTACGTCTCGCCTTTAGTTTGTGCACGTGCTGGGCTGTGCTTAGTCGCTCAGTTGTGTCTGACTTTTTGTGACCCCAAGGACTCTAGCTGGCCAGGCTCCTCTGTCCATGGGGATTCTCCAGGCAAGAATACTGGAGTGGGTTGCCATGCCCCCCTCCAGGGGATCTTCCAACCCAGGGATCGAACGCAGGTCTCCCACATTGCAGGCTGATTCTTTACCATCTGAGCCACCAGGGAAGCCCGAGAATACTGGAGTGGGTAGCCTATTCCTTCTCCAGGGGAACTTCCCGACCCAGGGATCAAACCAGGGTCTGCAGCACTGCAGGTGGGTTCTTTACCAGCTGAACTACCAGAGAAGCCACTAGTTTGTGCATACCCTCATTCAGTTCTCACAACAGTGCCCTGTGGTTTGTAGCTTTTCATTCAAAGCGTGGTCAGCAACTTTGGCATCTCCTAGGAGCTTGTTGGAAATGCAGAATCTCAGGCCTTGCCTCAGACCTACTGAATCAGGATCTGTATTTTAACATGACTCTCAGGGGGGGTTCATGACCACAGGAATCAACTGGGTGATGAGGGTGGGGAGGTGTCCCTTACACCTGAATGTTCCTAGAAGAGCTGCTGCCTCCGTGATCTCCAGGAGAAAGATGTTCCCCAGGGTCCACTGAGGAGAGGTCAGTGAAATCAGCAGTCTTGGGCTGCTGCTACCGATTCTTGCTTAGGTGCTGGCTGGGGAGGAGTCAGCCCACAACAGACTGCTCCTCACGTAGCCGATGGGCCTGGGAAACCTGGCTTGTGACCTGCCAAGGAGGAAACTACCCAGGACTCTGGAGGGAATCTACTCTACGCTGCTGGGTTCCTACTTAAGGGACTTTTTTTTTTTAATTTTCTTCTAAGTTTTTTTTTTTTTAATGTGGACCACTTTTACAACCTTTATTGAATTCGTTACGATATTGCTTGTTTTATGTTTTGACTTTTTGGCCTCGAGGCAACTGGGATCCTAGATCCCTGATCAGGGATTGAACTCGAATCCCCTGCATTGGAAGGCAAAGTCTTAACCACTGGACGACCATGGACGTCTAGGGGACTCTATTTTGAAAGGCTCATCTGCTTGGCTGAAGGAAGGCAGAGGGTGGCCTGGGCAGATGTTGGAGCTGGGCCCTTCACTCCACCTGCGCCTGCTCAGATCCAGGCATCAGTTCCTAAAAAGCTGCCCTCGGGGCATGACCTGGGACCAGCCATAGTCACTCGGCCCTGTAGGGGTTCCAAATCACCTTCACCCTTTATCGTTGTTGATCTTCATAACAATCTTACACAAAATATGTAAACAAACAAAAAGAACAAAACCACCAGTCAAGCATGGACGTTTCCTGCCTTTAAAGAGGGGTGAAGTGCAATCCCAGGAGTGTTGCTACTTACCTTGTACCTCCTTCTTAGTTTGTTAAAATCCTGTTCTCAAATTAAAGGTGCTGTTGGATTAAGAGGTTGGGTGAGGGGCGAGTCCATTCTTTTACTTTATGAAGTTGTTCATTTAAAGCACGCCTGTGTAGATTTCTCAGTAAGACACAAGTATCCATGCAGGCTTATTCAGTACTCTCTGGAGCTCAAGAGTTTCCCTTTAAGGGCCAGAGCACTATTGGAGGAAGCCAATTCCTCCTTCTCCCATTGCTGCCATTGGAGAAGGGATCTCCTGCCTGCCACCCGCAGGTCCCAAGCATTACTCAGTACCATGAGGCAGCTCCCCAAATTGCAGACAGACGCTCTAGGAGGAAACTGTCAGTCTCTACAAGGCTTGCCTTGTGTCTCCAAAACTTATTAAGTGACATCATAAGGCTTGGCAAATAGGATGAGGGAGTCTGACCAGTGAGGACAGACAGAAGCCTGCAGGCATGGATGCAAAAGGGTGTTGAAAGAGTTTGTCGCTCAGTCGTGTCCAGCTTTTTGTGAACCCATGGACTGTAGCCCACCAGGCTTCTCTGTCCCTGGAATTCTCCAGGCAAGAAATACTGGAGTCAGTATCCATTTCCTTCTCCAGGGGATCTTTCCTACCCAGAGACTGAACCCAGGTCTCTTGCATTTTGGGCAGATTGTTTATCATCTGAGTCACCAGGGAAACCTCCAAGCAGAGCAGAAATGGAGACTGCCAGGAGGCAGAGATGAGGACAGCGCTGAGTGCTTTGAAGAGAGAATGAAAAACCCCAGTTAGCTTTGCAGAACCGTTCATAAGCAGGGTCCTCCTCCAGCCTCAGCAGCCTTGAGTGGCAAAGTTTAATCACACCCAATTCACAAATGAGGATCCTAAGGTCCTGCAAGGTCACTGAGCTACACTTAACTGACCCATGTATCTTAGACCCGTGCTTGTACATGAGTGAATAGTTGATGTTTGTTGAATAAAAGTAGAAAGTGTGCGTTACTTAGCACCTTTAAAAAGAGCTGTAGGGATTTCCTTGGCAGTCTAGTGCCCACTGCAGGGGGCACAAAGATTCCACATGCTATGCACTGCGGCCAAAAAAGAAAAAGAATTTTAAATGATGAGAACTTTACATTTTTAGATAGTCTTAAGTACCTTCCCACCAGATACTAATGACAAAGATACCCTTTACCATAGAGAAACTTCCTTAAAACAAGTGATATATGTATATCAGTTATAAAAAAGAACAAAATTTTCTCATTTTCAGGAACATGGATGGACTTGGAAGTCAATACACTAAGTGAAATAACTCCAGCAAAGTTTAGTACTGTATGATGTTACGTATATGTGGAATTGAAAACAATATAACGGGGCTTCCCTGGGGGCTCAGACAGTAAAGAGTTTGCCTGCAGTGCAGGAGACCCGGGTTGGGAAGATCCCCTGGAGAAAGAAATGGCAACACACTCCAGTATCCTTGCCTGGAAAATTCGACGGACTGAGGAGCCTGGTGGGCTACCATCCATGGGGTCACAACAAATAAAGCAGCAGACTCACAGATACAGAGAACAAACTAGGGGGTACTAGTTGGGGGACAACGTAGGGATGGGGGAGTGGGCGGTATTGGGTGTAAGACAGGCTTTTGAGGATGTATTGTAGAAGACACGGAGAATATAGCTAAAGTTTAACATTTACAATTGTATGAAAATTTTAAAAAATTAGATAAACCATAAGAATCTTGACAAAGTGACACATTAATAGATAGCTCCTTTGGATGATACCTTCTCTCAGTTCAGTTCAGTTCAGTCGCTCAGTCGTGTCCAACTCTTTGCGACGCCACGAATTGCAGCACGCCAGGCCTCCCTGTCCATCACCAACTCCGGGAGTTCACTCAGACTCACATCCATCGAGTCGGTGATGCCATCCAGCCATCTCATCCTCAGTTGTCCCCTTCTCCTCCTGCCCCCAATCCCTCCCAGCATCAGGGTCTTTTCCAATGAGTCAACTCTTCTCATGAGGTGGCCAAAGTACTGGAGCTTCAGCTTTAGCATCATTCCTTCCAAAGAAATCCCATTCTGATCTCCTTCAGAATGGACTGGTTGGATCTCCTTGCAGTCCAAGGGACTCTCAAGAGTCTTCTCCAGCACCACAGTTCAAAAGCATCAATTCTTCAGCGCTCAGCCTTCTTCACAGTCCAACTCTCACATCCATACATGACCACAGGAAAAACCATAGCCTTGACTAGACGGACCTTAGTCAACAAAGTAATGTCTCTGCTTTTGAATATACTATCTAGGTTGGTCATAACTTTTCTTCCAAGGAGTAAGTGTCTTTTAATTTCACTCTCAAGAGTCTTCTCCAACACCACAGTTCAAAAACATCAATTCTTCAGCACTCAGCCTTCTTCACAGTCCAACTCTCACATCCATACATGACTACTGGAAAAACCATAGCCTTGACTAGACGGACCTTAGTCGGCAAAGTAATGTCTCTGCTTTTGAATATACTATCTAGGTTGGTCATAACTTTTCTTCCAAGGAGTAAGTGTCTTTTAATTTCAGGGCTGCAATCACCATCTGCAGTGATTTTGGAGCCCAAAAAAATAAAGTCTGACACTGTTTCCCCATCTATTTCCCATGAAGTGATGGGACCGCATGCCATAATCTTCATTTTCTGAATGTTGAGCTTTAAGCCAACTTTTCCACTCTCCTCTTTCACTTTCATCAAGAGGCTTTTTAGTTACTCTTCACTTTCTGCCATAAGGGTGGTGTCATCTGCATATCTGAGGTTATGGATATTTCTCCCAGAAATCTTGATTCTAGCTTGTGTTTCTTCCAGTCCAGCATTTCTCATGATGTATTCTGCATATAAGTTAAATAAGCAGGGTGACAATATACAGCCTTGACGTACTCCTTTTCCTATTTGGAACCAGTCTGTTGTTCCATGTCCAGTTCTAACTGTTGCTTCCTGGCCTGCATACAGATTTCTCAAGAGGCAGGTCAGGTGGTCTGGTATTCCCATCTCTTGAAAATTTTCCACAGTTTGTTGTAATCCACACAGTCAAAGGCTTTGGCATAGTCAATAAAGCAGAAATAGATGTTTTTCTGGAACTCTCTTGCTTTTTCCATGATCCAGCGGATGTTGGCAATTGGATCTCTGGTTCCTCTGCCTTTTCTAAATCCACTTTGAATATCTGGAAGTTCATGGTTCACGTATTGCTGAAGCCTGGCTTGGACAATTTTGAGCATTACTTTACTAGCGTGTGAGATGAGTGCAATTGTGCGGTAGTTTGACACCTTCTCTACCAGTGCTCATTTTTCTCTTCCAATTTGAGAGAATATTTCAAATCTCTGTATACTCCAGAGTATTCTCACCTCGAAAGCCACCTCTCCCAAGAAGCTCTACATAATCTCTACCGCTAGGAGTTGCATCTTCCTCCCTTGAAATTCCACGACCCTTACTGGCACCTCTCTTAAGGCATTTATCACCTCATGGTGGACGTCTATAGTATGGTCCACCCAGCCCCGCTGTCCAGCTCTTTTTCCTCTCTCCCTGACTCCAACCATGATGTTCTTACTGGGAGCCGCCATGTTGTTACAGATCACACTCCAAGCGATAGTTGATTGGTCTAGGGCGTAGACGTCTGACTCTGCTGGGCCAGTCGGACACTTAGTTCCAGAGGGGGACTGGAACTGAGTCCCTCCCACGCTGGAACTGAGAACCTCATTGGTCTGTTCCTGGTTCCTAGAGCCTTGAAATAGGCAATATGGAAGCCATTAGCCATCATGTTCTCTGACACATGGAGGAACTCTGGAACTAGAAAGAGAAGATGGCTAACAGCAAAAGAAGGAGGGAGAGAGAGCTGGTTCCATCTGGCTTTTTTTGCTTGGATTTGTGTTTTTTTCTTTTTGTTTGTTTGTTTAAGTAGCAGATTAATTTCTCACAATTTTGGAGACTGGGAAGTCTGAGATCAGGCTGCCAGCATGGCCGAGTTTTGGTGAAGGCCTATTTCTTGGATTGAGACAGCAGTGTTCTGACTGTATTCTTACTTGTAAGAGCAAAGAGAGGACTCTGATTCTATCTGCCCTTGAAGTTTTCCATTGTTTCCAGGAATAGTTGATTGGTTGGTTGGCCCTGCTGTCTACTAGGTAACTCTCAGAATCCAATCTTCTGATAAAATCCCCTTCCAGTAAATCATTATTAAGGTAGCCAGCATAGTTTTCTGTGGCTTTCAATCGAAAGATACTCAGAGTATAACTACTCTGAGTTATTTACATAAATGTTTTATCTCTCCCACTCATCTGGGGATTGCCAAATGTCCATCTTAGATACAGTTCTGCCTGGCCTGCAGCTAGTGCGAAAACTAGGACAGTTACTTACAAAGATAATTTTCAAAAATTACTAAATTCTGGGATTAGTCCTTTTTAAATTTTATGGTGACAGAAAGTAATGCTTTATTTTACCTTTTCTTTAATGTTCTTTGACAAATAACAAAGTGTTGGCAACTGTGTGCCTCTTTCAGGGATGTGAAATCCCAGAGTCTGGGGAACGCCGTCCAGGTATTGATTCCTTTGGCAGGGCCCTTGCCTGGCTCCTCCCAAAGCTCCTGGCATAGTGCAGGGTAGGAGATGCCTCCAAAAATGAGTGAGATGAGCTAATGGGTTTAGGGAGCAGTTCTGGTCTCCTGCCTGTGATGAGATGATCTGATTTAAAACTATCACAGCTTGTTCATTCACTCTTTTATGATTTTTCAAAGGAAGCTTCATTTTTTAAATTTGTGTATTTCTTTTGTGTGGGGCTGTGCTGAGTCTTCTTTGCTGTGCAGGCTTTCCCCTAGTTCCAGGAACAGGGCTGCTCTCTAGCTGCAGCGCACGGGCTTCTCACTGCAGTGGTTTCCCGTGGAGCTTGGGCTCTAGGTGCCTGGGGCTTCAGTAGTTGCGGCACATGAGCTCAGTAGCTGTGGCTCACCGGCTTAGTTACTCCAAGGCACGAGGCATCTTCTCGGACCAGGGACCCAACCTGTGTCTTCTGCATTGTCAGGCAGATTCTTTACCACTGAGCCACCAGGGAAGCCCCCTCCCGGCCCCAATTTCTTTATATATTTGCATAATGCCTCACTAGACTTGCCTGACTTTTCCTTTTAAGTGGACATCAGATCATTTCCCCCGTTATCCTAATTGTCAAGGAGTGGCGTGGCTAGGAGGAAAGCTCACCACGAGCTCACTGTGGTGGGAGAGAACACCGGAATGGAAGTCAGATGGCACTGTAATCCAACCCTGGCTTCCCCTCTGGCTGGTGCAAGGTCTTAGGCAACCTGCTTCATTTCTGTGAGCCTCGGCGTCCCCATCTGTGAAATGGAAATGATGTCTAGCCTACCTTCTGTACAGGACTGATAGGGGCTGAGTAAGGCCTTGGCAGCAATTTGGGAATTGCACGTGGAGGAAACAGGTACCGAGCGTTGTTCTACAGGAGCTGTGGGGGCACTGGGTAGGGAAATGATGAAGAAATAGAAATGGAATTCAGGGGCGTGCAGGGGAGTGGCAAAGGGCTTCTAGCTAGTCCTGGCTCTGTTACTTGCATGTGGCCTCAGCTCTCTGTGCCTCAGTTTCTTTATCTGGAAACCCAGGTCCCACTGCCAGGAAGTGACTCTTCCGGATCCTTCACACAGGGCATCAAAGTATGCGGACAGCTAGTTGGAGAGAGAGGAGCACTCTGGGGGGCGGAGTCTGCATGAGGAAGGCTTGCAGTTAGGAATTACTGGATAAGAAATACTGGTCTCACGTGTTTTGTTTCATGGGGACAATCATAAGATTGGTTTGGCCAAAAAGCTTGGTTATGGAAAAGTCAAATGAACTTTTTTGGCCAGCCTGACACTTCTCTATCGTGACGAGAATTAAACAAGATAATGTAGGGAGAGCGCTTAGCACTGGCTGGCACATTGCAGACTCGGTGATGATGCTCATCCTTGCTGCTCTCGTTTTATTTTACAGGTGAGGGGAATGGAGCCTCTGGGAAGATGTTGCGGCCAGCCAGGCACACAGCCATCAGTGGTCGAGCAGGATTTGAATCCACGTCCTCCTGACTCTGAGGCCAGGTCTGAACCACTGTGTTCCAGTCACCCCATTGTGGGGCCTCTACTCCAGACCCCAGCTGCCGGCCTGACTCAGCAACTGTGGGTGGCCTCGCTCCAGTGCGTGGGCAGCAGAGTCAGTGAGAAGCCTCCCAGTTCCTTGAAAACCAAATAAGGCCAGACCAGGCCCTTGGCGGTCCGACTTCCAGGCTGGGCCTGCTCCTGCCTGCTCCTCTGTGCTGTGGGGCCCTGTTCGCTGTGCAGCCTCCTGGATCTGCCCCAGAGGACTCTGGGAGAGTAGAGGCCCCATCCAGATCCACCTCTTCATAGGCTCTTGTTGAGCAAGTTACTGAAGGAGAACACGCGAGACCAGTGTCTCTTCTGTGCTGTGGTGATTCCCAGCTCCAAGCCTTTGCTCACACAGTCCTCTCCACCCGGACTTCCTCTCCCTCTCTAGCCAGCTCTTATGCTTTCTTTGGTGCCCAGTGTGAGCTGTCAGGACCTGTGTGACCTGGAGTAACTCTCTCATCCTCTCCATCCATCCATCCATCCATTCACCCAACCTTCCATCCAGTGGGCACTTACCAGGTGCCAAGCATTTTGACAATATTGCTCCTTCCAGACTAGAAACTCCTTGAGAATTGCAGACCAGAGGTAGAAGATAATTGTTCAACTCATATCCATGGGCCAAGTCTTGTCCGTACCATAGTCCTGGTGAGGCTCTTATCATGATCACCCCTTTTTCACAGTTGGAAAGACTGTACTCAGACAGTTCAGTTCAGTCGCTCAGTCATGTCCAACATTTGTGATCCCATGGACTGCAGCACGCCAGGCCTCCCTGTCCATCACCAACTCCTGGAGCGTACTCAGACTCATGTCCATTGACTCATTGATGCCATCCGGCCATCTCATCCTCTGTCGTCCCCTTCTCCTCTTGCCTTCAATCTTTCCCAGCATCAGGGTCTTTTCCAATGAGTCAGTTCTTCCCATAAGGTGGCCAGAGTATCAGAGCTCCAGCTTCAGCATCAGTCCTTTCAATGACTATTTGAACTGATTCCTTTAAGAATGACTGGACTCCTTGCAGTCCAAGGGACTCTCAAGAGTCTTCTCTGACACTGTACTCAGACAGTGGATGTCCAAAGGACTCAGCAGAGGGGACTTCCTGGTGGTCCAGTGGTTAAGAATCTGCCTTGCAATGCAGGTGACGAGGGTTCAGTCCCTGGTTGGGGAACTAAGATCCCACATGCTGAGGAAGCAACAGCCCACAGGCTACAACTAGAGAGTCTGTGCACTGCCGTGAAAGATCCCATATGCCAAAACTAAGACTCAACACAGCCGCATAAATAAATAAATATTTAAAACAAATAAACCTCCCACCCCGGACTCAACAGATGAGTAGAGGTGAGGCTCAAACCCTGATCTGTTGGATTCTGGAGGCCAGATTCCTAACTACTAGGAGGTGCAGCCTGCTCCCTGTGCAGGGCTGGAGGCGGTGAGAGCTGGGTTCTGGGGAAGGGCTGGGACCACTTCTCCCTCACCTCCTGGCTCTCCTTAACCCAGGGCCTTTCCGGTCTGGAGGCAGCTGTTCCTCACTTGTCTTCCCTGCTCAGCCCCTCTGTGACCAGAGGTGGTCTGACGCTTGCCAGGCTGGCTGGGGGAGGATTAATTTTCTTCCCTTGCCTCCTCCTGACTGAGACGTTGAGACTGCCTATCCCATCTCAGCTTTCCAGGTGGTGCTAGTGGTAAAGAACCCACCTGCCAATGCAGGAGACATAAGATGCTGGTTCGATCCCTGGGTTGGGAAGGTCCCCTGGAGGAGGGCATGGCAACCCACTCCAGTATTCTTGCCTGGAGAATCCCATGGACAGAGGAGTCTGGCAGGCTACAGTCCATAGGGTCAGAGCCTACAAAGTCCTTTTTAAGATCACCAATGTTTCACCTCAGCCCTGCAGGGGAGGCAGGGCAGGGAGGCCCTTCCTCATAGTTCCGCTGGGGGAACCACGGCCCGGGCACATCAGGAAGCAGCCCGGCTGCGCCTGAAATCTTTTGCTTCAAGGAATGGAGTGTGGATTTGCGAGATCTTTCCTGAAGCCATGGTCTGGGGTACTTAAGAGTCTGACAGAGATTCCAGCTCTGCTCCCCGCTAGCTGTGCAGCCTTGTGGGAGTCACTTCACCTCTCTGAGCTTCAGTCTCCTCCTCTGAAACACGGGGGCAGTGCGACTTGGCTTGCGCGCATGCTCGTACCCATCGGAGAGAGGCTGGGAGGCTGAAATGAATTAATGCTCACAAAGCATGTAGCTTGGAACATAGTGGGTGCTCAGACAATGAGGTTATTATTGTTCTAAGTGCATAACATGGAATGTCAGATCAGGAGGCTCATCCAGGCCAAGGGTAATAGTCCCTAACATTCCTGTATCATTGCTGTGAACCAGACTCGTTCATCAGAACATCCCTGTAATTCAGTGCTTCAAGGAACGGAGTGTGAGTTGTCTGCTGGATCTTTCCTGAGGCCATGATATGAAGTACTTATGAGTCTGACGGATCCCAGCTCTGCTACCCAACCAGCTCTGCAGCCTCATGGGAGTCACTTCACTCTCTGGACCTCAGTCTCCACCTCTGAAATATGGGGGCAGTGCTAGCAGCCGTCTGAAAGAGGCTGGGAAGATGAAATGAACTAATGAACTGATTTTACAGATGGGGTAACTGAGGCTCAGAGAGGGAGAATGCCTCGCTCTAACTCCCTGCCCATGAGGGGAAGAGCCTGGGCGTGCGCTCACGTCTGTGTCGACAACATCAGCTTGGACCCACTGTGCTGGACTCTTCATCTCCCTCACGCTAAGGCCCAGAAAGGGAAAGAGAGTTACTCGGGGCCCCACAGCAGTTGAGGGTGGGTCAGACCACATTACAGAGGACTTTTCCGTTCTGGCAGCTCCACATGGATCTGGATAATTCTCCAGCCCTAGGGCTAAAAATAATACACTCACAGTCCTCAGAACTCAGGTCTGGGGGTCTCATCCACAATCTCAGGCTGCCCCCCAGATCCTGTCTTCCCCAGACACCCCATGATCATCCCTTCCCCACTGCAAGCTTCTACATGGATTCCCCCTTTGAAAAAAAAATCAGCTGAAACTTTGGCCAAAGAAAACTCATTGATGCCCACAAACCAGCCAGCCAGGGAGGAGGCTGCCCTGGAATGTTGGAGGGGGGTCATCAAGCTGTTTGTGAGCTGGCCAGCTGAGAAATAAGAGCAGCTACCATTTTTGGGGAAAGCCATAACTCCCTCTATGGGAAAGGATCCAGGGCAGGCCAGTTCAGAGGCTCCGGCCTCAGTTTCCCCTTCATCACCGCCATGGCATTTATGGGGTCTGAATAACTTCAGCTATTGATTCAACAAATATCGATTGGGTGCCTGCTGCGTGCCAGGCACTGAGCTGGCTGCTTGGGGGCACAGTGGGGTGAGAGCTAAGCCCTGTCCTCCAGGACTGACTTTCCAGCAGAAGGCAATCTCTCGGTAAGTCTCTCAAAGAACCAGAGCCTGGTGGTCCAGGCCCACAATGCTAGATCACTACTCTTGGGTCTGGATGGGTTTCAGAATTCAGAAATTTGGGGGATCTTAAATGGTGATTGGGTGGGGTCTGGGCCCACTCATTCCAATCAAACATACAGATATTGCTGTAGTGAGAAGTGTGAGCATTGATAAACAAAAGTTCTACACAGCTTCAGTCCATTTGGGTCAGATTTTGCCTCCAAATGAGTTTTCTCGGAGTCTACAGAAAAGCGCCTGGTTGTCTAGGTGTTCTGGACTGTGGTGTGGAAGGTAGGTGTTAAGGACCTGATTCCTCTCCCCATTATACAGATGAGAAAACTGAGACACAGGGCAGAGGAATCACATGCCCAAGTTCCTGGAGTAAGCAAATGGTGGGTGGGAATGCCGATCTCAGTGGCGCTAAATTTAGAGCTTGCCACCGCCAGGGACCCTGCCTGGGAGAGAAGCAGGGACGGAGGAGAGAAGGTTCCTTGGCTCAGCCTCCATGGCCCAGCAGCCAGTTCTGCCAGGAAGGAGTTAAGGCCCACCTGGGCCTCAGCCAGGCCTCTGCACCACGTCTCCTTGCGGGCCTGCCTGTCTGGGGCCTGTTTACCAGGCTGCGCTTGCATCACCGGCTTCGACATGCAGTGCAAACACACTCACATTCTTGGGTCATGAGAAACGCTCAGTTGCGGTGACATCATGCCCAGAGAGGAGGTTTTCGCCAGCCTCCTGCTGCCCACAGGCAGAGCTGTTTAATTAGCACTCTTAACTGAGACTCTTGTCTTCCTATAAAAACCAACTGGAGGAACTCTCATGGGTGGAGAGGATGGGGGTTGGAGTGTGTGTGTGTTTTAAGGGATAAAAATAGCCCATCTGGGACTCCTTTTGGGGTATTTGTAAGTATTAATGCATCACTGTTTATATTAAATCTATGTCACTTGGACATTTTTGTCTGAATCTGGCTTGGAGATGGGACCAGAGAAACCACCCATGTCCTTTTGTTCCCTCTAGTTTTTCCTTTTTGGGGGGAGACACGTAGGCCAAGTGAAAGGGCCCTTGGAGACCATTCAGACCAACCCTTCCTTATGCAGCCAAGGAAAGGGAGGCCCAGAGAAGGCAGGCCTTCCCTGAGGTCGCACAGCAAGTTTCCATGTTCCCATCCGTGCACACATTTTGCAGCATTGCCCTCACCCCCCAACTTTGGTTTTGTGAGTTGGCTTTTCAGGGTGTGGAGAAGAGAGGTGCTTCTGGCTAGAAACTTCCTAGGAGTGTTTGAGATTAGAGTGGAGGTGATGGTGGTGGTGATGGGAACAGAGAAGAGCAATTGGGACACAGGAGACCTCAACCTCATCCACCTGCCTCCCCAATAAAACCTCATCCAGGCTTTGAAGTGTCTGTTCCTCTCCCTAGACGGTCCCAGTCTCCTTTTGCCCAAGAAATACTCTCACTGGCCTCCTTTTCATGACTATTGAAGACTTATTTCCCACAGAGGGGGTGCTAGAGTTTTAGCAAATGAAAATAGAAGACAGTCAGTTAAAGTCTGACGTTCAGACATACAAAAAGTAGTGTTTTCATACAAATATGTCCCATGAGGTGTTTTTTTTTTTTTGCTATACTGCATGACTTTCGGAAACTTAGTTCCCCAACTAGGGATTGAACTTGTACCCTTGGCAGTGACAGCATGGAGTCCTATTCAGGGAATTCCCTGTCTCATGCATACTGAGACAGAGAGTTATCTGGCAGCTCTATTCTCTTTCATCCTTGTCATGATGACTGTGGCTGACACTCTCGACCCATCAGCCTTCCTTCTCCTTCCTCATTAACTGAGCCCTGATTTTGTCTGGAGCCGCATTGTGTCCCAGGCGATGAATCATATGCGTATAAGCTAGTCCTGACAACTCTGGTCTCCTCTGCTTTCCCAAATTCCCCTGCAGTCAAAGATGATCTGGTGACTGCAAGTTTCTTGACACCTTCCTTTTCAAAAAGAAGAAGCTCACTCCCTTTCCTTGAATATAGGCTGGACTTCCTGACTCATTTCAAAGAGTGACTTCCAAGGTTAGGTCACAAAAACCATTGTTGCCCTGCTCTCTTTGATGACTCACTCTGGGGGAAGTTAGCTGCCATGTTGTGAGAACACTCAACAGCCCTGTGGAGAGGCCCATGTGGGGAGAACTAAGTCCTCCCACCAACAGCTAGCACCAACATGCCAGGCTCTTGGGTGAGCGGCTCTAACCCCAGTTAAGCCTTCCTGTGATTACAGTATGGGCCAATATTTTGACTGCATCATGAGCCAGGGAGATACTCGGATTAATCATAGTTTTCATTTTCTATGTTTTTATTTTTTTTTCCAGTTGTGTCCAACTCTTTGCGACACCATGGACTATAGCCTACCAGGCTCCTCTGTCCATGGGATTTTCCAGGCAATAGTACTGGAGTGGATTGCCATAATTTTCTATGTTTTATGATGTTTTAATATCTTTGGGGACTTTGGTATCTGGGAAGAGACTGCCCCTCCCAAGCCCAGCTCATCCCTAGACACAGTAAACAGCTTGTCCGTGAGCCTACTCTTCATGTACAAACCAACCAACTCTGAGTCCATACCCCCAACTACCTCCTTATCTAACTGTACATACCAAACCAATATTTCCTGTGCTGTACGTCAACCCAGGGAGGGCCAGGCACTGGACAGCAAGGGGCAGTCCCTACACCCCCAAAGCCCACTGGAATTTTTCAAGCTAGCCAGTCCTAAGCTTTTTACTCTGCCCTGGTTTGCCCTTTCTGCAGAAACCCCAGTAAAGGCTGTGCTCTTGAGCTTTTCTTCCCTCTCTGCCTCCTGACTGACACTGCTTTCACCTATAGCCCTTCATAGCATACTATACCTTCTGTTCCTAGGGGCACTGTTCAGTTCGGTTCAGTTCAGTCGTGTCCGACTCTTTGCGACCCTGTGAATCGCAGCACGCCAGGCCTCCCTGTCCATCACCAACTCCCAGAGTTCACTCAGACTCACATCCATCCAGTCCGGGATGCCATCCAGCCATCTCATCCTCTGTCGTCCCCTTCTCCTCCTGCCCCCAATCCCTCCCAGCATCAGTCTTTTCCAATGTAAGTAACATTAAACTTTTCTTTCAAGGGTATTGACTTCCCCATGCTGGCACACAGTTACCTTTATAAACTGAGTCAGGCACAGATCACTCCTGAGAGATCCTTATCTAGAACCACCCCACTAGGCCATTCCTGGATACTTGACTCACAGAAGCTTCTAGAGATGGTTGACGTTTGCTGCAGTAGCTAGGTTTTGGGTAATTTGTTTTACAGCAGTGGATTACTAATGCAGATGGTCATGTGACCTGGTTCTGGCTAATGAGACGTAAGAGAAAACATATTGAGATGCTTCTAGGAAGCTTCCCTGATAAAAGAATCAGAAGGGAGAGAAGAACTCAGGGGAATGGTTACAAGGATGATGGTTACAGAAATGATAGCCATCCTGGGACCATGAGGTTCTCAAATATAACGATGAAGGAGTGAAATAGTAGGAAGAATCCAAGTCTTTTATGACATCATTAAGCTGCTGGAACAACTTTGTGGTCTCCTGCATCCAGATTTGTAGACAAGCAAACAATAAATATTAGAGTAGGAAATGGCAACCCACCCAGTATTCTTGCCTGGAACAAACTGTGGGCAGAGGAGCCTGGTGGGCTACAGTCCTTGGAGTCTCAAAGAGTTGGATATGATTTAGCGATTGAACACAGACAATAAATACTTCTGTAGTTTGAGCCACTGTGTCCTACAACTTGCAGCTTAATGCATCTCTAACTGATAGAATGTGCATGCCCAATAGCATCTCACTTAATGGGAGTAACTTTATTCAATGACTTCATTATCTAGAATCTGAAATGGAGAGAAAAGGACATCTGAGCACCAAAACCAGCATCACAGTGTCTACACCAAGCACCTTACTCTAAGGTAAGCTTTCTGAGCCTTCACTCATAGCCTTTTTACTTTTACTTTTCATACAGTAATAACAAACTTTCCCCCCCCTTATTTTTGGGCTACATCTCATGCATATGGGATTTTTTCTTAGTTCCCTGACCAGAGATCAAACTCGTGGCCCCCTGTGGTGGAAGGTAGACTCTTAACCAGCGGACCACCAGGGAAATCCCCCTAACAAGATTTTCCAGGGCATCTTCTCAGGCCATAGCTTGGAAATGAATCAATCCCATAATTAATCATCTGCTACATGCAAAGCACTGCAGGAGTCACCATGTACACAGAGATGAGCTTCAAGCTGGAAAGCAACATGGTTCAAACTTGAGCTGCAATGTCGAGACTGCAGCAAGCCTGGAAAAAAGAGAAGAGAACCTTTTCTAGTGGAGTGTCAATTTATTAAGGAAGCATATATTCAAAATTATTTCCCATGGAAAATTCCATCTACAGGGCAAATCACTCTAACTCTTCTTATGTGTTGCTAATACTGGTTTCCAAAATACTTGTCTGTTTTGACTTTCTGAACCCCGTAAAAGTTTTTAGAAATGAAATAATGTGCCAGGCCTGAGTTCTGAGGAAATGCAGCAGTTCTAAGCTATGCTGAAGCATGATTATTCTGCCTCTAGACCACATAGAGTCTAAGGCCCGGGTGAGGAAAAGGAACAGCTCAGTAAATGAGCAGAGTGAGACTAGAACCGAGGACTGTGTACTTTCCCTTTCTCCGGGCAGTGAGGAAGGCAATGCTGATTCCCTCAAACCATTCAAACATTTCCTCGCAGGAGGAGCAGAGCCTTGACCCAGTGCTGCGAGCTCCCCCGGGGTCAGGAAGCTCAGCCTCCCCAGGATTTCCTGTGTGTGGGAAAGAAACAGGATGAGCAGATAAATCCTCTGAGGCTTATTTGCAAGTGCGTGAAGACTTCTCCTTGGTGAATCTGCAGCAGCCCTGGCCAAAGTGGATGCGTTTTGTGTGTTTCTAAAAGTAGTAAAAAAAAAAAAAAAGGATGACCTGCACCCACGAAGCAGAAGGCTGGACATGGTAGGGAGAAGAAAATGGGTCACTGTCCCTGCCCCTGAGAACAGCCTTGGTGTGCGTTCTCCCTGAAATGGACTCTAAGACAAGCGTTTAAGAGCAAGTAACCTATCTTGGAGTTAATTCCAGGGCATCCTTACAGGGGAAGGAAGGGAAGGTAGCCAGTAAAGGGAGCATTATCCAGGCAGTTGCTGTGATGGGAAACCAGAGCTCGGGAACTCTCAGAGACAGGGTAGAGGAGCCTCACTTAGCCCAACGCAGGGGTGATGGAGCTGGGATACCCATGCTTTGCTGAGTTCTGAGGTGTGGGGTGGAGGGTGGGGTGAGTGAGGGGGTAGGAGCCAATTCTCAGGGCACTTCCGGCTTGCCTGCGTGCAGACCTCCCAAACGCTCCTGGGTCCAGAACAATGCCCTTCCCCAGAAGCAGCCTTTGTTGAATCCTGCAGCTGTCAGGGGGATATGGGCGGTGTCTGCTCCGGGGTCTGAACAGTAGTTGGTTTTACACTCACAGGAAAAGACAGACACGGGCCCAGGAGACCTGCCTCCCCCTCCCTGCGTGAGGACGTGGAGGCTGTGTACATTGCAGTAGTGGGGGCCTTGGCCTGTCCAGGCCCCCGTCACCACTTTCTGCTCACGCTGGGCAACCACGCTGCCCACTGCCACGCAGGCACCTGTCTGCTGAACATCTGCGTCTTCCTCTTCCACACTCACCGAGACCACATCTCCCAGCCTCCCTTGCGGTTAGGAGGGGTCATGTGACTATTTACAGCCAATGAAATGTGAGCAGAAGGGACCCGCATCTCTTACAGACTTAGGCCTCTCAAGGCGACCGGGGAGGCCACGGGGCGTGGGTGGTGGGCTGTCCTCTGTGGTCCTGGGAGGCAGACGGCATCACAAATCACTGCACAAATCACTATTGCTAGTTAGCTCTAAGAAGGAGAGAGTTTAGGTGCCTTGGGGCCTCTGGTGATGCATGGGCGAAGGCCCTGAAGCAGGAAGAAGGAAGCCAAAGCGAGCCTGTGTGACTAGAGGTAGTGGGCAAGGGAGAGTGGCTTAAGAGGAAGATGGTTTAAGATACAAGAGTGGCTTGTATCATGATCCTTATACAACAGTCACGGGTTTGGGGGAACAATTTAATGGGCACGGCCCAGACACCCCCTTGGCAGCCTCCTCGCTCTCGCTGGGCTCAGAGCACCAGTTGAAGAAACCAGATTGTCAAGACACTTCCCTTGTGGTCCGGTGGCTGAGACTCTGTGCTCCCCGTGCAGAGTGCTGGGATTCCATCCCTCCTCGGGGAACTAGATCCCACAAACCACAAGTAAGAGTTTGCATATCACAACTGAAGATCCCACACGCCGCATTTTCAGTGAAGACTGAAGAGCTCGGATGTGGCAACTAAGACCCAGCGTGGCCAAATAAACAAAATAATTAAAAATATGTTTTTTAAAAAGGAAACCAGATTATCCAAGCGGGGTCGAACCTAGAAACTCAGAATCTAGGTG
Source organism: Aepyceros melampus (assembly GCA_006408695.1). Classification (NCBI taxonomy): domain Eukaryota; kingdom Metazoa; phylum Chordata; class Mammalia; order Artiodactyla; family Bovidae; genus Aepyceros; species Aepyceros melampus. Next base: position 35,171 of record SJXQ01006121.1, read on the forward strand.
TATGTGTGGTTGGGATGGTCATGGAGTTCACAGAGCCCCGAGTCTGGAGTCCCCTGCCCCAGAGTCAGCGCCCCCTGCTTGGTCTGTGGTGGGGGAAGGGCTTTCCCGTCACCTCGGAAGATTGTTTGTGGGTCACAGGGCCTGAATTTGGTGAGTCTTGAGATCAGCTGGCCCAGGCCCTCTGGTGAGCCGGGTCTCTTTATCGTATCTAGAGAGATGACTCCAATATCAATGATTTAGGCTTTTCTTATGGGCTAGCCTGGGAGCCGCACCACATTGTCTGGTTAAACCTCGAGTGAGGACAGACTTGATAATGAGCTGTTGGGCCAGTGCTGCTTGCTTGACCTCCAGGGCTGTCTTTTGCCTGCCGCTCCCTCTCCCCCAGAGCAGTGTCCTCTCGGGAAATGCGGCTGACCGGGCTGCATCCGTGGGAAGGCCTGGCCCTGCTGAGGCTGCAGGAAATGACCCTCTTAGCAGCCACGAGCTGTGATCCAGAGGACAATGACAGGGGGACGGAAGCCTGTTTGTCCCAGCAAGCTTGTCCCTTTGGGTGTGTGCCAGCTGCTGAAAACACAGCCCTGAAGATTCAGTGGGGGGGAAAAAAAAAGAAACATTTTTAAGAGAATTAACAGACCCTCCTATGGGCTTTAGCCAACTTCAGAGGTGCTGAGGGGTTTTGTTTTCTTTCTTGGTGTGTGTATGGGCGTGTGCTTTTAAAACATAAACAAGACATGATCAGAGAATCTAAGGTTTGTAAGGTCAGCTGTCCTACCCAAGCAGGAGGCCCCCGGTGGCATCTGTCTCCATGTGGCTGGGCCCCGCCTCTCCATACTGCTGTTAATCTCGTCACTTGGCTCTGGCCACTGTCTCCACCCCATCTCCACTTACCGCCTAGAATCCAGAGAGTTCTTCTCAAACCTAAATCAGGTCAACGCCTCTTGGGCTCTGCAGGCTGGCCCTGTCTCTCCACTTAACACCTGTAATGCCACCTCTTCCAAGGGGCTTCCTGACCAGTGTCTATGAAACGGCATCTCTCAACAGCGCTCTCTCATAGCACCCATCACATTGAACCCCATTCAGAATGCTCTGGCTTGTTTACACATGCCAGGCACACAGTAGGCACTCAATTAATGTGTGCCAATCGACTGAATGTTTTTTAGTGGTTGTTGCATTCACATCAGAGTTGGCTGAGAGAAGCCAGATTTTACTGTATTTCAACTCCATTATTGAGTACAAATTGTGTTCCAGGACTGCGAGGCAGATCAATCGGGAATTCCGCTCATTCATTCATTTGTTCAGGAGCTTCCCTGGTGGCTCAGTGGTAAAAGAATCTGCCTGCTAAGCAGGAGGCATGCGTTCCATCTCCAGGTTGGGAAGATCCCCTGGAGAAGGAAGTACCTATTCCAGTATTCTTGCCTGGGAAATCCCACAGACAGAGGAGCCTGGTGGGCTACAATCCATGGAGCTGCAAAGAGTTGGACATGACTGAGTGGCTAAACAATAACAACAAATGCATTTCGCCACTTGGAGGCGAGAGCCCCAAGTGAACAGTGATTCGGTCGAGGGTTGCAGAAAATTTCACAGAAGAGGGCATGTGAGGTGGGCTTAAGGAAAGCCAGGTGGGGTGGAGGAGGCTGTCTACCTGGAAGGAAGTGCAGAGGTTTGGAAGCTGATAGTGAATGTGTTTGGAAAAGGAAGAGAATTGTGGAGGGTGGAATTTAATTTATTCCCGCTTTGGACGCCCAGGAAAGGCTGGGACCTGGCAGCAGAGGGGGACACTCCACCTCATTTAAACAATGAGATGGATGTGCGTGGCTGAGGTGAGAGACAAAGCTGTTCTGTGGCTGTGGAGGCCTTGAATGCCATGCTAAGTAGTCTGATTTTTCATCCATAGGCAGCAGAATCTAATAAAAATAATCTGTTTTTTTCTCGGTGCATGGCTCTTGAGATCTTAGTTTCCTGACCAGGGATTGAATCGGAACCCTCAGCCCTGAGAGTGTGGAGTCCTAACCACTGTATCACCAGGGAATACCTCTAAAAATAATCACTTTGGGAAGTCTGTTTTAAGAGCCTAGATGTCATCAGCTCCTGCACTGCAGTTCTCTGTCAATGCAGACAACCTCACGATACTTCTAGAAAATATAGTGGCCCCATCCTGGAAGAGTCTGACTCTCTGTAAGTCAGAGCTGGGGCCTGGTCCCTCTGATTTTCACTTTTTCTCTGTGTTCTCATCATTCGCGGGGGTGGTGACTAGTGAGGCTCAGAGAGGTAAAGGCATTTACTTGCCTAAGGTCACCCAGCCAGGCAGGGGCAAGAGGGGCCTTCTGAACCAGGTCCTCCACTTTGTATCGGCAGCCTCCTCCAGACGAGCTCCTTTCTCCAGTTTTATTTTCCCCTGAATGCGAGCATCTGGGCCATGGCTGGTCCGCCCGCCCCTGCGCTCCCTGTCCCTCCCGGCTCCCAGCCTCAAAGGTCAGGTATCTCCCAGCTTCCCGCGGGCATGTCCATTTATGGCTCTGTTGTTCCAAAATGTGGCCAAATTTATAAACTCCCCTTTCCCGGAGCCATGAAGCAATTTGTACGGAGAGTGCAGTGCGGGGGCAGAGCTGGGAGCTCCATCCGAAGCCTGGACTTCAGCCCGGGGCCCGGGCCCAGTCAGCTCTGGCGTTGGAAGGGACCCAGACCCTCCCTGGGCCTCAGTTTCTCCACCAACAGAGCAAAGGAATTGGACTAGACCACTCCATAAACCCTGAGTCTAGACACTTCCAACTTACGGCTCACAGGTGCCAATTCCTAAATCCCTGGGCCTGATAATTGTACAAGGAGGTGTTGCAGGATGGAGTGCGTGCAGCCTCTGGCGTCTCTCCTTCGCATCGCTTTCTTTTCTTTCTTTTTCCTGCTTGATTTTTTTTCTTTTTTCTTTTTTTTGAGGGAGGCCACACGTGGAATCTTTAGTTCTCCCACCAGGGATCAAACCCCAGATCCTGCATTGGAAGCACAGAATCTTAACCACTGGACCACCAGGGAAGTCCCTATAACACATTGTCTTTTGCATCTGACTTTTTTTCTTAGCATAACTGTTTGGACATTCATCCATCCTGGAGAGTATATTGTCTGTTTTTTTAGCTGCTCTTCCATTGTATGACATTTTGCTTTCTAAAGACATTGTATAGCTATTTTGCATTGTGCAGACATTTTGCTTGTCCATTTTCCAGCTGATGGACAGTTGGAATGTCTCCACCTTGGGGCTATTGGGAATAACATTCTATAAATGTCTGCACCCAAGTCTTTGTGTGGGTGTGTGTTCTCATATCTCTTGGGTGGACATGATATTCCCAGCCTTTTAAAGCGCTGTGGTGTCCTCCATTGGCGGGACACATTCTGATGTTATCACCAGTCCCCTCTCTGTGGACACTTAGGATGTTTCCAAGCTCACAAACCTTGCTGCTCTGAGCTGCTTCTTGCACCCATCTTTGGGCACGTGTGCAAGGAGAGAGCTGAGTCAGAGTATGTACAGTTTACATTTTTACAAACTGCTCCCCCCGACCCCCGGGATAATCTTGCCTTCTTTTCAAACGAACGGGAAATGATGAAAGAGAGAGAGAATCTGCTGTAAAGATATCACCCTCCCCACCCCACCCACTGAGCTTGAGGCACTGGACAAGGAGGAAAAAGGCTGCTTCAGGGAAAAAGTCCCCAGGACAGGGCAGTCCCAGGATGGCCGAGGCCAGGAAGGAGGAGGCAGAGGCTTGTATAGGGACTAGAACACTTTCCCCTAAACTTCTCCTTTGCAGGGCAGGTAGGTAAAGAGCTCTCAGTTGCTGAGGGTATGCAGAGACTGGCCAGCCATGTGGCAGGGGCTATAAAGAAATTTTCAAAATCTGATGGGGCTGGGGGAGGGTGGGTGCTTCCCTGGTGGCTCAGTGGTTAAGAATCCACTTTCCGATGCAGGGGACATGGTTCAGTCCCTGGTTGGGGAACTAAGACCCCACATACCGTGGGACAACTAAGCCCGTGCGCTTCACCCGAATAAGCCAGCCAGCTACGGCGACTGAGCCCACATTCTCTAGAGCTCACGCTCCACAAGGAAAGTGCGCTCACCACAACGAGAAGGCTTAGTGTTACAGTTAGAGAAAGCCCACGAGCCGCAAGGAAGACCCAGTGCAGCCAAAACAAACCCAACAAACTGATAAGGAACTGGGCTGCCTGGCTTCTAAGACAGCCATGTGGCTGCAGGGCTAAGGATGTGGTGGATTTTTGCTAATAAGGACCCTTGGTTTAAACCCCGCTCTGCTGTTTCCTAGCTCTGTGATGCTGAGTGCCTCCAGCCTAAATTCAGTGCCTCCAGCCTCAGTTCTCTTAGCTGTAAAATGAGGATATGACTCCATCTCCCATAGTCAGTGGGGAGATGTCAGTGATGTCATGTGGGTGGGGCTCAATTTGGGGACCTATGATTCTGACTGTCGTGATCCTGTGATCATGGGCTACTCTGCCTCAGGAACTGGGCATTGGAGGACAGTGGCATGTGCCCAGTGGCCTCCAGGGAAGGAATGCCCTCAACAGCCCTCAGAGCCTGTATTTACACCTGCTGCTGCTGCTAAGTCGCTTGAGTTGTGTCCGACTCTGTGCCATCCCATAGACGGCAGCCCACCCGGCTCTCCCGTCCCTGGGATTCTCCAGGCAAGAATACTGGAGTGGGTTGCCATTTCCTTCTCCTACGCATGAAAGTGAAAAGTGAAAGTGAAGTCGTGTCCGACTCCTAGCGATCCCGTCCTCCCTGTTCCAGCCATGTGACCTTGGGCAAGGATATAATCTGTGGCTCAATGTCTTCATCTGTACAACAGTAACAATTCCAACCTCATAGGGCTGTTGGGCAGGGAGAATAGGTGAAAACTTCATGTGACAGAAAATCCCCAAATAACAGTAGCTTACCCAAGAATTGTTTCTGTCACCTCTAGAGATAAGCAGGCGAGAAATCCAGGGCTGCTGTGACAGCTCCATGGAGTAGTTCTAGTTACCAGCTCTTCCAACCTTAGTATATGGCTCTAACCCTCACAATCCCACAGAGCCCCCAGGGACCCAGCTGCCACATCTATATTCAAAAAGGAACATGGAGGAAGAGGGGGCAAAAGGGCAAAGAGTATGAACCAGTCCTTGAAGGCTTCCCCCACTGTCTCCAGACAGTTCCACTTACATCTTACTGACCTGAAGTTTGTCAAGTAGCTACGCCAGTGGTAAGGGAGAGGGGAACAGATACAGGATAGGCAGGGAGCAGCTTTGTTTCCTCCAGTACCCAGGGAACCATTATTCAACTCCTGTCACCATAGATTTATCTTGTCTGGTCTAGAACTTTATACAAATGTCATCACACAGAACACTCTCTTGTATCTGGCTTATTTCATTCCACATTATGTTATGAACTCCTGATTTTTTTTTTTTTTAAATCTCCTTCCATCCAGAAGGAGACATTCATCAACATTTGGTCTTTCATTAATTTCTTCCATCACTGAGTCACTCGTTCAACAGATATTTCTTGACCCCTTATTATGTGGGGAAGGCTGGCCAAACTCAATCATTCACGGCAAAGACTGATGAGCTCTGAGTCTCCCAGGATGTTTTCTGACCCCAGACTCTTTTGGCTCCAAATTATGATGGAGACAGCTGTCCTCTGAACTTCACCAGTATTGAGGAGAATCCTCAGAAGGCAGAAGCCCCATAGGGTATGTGGCTAGGAGTTGGAACTCTGGCACCCCGAGATGGGCACTTAGTAGATGCTTAATAAAGAGCAGCTGCAACTGTTTTTTTTTTGGCACTGGCACAGGAGCCTTGTAAGGAGCAGGGCCCTCCACTTTTCTAATCCTTCACTGGCCTTGTAAGGTAGGTACCGTTATGTTTTGCCAATGAGAAAATGGTCAGAGAGGTGAAGAAACTCCCCTGAGGTGGCACAGCTGGTGAGTGGCTGGGCCGGGATTCAGACCCAGGTCTGCTGAGTGTGGAGGCCTGAGTGTCTCTGCTCGGGCAACCAGCTCGTGTCTCCCTGCGCTTCCTCTGAGCCTTGCCTCGAGGGAGAGCCCGGCGCTGTCATGGACACAGGCTGCACGCATTTTGCTTTGCCATTCTTCTTGTCTTTCTCCCACTTGGGGGTCAACTCAGGGTGCTCTCTTGGCTTCAAAGCCAGGTGTGTCTGTTTCTGCTTAAAATCATGTTGGAGGGGGTAAGGAGGGCATAACTTGCCAGTGGTTCCTGCCCGTGTCCAACACCTGATCCTGGGTGCTAACCTAGATGGTTTCACAGCCATTTTCCCCACCCTCCATCCATCTTGCTGCCTGGTACTGTCCACCTCAGGGCTGTACGGAGCTCTGCTTCTAAGCTTCTACAGAGTGGCCCCAAATGGCTGCATTTTCCTAAGTGATATTTTCTAAGTGATGGGCATGAGATTACACATCTTGGTCGGTTGTTCCCAGTGTCCTGACTCACCCAGCCCGCTCCTGTGAGTGAATGAGCCTTTCATTCTAACGGCTGGCTTTTAAAGGGCCCTTGCATCTGTTTTTCCGACCACAGAAAACCTATTAGAGAGGGGGGAAAAATGTCAAACAAACAGTTAAGTTTTCTCCATGGGAGCAAATTTTCCAGGGAAGAAAATATGTCAATCTTGTGATATAATTGAGTGGCTCTCAAAAAATATGTTTTCAGCATGACTCCTTTTGCAGAGGCCGGTTAAGCTGAAGTTCAATGTCCAAACGGTAGCGGTGGAGCTGCTGGGATGGGAGGAGTAGGGTGACAGCCGAATGGCTTCCTTCTAACTCTCTAGACAGCCACATCTCTCTAAACTTGCCTCTGGGTGTGGAACCTCTGGGACTCAGAAGTTTGGGAACCTTGGGCCCAAGCCCTGGGGTCCTCACCTGTGATTCATGTGAGGGAGTGGGCTTCCCTGGACTCAGTTTTCCCATCTGGGAAACGGCACAGTTGTACTAAATATTTTCTAACCTTTCCAGTTCCAAAATTCTGTGTGACTGAGGAAAATTTAGTCTGAAGTGCTGAACTGCTGGAATATAGACTTTTTGAAAAAAGAAACAGAGTTCTCTTGTTTGAGGAGCTCGAGTAACAAACCAACTGCTCTAAAAGCATTTTCCAAGTAGAGGTGCTGTGGGCCTCCTTTCAGGAACTGACAGAAAGATGACCATTTACTTCATTATTTGAAAGAAGGAGGACTTCCCTGGTGGTCCAGTGGCTAAGGCTCCATGCTCCAAATGCAAGAGGCCCTGGGTTCGATCCCTGGTCAGAGAACTAGACCCCAATGCCTCAGCTAAAAAATCCCACATGCAGCAACAAAGATGGAAGATCCTTCAGACTCAACTAAGACCCAGCAGAGCCAAAAAAGTTAAATAAATAAATAAATATATGGATACATTTAAAAAGACCGTCTGAAAGAGAGGCTATTATATTTTTAAAAAAATAAAGTAAAGTTGAATCATTATGAACCTTAAAATTATATAGTGCTGAGCTCTTTCCCGGCTGGAACCATGGAGGGTGCAGAAGAGAAGAAAAAGAAGGTTCCTGCTGTGCCAGAAACCCTTAAGAAAAAGCGGAAGAATTTCACAGAGCTTAAGATCAAGCAACTGAGAAAGAAGTTTGCCCAAAAGATGCTTTGAAAGGCAAGGAGGAAGCTTATCTATGAAAAAGCTAAGCATTACCACAAGGAATACAGGCAGATGTACAGAACTGAAATTCGAATGGCTAGGATGGCACGAAAAGCCGGCAACTTCTACGTGCCCGCGGAACCCAAATTGGCGTTTGTCATCAGGATCAGAGGTATCAATGGTGTGAGCCCAAAGGTTCGAAAGGTGCTGCAGCTCCTTTGCCTCCGGCAGATCTTCAATGGCACCTTTGTGAAGCTCAACAAGGCACCAATTAACATGCTGAGAATTGTGGAGCCATACATTGCATGGGGGTACCCACATCTGAAGTCTGTAAATGAATTGATCTGCAAGCGTGGTTATGGCAAAATCAACAAAAAGCGAATTGCCCTGACAGACAATGGATTGATTGCTCGATCTCTTGGGAAATATGGAATCATCTGCATGGAGGATCCGATTCATGAGATCTATACCATTGGAAAATGTTTCAAAGAAGCAAACAACTTCCTGTGGCCTTTTAAATTGTCTTCTCCACGAGGTGGAATGAAGGAAAAGACCACCCATTTTGTAGAAAGTGGAGATGCTGGCAACAGGGAAGACCAGATCAACAGGCTTATTAGAAGGATGAACTAAGGTATCTACCAGGATTATTTTTGTAATCTGGTTAATAAACAATTGAAAAAAAAATTATATAGTGCTAAATGTCAGCATATCTCAGTAAAACTAAGGGGGAAATGGAATAATATTAAAGTGCAAAAAAAATACTACTCAAGAAATATCACTCCCATAAATCAATCAAAAAAAAAAATCCCTAATGTATTATCTTATTCAGCATGTGGAACACTTTAAGGAAAAAAAAAAAAAGTAGGCTAAAGATGTCCCCTGCTCTCCCATCTGTGTAATTAATTTGTCAGTAACCCTTGTCTCATGCTCGGTATATGTAATGGACTAAGCAGGAAAAGTATTTAGCAATGAAAAGTCAGAGTGAACATTAATATAGACAGTTACTAAACATTAACGCTAGTGGCAAAGAACTTGCCTGCCAATGCAGGAGACATAAGAGACGCAGGTTCGATCCCTGGGTCGGGAAGATGCCCTGGAAGAGGGCATGGCCGCCCACTCCAGTGTTCTCACCTGGAGAATCCCATGGGCAGAGGAGCCTGGCGGGCTAGAGTCCATGGGCTCACAAAGAGTCAGACACAGCTGGAGAGACTTAGCACGCACAAACGTCAACACGGACAATTTAAAAAGTCAGGCATACACATACAACTGAAATAAATAACTATTCTGCTTTGCTCAGACTGAGGGGTTTCTTGGAACACAGGATTTTCAGTGGCTAAAACCAAGAACATCCCAGGTAGACCAAGATGAGTTGGTCACCAACCCTACACAGCAGTTAGTAGGTGCCAGACTCTGTGCTAAATATTTTTCACATTTTAACTCTTTTAATTTGCATTACAACCCTATAAAGTAAATACTATTAATATCTCCATTTTTACAGATCCTCAGGGAAAACTCAAGCTCAGAGAGGTTAAGTGGCTTTTCTAAGGTCACACAGCTGACTGGAGGCAGAGTCAAGATGAAAACCCACCCAACATGACTCTAGTGCTCCTAATTGTTACATCATATCATCTTTGCTCCTAATTGTATCTTTGGCACATGACAGAGCTGTGGGCAGTCTGTGCCCAAGGCCAGCTAGGCATCAGGAGACTCAAGCTTGGCTCTCTGTGGAATAATATTGAGCAGCCCCCAGCTTCTTTAGTCCTGGCTTGCAGCTTGGTGAAATGAAGAGGCTGGTCTGGAATAGTGGTTTTCCCGTTTTTTTTTTTTTTTTTTTTTTTGAGCAGGAGAGCTTGTCAGACAATTGGGACCCCAATATATAAAACAGACCATAGTCAGGAAATTTATGTCTTCAGGGTTGAGCTGAAAATTCTTTAGAGTATATAGAATTCCCGAAACTCTGCCCCATAGCCTGAGGCTTCCAGAAGCTGAGTGTGAAAACTCAAGATTTAATTGCTCTCTAAGGACCTTTTAGGCTTTAAAATTAAATCCAACATTTAATTTAAACATTTTATTCGTTCACACTGCAAAAATGTTTGAGCAGGATAAGATTTGCCAGGTGCTGGTCCAGGCGCTGGGGCTTCAGAGATGAGGTAGAAAGGGTTTCTCTGCTGTCTTTTGGGGCCGCATAGTTCTTTGTTCTGTCCTGCACACTGTCGAACGCTCAGCAGCATTCCCAACACTGGCTCGCAAGGCACTGGGAGCACCTGCCCAGTTGTGACGGCCCAAGACGTCTTCAGCCGATGCCAAATATCCCCTGGGGATAAAAATCGGCCCTGGTTATGAAGTACTGAGCTTAACTAATGAAGATCTCTTATCTCATGAGCTTGTATTTGTTCCCTGGGAAAGAGAAAGACAACAAACATATTTTTTGGAAAAAAGAAATGAATGGGAATCCCCTGGCAGTCTGGTGATTAAGACTGAGCTTCCACTGCAAGAGCACAAGGTTCAATCCCTGGTTGGGGAACTAAAAATCCCACCATCCACGTGGCATAGCTGAGGAAAAAAAAATCATAGAATGATCCATGTATGATGAAACTAAAATGAGAAGATAGGTGTTATTGAAGCACTTCTTCAGGTTGGGTTGGGTGGGCCGAGATGATGTCTCTGAGAAGGTGATATTTGATCTGAATGTTCAGCAGGAAGGAGCCAGTCATGCAAAGACCTGAAGGAAGAATGTTTTGGTCAGAGGAAGAGTGAGAGCAAAGGATAAGAGGATGGAGGAACTTGGCTTGTTTAAAGAACAGAACAAAGGCAAATATGGCAGGAGCATTGAGGAGAAGGGGCAGAGGAGGGAGACGTGAGCTGAGCTGGGTGTGGAAGGCAAGTAGAGATGGGGAGGATCAGATCAGTGAGGGCCTCTTAGGCCAGGGGAGGGAGGTTTGATTTTATTTAAAATATACGCATCCTCTATGTGCTCCTGGGCTGGTGATGGGGGACACAAAGGTGAATAAGATAGTTTCTTTATGGGCCCACAGAGGATGAGGCAATTAATTTTATCTGATGTGAGTCTAGGAAGGCTTCATGGTGGCGGTGACATCAGCGCTCGCTTGAAGGAAGAGTAAGAACCTGTTATGCGTAGATAAAGGATGGTGGACTTTATGCAAGTGATTCTTTCTACACAAGTTGTTAAATAAATTGCTAACTCCTGGGTCCTATCCCTAGAGGCGCCAGGGCCCAGGAATCTCTATTGAACCAGTACTGTAATGATTCTGATGCAGGTGGGGGGAACCCCACTTTGATAATGGTGCTCCGTGGCTTTTGTGCCACTCATCTGGGGCTCAGTGGAGTATGAGTGACGTCTTCTTCCAAGTGGAAAACATTCACTGGTCTGTCCTGTACCAGGATCAGGGATAGAAGACAAATGGAGAAGTACCCAGTTTCTGCCTTTCTAAAACCCTCAGTTACTCACTTCTCTTGTATAAGGAAACAGAGATGTAGAGAGGAGGGGACTTCCCCAGTGGTCCAGTGGTTAAGACTTTGCCTTTCAATGCAGGGGTTGCAGGTTCAATCCCTGGTAAAGGAGCTAAGATCCTACATGACTTAGGGCCAACAAACCAAAACGTAAGACAGAAGCAATACTGTAACAAATTCAATAAAGACTTTAAAAAATGGTCCACATTAAAAAAAAAGTGTGTATATATATATATATATGGAAGAAAGAAACTTAGAGAGGGTAAGTGTATATCCCCCAGGGTCTCATGCGTGTTCCCAGGTGGTACTAGTGGTAGAGAATCTGCCTGCAATTCTGGAGATGCAGGAGACCCAGGTTCAGTCCCTGGGTTGGGAAGATCCCTTGAAGAAAGAAATGGCAACCCACGCCAGTATTCTTGCCTGATGAATCCCAGGGACGTAGGAGCCTGGTGGGTTATATCGTCCATGGGGTTGCAAAGAGTGGGACATGACTGAGCGGCTGAGCACAGGGCCATGCAGCTCAGAAGAGGCCCATCTGGACACTGAATTCAGGCCTGTGGACTCCTGGTCCAGGGCTCTTCCCCTTCCACCAGCCACACGCAGGCCACTCTTCCCTGGAGGAGATCCCTTACAGGCCACCTGTGAAGCCAGCGTCCACCAGTTGCAAATCAGCCCTGACTCACGCCAGACTGCCCTGGGTTAAGCCCCCAGGCCAGGAACAAAGGAGCCGAGGAGAGTGTGTACACAGGGCACTCCGTGCGAGGCTGGGAACATGCAAGTGCCCTGAGTGTGGCTTGCTTTCCTTCCAACTCGACACGCGCTTAAACGTTCAGACCAGACGAAATATGCCTGGCTGCTGGGAACATGACTAAGAGCCCTCCTTCCCTGCAATCCAACTCTCTTTCCTTGTTAACGGGGTGTGTTTGCAGCTGGGGCTCCACTGGGTCTGGGTCTGGACATATGTAAGTGGGTCATAACGTGTAATTGGGTCAGAGTGTGTAATTGTGTAAGTGGCTACACAGGGAAGAGGGAGAGTGAGCAGGTGAGTATGTGCCTGTGTTAGTACCTGAGAAGGTAAGCATGTACAAGACATGAGCGCGAGAAGGTATGCGTGCAGCATATAAGGAGGTAAACACACAAGCTGGTGAGACTATCAGCGCGTAATTGAGTAACCAGGTCAGGGAGTAAGTGTGTAGCTGTAGAGAGCCAGTAAACAAGAGTGACATGCAGGCTCGTCAGCGTGTAAGTGGGTACGTGCACAAACATGGGAGCACTTGTGTGTGCTCAACAAGAGACACACAGCTTCCAGACATGGCACTGGCATGTGCCAAGGTTGCTTTCAGAACTTCAGTTGATTGTGGTTCCGGCCTGTCATCAGGTGCAGCGACAACATCTAAGACTCATTCTGGAGTATTCTGAGCACAAAACAGCCTCAGGCTGTTTGGGAGATTAATCCTACTCACCGCCCTCCAGCAGGGCACACCAAGCCTCAGTGAGTCCTTGTGCTGGAGGGGTGATGCCCCAAAGTGGCCTCCCACGTCCACGAAATGATTTCAGGAGCAACAAGGATAAGCACTTTCCCCCTATCATTTCACGTGCTTTAGAGGAAAAATTTAAAACTGGACATCCAAACTCGTGATTTCATTATGGCTGTTGGTTTTTGGGAAGTGTTTATTATTTTTTTTTAAAGATTTATTTTAAAAATTCATGTATTGATTTCAGCTATGCTGGGTCTTAGTTGCAGCACATGGGACCTTCGCTGTTTGTTGAGGCATGTAGGATCTTGAGTTGCAGCATGCAAACTCTTTTAATTGTGGCAGGTGGGATCTAGTTCCCTGACCAGGAATGGAATCCAGGTTCCTGCATTGGGAGCTTGGAGTCTTAGTCACTGGACTATAAGGGAAGTCCCGAGTTCATTATTATTATTATTATTATTATTAATTTTTCTTTTGGTCATTACCATGCAGCTTATGGGATTTTGGGCTTCCCTAGTGGCTCAGATGGTAAAGAATCAGCCTGCAATGCAAGAGACATGGGTTCGATCCCTGGGTTGGGAAGATCCCCTGGAGAAGGGAATGGTGACCTACTCCAGTATTCTTGCCCGGAGGAGTCCGTGGACAGAGGAGCCTGATGGGCTGCAGTCCACAGGTCCACGAAGACTGAGGGATCATAGTTCCCCCACCAGGGATTGAACCTGCAGCAGTGAAAGTGGAAGTCCTCACCCCTCGACAGCTAGGGAATTCCCAGGGTGAGTTTAAATTGCTAATAGATACATTTGAGTTTTGAAAAAGCGAGGTAAACTCAGTCCACAACTGGGGTCTATGCAGAGCCTGATCTGCCAGCAGCAGTAGCAGCAGCAAAGTGAGGCCACCATGCTGTCATTCCACAACCAGGCACCGCTGGGTGGTCCCATCCATCACAGTGGCAGCAGCAGCGCAGGTGGAAGTTGCTCAGGCGTGTCCGACTCTTTGAGACCCCACAGACCACAGCCCGCCAGGCTCCTCCGCCCATGGAATTCTCCAGGCAAGAATACTGGAGTGGGTTGCCATTCCCTTCTCCAGGGGATCTTCAGCAGCAGGTGGCATATGAATACCTACAGGGCTCAGCAGTTTCTGCCCACCCTGACATCTGCCACAAGGTCCTCAATGACAGCAGATGACCCAGAATAGCACGTCTTCCCCTACCTATGGCACCAAAAGGAACTGAGCTGAAGCCCCAGCATCAGGAGAAGAATGAAACAGATAACAATAACATTACAAGGACTCAGAAAAAATAAGCTGACGTTGGAACTGAAGACCACAGAAATAGTCCAGAACCTATGCTGAAAAAGGGTGATTTCTAAAATACCAGATTTGAATAGGCTCAAGAATCTCCTAACAAAATAACCAAAATGCCCAGGATGAAATAAAAAATCATAGTTTATACCAAGAACCAGGAAAATTGCAATTTGAATAAGAAAAGATCAACAGATGCTAACATCAAGGTGGAGTAGATGTTGGAACTATTTGATAAGGATTTTGAAGCAGTCATCATAAACAGGCTTCGATAATAATAACAAATTCTCTGGAGGCAATATTTTTAAAAATTTTATTTATTTAGGCTCTGCTGGGTCTTTGTTGCTACACAGGCTTTTCTCTAACTGTGGTGCTAGGGGAGAGGGCATGTGGGATCTCCCCGGATCAGGATCAAACCCATGTCTCCTGCATTGGCAGGCAGATTCCTCACCACTGAGCCACCAGGGAAGTCCCCTGAGGACAAATTTAAAAATTGAAGATCACATGTTTCCCTGTTGGTCCGGTAGTAAGGAATCTGCCTGCCAATGAGGGACACGGGTTTGGTCCCTGGTCCAGGAAGATCCCACACACCTTGGGGCAATTTAGCCTGCGTACCACTATTCTGACCCTGTGCTCAGAGCCTGGGGACCACACCGGCTGAGCCTGCGCACCACCGAGCCTGTGCTCCACGAGAGAAGCCACCACAATGAGAAGCCTGTGCGCCGCAACTAGAGGAAAGCCTGTGCAGCAACAAAGACCCAGCCCAGCTGGAAAGAGATACAATCAAATGCTAGTCTCACAAAAAATAGAAAATCTCAACAAGGAAACTGAAATTATAAAAACAACCAAATAGCATTTCTAGAACTGAGAAATACAGTAACTAAAATAAAAACCTTGCTCCATGGACTCAGTGGAGATGACAAAGAATAGAATTAGTGAATTGAAGGTGTGTCAATAAAATTCAATCTGCACAACAGAGAGAATAAAGACTGAAAACATGCGGAAAAATATATCTAATAAATGACTCTTACCTGATATATACAAAGAACATTTAAAACTCAACAATAAGAAAATAACCTGACTGGGAAATCCCTGGTGGTCTAGTGGTTAGGACTCCTGTGCTTCGACTGCTGAGGGCCAGGGTTCAATCCCTGGTCAGGGAACTAAGATTCCAAAAGCTGTGCAACCAAAAGAAACCCCAAACCCAAAAACAAATGAACAAAATGCCAACCAAACACAATCTGATTAAAAAATAGGCCAAAGATTTTAATAGACATCTCACCAAAGAAGATATAAAGATGGCAAATAAGCATATGAAAAGATGCTCTGCAACATATGTCCACATTTAAAGCATATTAAAGCAGTAGTTAGATACCACTACACGCTCAGTAGAATGTTCAAAACCCAGAACATGGACAACATCAAATGCTGGATGTGAAGCCACGGGAACTCTCATTCATTGCTGGTGAGGATGCAAGATGCTACAGTGACTTTGGAAGACAGCATGACAAGTTCTTACCAAACTAAACATGTTCTTACTACACAGTCCAGCGATCACACTCCTAGGTATTCACTCAAAGGAGCTGAAAAGTTATGTCCACACAAAAACCTATACAGAAGTTTTCTTAGAAGATTTACTCGTAATGCCCAAACTGGGAAACAACCAAGATGTCCTTGTGTAGAGAATAGATAAATAAATATGGTACGCCCAGACAATGGAATATTATGCGCTGTTAGAGAGAAATGAGCTATCAAGCCAGGAAAGATGTAGAGGGAACTTAAGTGCATAATATGAAGTGAAAGAGGCTAGTCTGAAAAACCTACGTCCTGTATGATTCCCACTCATGACATTCTGGAAAAGGCAAAAGTATGGAGACAATAAAAATATCAGTGGTCATGAGGAGTTGGGGGATGGAGGATGAATAGCCAGAGCACAAAAGATTTTTAGAGCCATGAAAATAATGCTATAATTTGGACACAGCTCATCATACACTCGTCCAAACTCATAGAATGCGTGAAACAGCAAAGAGACTGTGTGATCTGGGTGATTACGCTGCGTCAGCCTGGACTCACCAGTTGTAACAGACGTACCATTTTGTGGGGAACGTTGATAATAGGGGAGGTTGTGCCCGTGTAGGGGCATGGAGTATGTGGGAAATCCCTGTTCCTTCATCTTGATTTTGCTTTGAAGCTAAAACCGTTCTTTAAAAAAAAAAAAAAAGGATTAAAAAAATTGAATAGAATCTTGCAGATCTGTGGGTGAATAACGACGGCCTTCCCCTTTGTATTATTGGAGTTTCAGAAGAGGAGAAAGGCGCTCCCCTGGTGGCCCAGTATCTAAGGCGCTGCGCGCCCAGTGCAGGGGGCCCGGGTTCGACCCCAGGTCAGGGAACTAGATCCGTGATGCCACAACTAAGACCTGACACAGCTAAATAAAGAAAATATTTCTCACCCTGCTTATTTAACTTCTATGCAGAGTACATCATGAGAAACGCTGGAATGGAAGAAACACAGCTGGAATCAAGATTGCCGGGAGAAATATCAATAACCTCAGATATGCAGATGACACCACCCTTATGGCAGAAAGTGAAGAGGAGCTAAAAAGCCTCTTGATGAAAGTGAAAGAGGAGAGTGAAAAAGTTGGCTTAAAGCTCAACATTCAGAAACAAAGATCATGACATCCGGTCCCATCCCTTCGTGGGAAATAGATGGGGAAACAGTGGAAACCATGTCAGACTTTATTTTTTGGGCTCCAAAATCACTGTAGATGGTGACTGCAGCCATGAAATTAAAAGACGCTTACTCCTTGGAAGAAAAGTTATGACCAACCTAGATAGCATATTCAAAAGCAAAGTCATTACTTTGCCGACTAAGGTCCGTCTAGTCAAGCCTATGGTTTTTCCAATAGTTATGTATGGATGGGAGAGTTGGACTGTGAAGAAGGCTGAGCGCCGAAGAATTGATGCTTTTGCACTGTGGTGTTGGAGAAGACTCTTGAGAGTCCCTTGGACTGCAAGGAGATCCAACCAGTCCATTCTGAAGGAGATCAGCCCTGGGATTTCTTTGGAAGGAATGATGCTAAAGCTGAAGCTCCAGTACTTTGGCCACCTCATGCGAAGAGTTGACTCATTGGAAAAGACCCTGATGCTGGGAGGGATTGGGGGCAGGAGGAGAAGGGGATGACAGAGGATGAAATGGCTGGATGGCATCACTGACTCGATGGGCATGCATCTGAGTGAACTCTGGGAGTTGGTGATGGACAGGGAGGCCTGGCGTGCTGCGATTCATGGGGTTGCAAAGCATCGGACACAACTAAGCAACTGAACTGAACTGAACTGAAAAGAAGTAGAGGAGAAAGTGTAGGATGAAAAAAATGTTCAAGGAAATAATATTTTGTCATGTTCCAAATTTTGTGAAAGACATAAAAATATAGATACAAGGAGTCAAGTGAATCCCAAACAGGATAAAGTCAAAGGGAGCCACAGCAAGATACCTCATATTTAAACATTTTAAAAAACAAAGGCAAAGAAAAAAGGTTAGAAGCAGCAGAGAGAAATGACGCATACTTATACAGGAATACCACCTTGGATCACAGCAGATTTCTTGCCCGAAGCCGTGGAAGCAGGAGGGAAGTGGCACAACATTTTTCCAGTGCTGAAGAAAATGAACTGGATCCAGTGAAACTATCTGCAGGAGTGAAGAGGGAAACAAAGACATTCTCATATGAATGGAAACTAAGAGAACTTCTTGCTAGCAGGCTTGCCACGGACGAATGGCTGAAGAATGTTCTCTCATCAGAAAGAAAATCATCACAGAAGTCTGAAGCCTTTAGAAACAAAAGAACAATGGAGTGGGTAAAAATAGAAGAAACCTATTCTTCACCTCACGATTTTAAACCATATTTTGTGGTTGAAGCAAAATTTATAATCCCATCTGATGTGGTGGTATTGGGAGGCAGAGATATTGAATAATATCCTCCACACTGAGAAGGAACTTTGAGGCTGAAAAATGAAGTAGGCAACTCCGTAAAGTGCAATTATGAAGTTTATTGTGAGTAACTTGTATACAGGTAGAAAGGATTGGGCGGATGGATGATCCAGAGGCATTCACAGCTATATTTCATGCCACTGAGGGGTACTGGAAATGTGAAGAGGCTAAAGGTAAAAATGAAATACGACTACTAGCGAGAAGCACAGTCACAGCAGTGGGAACCAAGGGGCTTTTCCTACCACTAGGAGGTTTATGATCATTAACCATTTGTGTTAGTGAAAGGCACGCTTCCAGGTTTCAAGTCAGATGAAAGCAAGGATAAAAGCTGATGGGGAACTCCTCTAGTTTGGGCACATTCCTTGGTGAGTTAGGCTATGGTTCATTCACATGGGAGGGTGAGCTGACAAAATGTGGGTCTAGGATGGAACTGACAAAGGGGAGTCAGTGTGGCTCTGCCGCAATGTATGTAGAAGACGTGCTTAAGACAATTAATTTCAAAAGTGAGAGGGTCAGTCAGTCAGTCAGTCAGTTCAGTCGCTCAGTCGTGTCCGATTCTTGGTGACCCCATGAATCAAAGCACGCCAGGCCTCCCTGTCCATCACCATCTCCCAGAGTTCACTCAGATTCATGTCGATCGAGTTTGTGATGCCATCCAGCCATCTCATCCTTGGTCGTCCTCTTCTCCTCCTGCCCCCAATCCCTCCCAGCATCAGGGTCTTTATAGAATGGACAGTCTCTTATTCTTTCTTCATTCTTCTCCTGCCAACCTCCTTCATGGGGGATTCAACCAAGCCACTACCATCACGAATCTGGTATGTGTCTTTCCAGTCTATTTTAAATACCTTTACAAATATCAGTGTATCTGTGAACGAATAATAGCAGTGTTTGTGTAGATTTTTAAATGAATATACGTGGTATATCAAAGGGCTTCCCAGGTGGTGCTAGTGGTAAAGAACCTGCCCACCAGTGCAGGAGACGTAAGAGACACAGATTTCATCCCTGGGTCAGGAAGATCCTCTGAAGAAGGAAATGGCAACCCACTCCAGTGTTCTTACCTAGAGAATCCCATGGACAGAGGAGCTTCCTAGTCCACAGGGTCACAAAAAGCCAGACACAACTGAAGAAACTTAGCATGCATGCAGGGAATACTAATTTATACTACTCATTACAGTTGGCTTTAAATCAGAGTTAATTTTTTTTTAAAACTGATGAGTATGACATGGATTATATTTGTGCTTCTATATATACCTCTGTTTTCAAAGCATATTACATGAACACATCACAGGTGCAAGCACATTGTGGTTTTGCTGAGCTGACACTAGTATCAGAAATACAAGCGCAGTTCAATTTTCTAATGTTTACAAGAAGAATTTTAATTATTGACTTTGGAGGAAGAGGATAAATGAAAGGATGATTCTTGAATAGGAAACTTGTCCTTCTGAGTTATGGTCAGAAACTATTAACTGGACTCTGGTAATTATAAACATTTACATACTGTAGACTAGCTTGCTCTGTGTCTCTGGGTCTTGGCCTATGTAGCTATAGATATGGTACATGTATTATATATATGTATATACACATACACATAAAGGATTGTCAGTGCCACCTCTATTGTATAGTCATGTATTCAGTATCCAGTACACATACACTCGCGCGCGCGCGCACACACACACACACACACAAAATATACAAGCTGACTCATTTGAAAAGACCCTGATGCTGAGAGGGATTGGGGGCAGGAGGAGAAGGGGACGACCGAGGATGAGATGGCTGGATGGCATCACTGACTCGATGGATGTGAGTCTGAGTGAACTCCGGGAGTTGGTGATGGACAGGGAGGCCTGGCATGCTGTGATTCATGGGGTCACAAAGAGTCGGACACGACTGAGCAACTGAACTGAACTGAACTGACTATTTGTTGCATGTGAAGTTAGGCATGAGGCTGGAGTAGCTCAGTAGAACCAGCCACAGCTCAGTTCATATGGGCACAATACACCTGGGTAATATTTATGGGACCAGTTTATGCTTTCTTGAGTTCGGTGATTTGTGGGCACTAGCTCTGATTTACCTCTCATCATATCAGAATTTCACTATTGCAATACCTTCTTTCTGCAGAACTTTCATAACTATAGAAGGAGTGAGATATTAAACTGTCACCTTCTTTCTATCCAAGTAAAATTATTGCCATTTCCCTATAAAGAAGACAGTTTCCATAAAGCTGAACATGAGTAATTTTTTGAGCGGGGACAATGGGCAGAGGAGGGAAGGCAGGAAGTAGATCCAGAGCTGGGAGGGTGGCCGCAAGTTGTACAGGCATGGATATTCCAGGGGCTGCAGAGGTGAGGTGAAGGAAATGGCAGCCCACTCCAGTATTCTTGCGTGGAGAATCCCAGGGACAGAGGAGCCCGGTGGGCCGGCGTCTATGGAGTCACACAGAGTCGGACACGACTGAAGTGACTTAGCATGCGTGTATACCTAGGACAAGGAAATGGCAACCCACTCCAGTATTCCCAGGGACAGACGAGCCTGGGTCTATGGGGTCGCACAGAGTCGGACACTACTGAGGTGACTTAGCAGCAGCCGCAGCAGAGGTAAGGAAGCCCTGGTTGAGGATGGGGTAGCAGTTGGTGGCTTGGAGCACAAGGGCATGCAGTGGAGTGGCACATACAGGTGTGTCCGTACTCAGAGGCAAAGGAGACGCTGAACCCCACTGCCATCTCACACACACACACACACACACACACACACAGACTTGATTCCATACCTCAAGGGCATCTCCGTAGAGGATCAAGTGTAGACCACTGCTCCATGCTCTACTGTTTATCCTAAGGAAAAGAAAACAACATCCAGGCGTAGTTTGCTGCTGCTGCTGCTAAGTTGCTTCAGTCGTGTCCAACTCTGTGCGACGCCATAGACGGCAGCCCACCAGGCTCCGCCGTCCCTGGGATTCTCCAGGCAAGAACACTGGAGTGGGTTGCCATTTCCTTCTCCAATGCATGAAAGTGAAAAGTGAAAATGAAGTTGCTCAGTCGTGTCCGACTTGTAGCGACCCCATGACTGCAGCCCACCAGGCTCCCCCTCCATGGGATTTTCCAGGCAAGAGTTCTGGAGTGGGGCGCCATTGCCTTCTCCACCAGGCATAGTTTAGATCACCACTATCCACAGTTCTTTGTGGTGCATGTATACGTTTAAAACAATTAAAGCAAGTGGTGGAAACCTGAATAGCCATCACGGTCATACAAGTGATGAGCCTGTTATTTGTGAGCCTGACAGAGGGAAGTTCTGCCCGAACTCATACTTACTGACATCTGTAGCACATTCTTTTCTTTCAAAGTATTTCTACCTCCATTATCTCGGTTGTTCCTCAAAGATACCCGGGTGAGGTGAGTTGGGAACACTCGGAGGCCCCATTTGGCAAAGGCCAGGTGCCTCTGTTGAGGTCATATGTTTAGCAGCAGGGCCAGCCCAGAGCCTGGGCCTCTGGACCACCCACACATACACACAGTTTCGTTTTTTGTTGCATTTTTTTTTTTTTTCACAAGAGGGCAAAGATTGTGTTTTATACCTCTGTGAATCCTCCTTGAAAAACAGATTTTAGTTTCCAAGCTGAGCCCCTTTCTTCTCTTCCAGGGTGGCCAGCATCCCGAATCTCTTCTGTTCGAGGTGAAGGACATTTTAGAGTCACAGAATGTTAAATGCAAAGCTCTTAATTGCCACCTATCGGCCAACTTCAGACCTCGGGAACCGGCCTGAACGCTGTGTGACCACACAAATACAGATGCCACAGCTGCCATTTTCAGACACCTAGCCCGTGCCAGTCATTCTGCTGGGTGAGCTGCCCTCGAAGGCCTTCCACCTGCACGACAGCCCCTCATGGAAGCGTTGCTATCCGGGCGCCAAGAACAGGCTTCCAGAATTTGCAGGTCGCTCTCCTGGCTGCCCCCCTCTTCCTTTCTGCAGCACCAGGTCCTCACCCCAGCCTGCTTCCTTGGCCCTCCTGCCCTCTCCACTTCTGCTGCACAGACCTGGTTTGCCAGTGTCTAGTTTTGGTCCCTGGAAACGAACATGAACTTCGAAAGCAACAAGACAGAATACAGTCAGTAAAATGAACCAGGGGCTAGCACAAACGGCTGGAGAAACGTACTAACCTCAAGAACTCTTGGAAACCGCCCAATTTCCTGGACTGAACCACATGGGCTCTGAATGACCAGAATCAAATCAAGACAACTTCAAGAGGGAGGGGACCTGAGGATGGGAGGATTCTGGTAGAAGGAAGCCAGAGGTGGGGAGGCCACCAGGCATGTAGCCGGTCTTTCCTGGTTTTCCCTGTTTGCTCCCAACCCTGAAACTCTCAAACCACCAGTCGCGTTACCAGGGAGGGCATTGTCTGCAGGCCCTGGTGCAGGCGTCCTTTAGATAGGTGCCTCCTCCCTTACCCTGCTGATGAGATATTTTGCAGCAGGCCATTCTTGCTGTTTCCCTTTTCTTTTCAAAAGCCAGGAAGAGATGGGAGATGCGGGAGGGAGGGGGCGGGGGCAGCAGAGCGGCGTCCTGCAAAGCCCGGGCTGACCGGCTCCGAGAAGGATAAATGACTCCGGTCGCCCTGCCGCCGGTGTTACACTTGTCTGTGTTGGCTTGAGACCTCGGTGATCCCTCTCTAATTGAAATCACTTTCTCCTGACCTCCTCCGTAAGCCGGGAGCTTGTTGCTCTCTCCGCCAACAAAGGGGCCGCGAAGGCCGGAGGAAATCCTGGCTGGGCAGCCGGGAGCGCGGCCGGGTCCCCGCCGGGAGATGCCTGGGTCGGAGCGAGTATGGGGCCCGGCCTCAAGGGTCCGGAGACGGTGGGGGCGTGGGGAGCTGGCATTGAGGCTGGGACTGCCCCCTAGAGGGCATTTTGGGTATTCGGTGAGGGTCTGTTGGGTGCCAAAACTGGGGGGACCCTGCCTTTTTTTGGCGTTTCTATAGTGGCTCGGATGGTAAAGAATCTGCAATGTGGGAGACCCAGGTTCCATCCCTGGATCGGGGACGATCCCACGGAGAAGGGAATGGCTTGCCTCTCGCATATACTTGCCTGGAAAATTCCACAGACAGAGGAGCCTGGCGGGCTACAGACAACGGGGTGCAAAGAGTTGGACACGACTTAGCAACTAACACACGCTCACACACACACACTCTGCCTGTTTGAGAGGGTAAGTCTAAGATGCTGGACATCCTGCCACAGGCAAGGGGAACGCATACTTGCCTGGTGAGACCTGCCAGTCTGTAGAGGTGAACAGCCTGCTTATAAGGGTTGGAGCCTAGACTCTGTCCATTACACAAATCAAAGTATTTTTTATTAAAATATATGCTGGTGTTCCCAAGAAAGTGTTTCCACATAAATAAGGGAAATGGGAGTCTTTTCCAGTTCATCTCAAGAGTGGTTTTTTTTTTTTTTTACCAGTTAGACACATGATAATATTTGAATGATAGCAGTGTAACATATCTGTAACAAAATTATCTGTGTGTGAAAATCTGTATGTATATACACAGACATGTATGGATATATGCACATACGCACACCCAAAATATTTTTCAGTTCTTCTCAAAAGGTCAAATATAAAGAAATTCCAGTCATGTTCATTCAAATATCATCTAGTTTTAAATACAAATTTATTTACTATGAGTAGGTGCAAGACTCTCTGTCTTCTATTGCAGATATGCCTAAATCTACATACAGAAATACACATTATTTGATTATAAATTACTTTCATTTTATTTTTCTTTACAATTGTATTAAAAACTTGTCTTGACTTTTTGAGAGGGATTGAGTGTCTTTTAGAGTTGAGAACCACTACATTTTACTAGGGTTTTAGTTTTGCCCACAAAAGAAAAGAAATGGGGATTAATAATGATGAAATTAATCTATAGTAAAATTTGTTGGGTGTATCAGAATAAAGGTGAAACTTAAACCATTAAGGAAAAGGGGGGGACCAAAGTAAGATGTCAAAAACAGCAAATATGTCACACAAAGTAATATACATAGAGCACTGAGCCCAGGATTCTACTGTTGAGAGAAATGTTACTGATTAAGATCCCTCAGAGGCCCAGATTCCAAAAGTAGAGGGAGAGAGCCTGGGAGGAGGTGAGGGGAGGCGGGGGAAGGCGGGGGAAGGTGGGGAGGGGAGCACAACTGTTGCAGGGGGCAGGTTGGAAGACCAAGTGACGTAAAAGTCACTCAGTCATGTCCAACTCCTTGCGACCCCATGGACTGTAGTCCATGGAATTCTCTAAGCCAGAATACCTGGAGTGGGTAGCTATTCCCTTCTTCACAGGATCTTCCCAAACCAGGGATCAAATCCAGGTCCCCAACCCAGGGATCTAATCCAGGTCTCCTGCATTGCAAGTGGATTCTTTATCAGCTGAGCCACAAGGGAAGCCCAAGGATACTGGAGTGGGTAGCCTATCCCTTCTTCACGGGATCTTCCCAACCCACGAATTGAACCAGGGTCTCCTGCATTGCAGGCAGATTCTTTACCAACTGAGCTATCAGGGAAGCCCTTGGAGGCCAAAGGCCACTGTAATTTTACAAGTGGGTTACATGCAGTGCATAGAGAGGTTATTTTCTCTTTCAAATCATCAGTTAAGAAAAAGAAAAGACTTTCCCTAAGCACTTACTAATTCATTTACCATGTGCCAACTCTGTCCTAAGATCTTTAATTCTTAAAACCAAGTGACGTAAAAGTCACTCAGTCATGTCCAACTCCTTGCGACCCCATGGACTGTAGTCCATGGAATTCTCTAAGCCAGAATACCTGGAGTGGGTAGCTATTCCCTTCTTCACAGGATCTTCCCAAACCAGGGATCAAATCCAGGTCCCCAACCCAGGGATCTAATCCAGGTCTCCTGCATTGCAAGTGGATTCTTTATCAGCTGAGCCACAAGGGAAGCCCAAGGATACTGGAGTGGGTAGCCTATCCCTTCTTCACGGGATCTTCCCAACCCACGAATTGAACCAGGGTCTCCTGCATTGCAGGCAGATTCTTTACCAACTGAGCTATCAGGGAAGCCCTTGGAGGCCAAAGGCCACTGTAATTTTACAAGTGGGTTACATGCAGTGCATAGAGAGGTTATTTTCTCTTTCAAATCATCAGTTAAGAAAAAGAAAAGACTTTCCCTAAGCACTTACTAATTCATTTACCATGTGCCAACTCTGTCCTAAGATCTTTAATTCTTAATTCAACCCAGTGAGGTAGGTATTATTATACCTGCTTCACAGGTGGAGAAACCAAGGCTCACTTAGTAAGCAAGATTTGAACCAGATCTACTTGACTTCAGCTCAGTATGATATACTGTCCCTATAAACTTGCCAGTGGGCTTGTTTTTATTTTTACAGACTGTGGTTTAATTAAGGTCTTCTGTCTTAGTCAGCAAGTTCAGTCTATGATACTTGGCTGAGCCTGACTCTTCAATGTTAAAAGAACACAAATATAAAATTCAAGCACAGACTAGAACTAATACAAAGATATTTACATATTTTTGAAAGAGATAAAATGATATTTATACAAATGGAAAACATGCCACCTTCTTGAATGGGAAGACTTAATATAAAAATTTCAATTCTCCCCCAAATTACTGTATAAATGTATTGAAATTCCAACTGGATTTCAAGTGGATTTTTTTAAACTATTTTAAACTGTCTAAAAGTGGATACAAAAAGTAAATGTCTGGAAAAGACCGAGAAAAACTCTCACAAATAGTTGGAAGGTGACTTATTTCTTATCATATATGAAAACATATAAAGAATGGATTGACATAGAAATAGAGTGGAAAACCCAGAAAAAGGTCCCAGAAAAGGGAGATGGATAAAAAACAAGGTCCACTGGATAGCACAGGGAACTATGCTCAATATCTTGTAACTAACCATAATGGGAAAGAATATGAAAAAGAGTATATGTATGTTTGTGTGTGTGTGTATAGCTGACTCATTTTGCTGTACAGCAGAAATTAATACAACATGGTAAATCAACTTTATTTCAAGAAAGGTTTTAAAAACTTAAAAAAAGAAAAAGAGCAGTCTGTTTTTGCAGTGGTGCTGAAAATCTACTTAGGAGGGAAAAAACCAGTGTTGGATACTCTGCCTCACATCACATTTTAAAAAATTCTACCTAAAGTAAGGGCTTAAAAATGATAACAAAACTGCAAAATTTTTCCAAGAAAATTCAAGAGTATAGATATGGATTTATCTCTCCCAAGGATCATGGCTGAGGGAGAGGGTAGCACGGAACAGCAAAAAATTTGTTAACCAAGGCAGAACATTTAGACGCTATAAAGAAAAAGATAGGCATATGTAACTATATAAAAACCAGTACAATAGTATAGTGAAAGCAAAGGCAAATAATAGATTGGGAAACATATTTCTAATGCAGATGATTGCTAAAATGTTACAGTCTAGGGACTTCCCTGGTGGTCCAGTGGTTAAGAAGCAGTGATTTCACTGTCAGGGCCTGGATTCAATCCCCAGTGAAGAACTGGGATCCCACAAACCCCATGGCACGACTAAAAAAATCAAATAAAATCCACAAGTGTGTATTTAAAAGTTACTGTCTAAACGATACCAAAATTTTCTAAGAAATGACTAAGATACTCAATAATTAAAGGATATGGAGAGACCATTTAGAGGAGATCAAATTCAAATATCAATACATGTGAAGAGATATTTAACTTCTCTAGTAGTCAGATAAATGCAAACGAAAGTAGCAATGAGAAATCATTTCTATTACAAAACTAGCAAAAATTTAAAAGAGTGATAACTCCCACCACGGGTAGAAATGTTAGGGGAAAGGCTCATCTTTATATACATATAATTAGAGGAACCGTAAAATGTGTTTTTAGAAAGAAATTGAGCAATATTTTTTTAACATAAGATATGCATAACCTTCACCTTAGTAACCCACTCCTTCAAATCAGTCTTTTAAAAATTATAGTAAGAAAAGACACTTGTCCAAGGTCAAAGACTTTCATGTCAGCATTCTTTGCAGCTACACTGATTCAGAAACAAGAATAATGTCCATCGATAGAGCAATAGCTGACTACAGTGCGGGGCATTTATTCCATAGAATAAATGTGTGTTAGTCACTCAGGCATGTCCGACTCTTTGTGACTGTAGGGACTGTACCCCACCAGGCTCCACTTTCCATGGAATTCTCCAGGCAAGAATTCTGGAGTGGGTTGCCATTCTCTTCTCCAGGATATCTTTCCGGCCCAAGGATTGAACATGGGTCTCTTGCATTGCAGGCAGGATAGAATATTGTGTGACTCTTAAAAAAGATTGCATTAGATATCATTACTTGCTGAGTTGGAGGGATTATCAGGATATGTTTTTAGTGAGGAAAGCAAATGTAGATAAGAATATATAATATGACACATTTTTATAATTATGACTCCTATAAAGCACACACATATATTTATGTATATAAATGGCTATATGAGCATGAAGAATATTGTGGGAAGATTCAAAACAGTTGATACCAGCAAACATAAGAGAGTTATATGGGTGGGGGGAATGGGGGGAATGTGATGTGTGTGTGGCAGGGAATCAGAGAGGTTTAAAAAATATAAAATATAAAAGACTGTTGACCTTAATAAAATCCACATGAATGGTATGACCCAATTTATGTAAAATTGTCTGTATATGTATGTATAAAACTGTACATGGAGAGGGAAGTTGGAAAGAATATTCAGTAAATATTAATGATGTATTCATGGATTGGATGTATTAGAGATGACAAGTACCCCCAAATTAATATACAGATTCAATCCAATCCCAGTAAAAACTCAGCAGGCTGTGTGTGTGTCTGTGTGTGTTCATGTATGCTTGTATGCATATATGTGTTGCATGTAAATTCACAAGCTAATTCTCAAATTTATATAAAAATGCAAAGGGCAAAGGACAGTCCAGATATTCTTGGCAAAAATTTAAAAGAAAAAAAAAACAAGATGTAGGCAAGAGGAGAGGTGGAGGTCTCTTGCACTATCAAACATCAAGATTTAGGACTTATGAAGCTACATGACTAAGAAAGCAAGCTCATCTACTGAGAAGTGACAAAGGATATTTGAGGAGAGTGGGTCAGTGTATTTAAAGAGAAATAGAATCCTTAGGGAATGTTGAGCTGCAGCTTGTAATCATAAAATCTCAGGAAATGCTCCAATAGACTCAGAGGCCACCTATTTCCCCTCTGACAAATGGAGATAGTAACACTCAGGACCTCCCACTACTCCGACGACTCTCTGAGTAGCCCAAGGGTCCTTTCTGGAAAATATTTTGAGACCCGATTTAGTCTATCTGGTGCAAATAGGCCTTATAGCTAAGAAAGCATTTGAGGGTCTGTCAGGTCTAATTGAATTGGGCAAAATGTCGCAGAAACCTCAGAGGAGTTGTATGAAGTCTATGATCCACTCATCTATCTGTTCATCCATCCATCCATCCATCCATCCATTCTGTTCAGTGGGCCTCTTCCTTGAATCATGCATTGAAAGTGAAAATGAAAGTGCAAAGTGTCTGCACTTTCAGTCGTGTCTGACTCTTTGCCACCCCTTGGACTGTCGCCCACCAGGCTCCTTTGTCCATGGAATTCTCCAGGTAAGAATACTGGAGTGAGTAGCCATGCCCTCCTCCAGGGGATCTTCCTGACCCAGGGATCGAACCCAGGTCTCCTGCATTGCAGGCAGGTTCTTTACCATCTGGAAAACCATGTATGACACATTGGGTGCTAGAATAACATCATTGTCATCGTTTGGTGATCAGTTATTTGGTAATTCTGGGAGTAAATTTGTTCAAGTGTTTGTGGAGCACCAACTATTTTGAGCTGAGCCTTTTGCTGAGCATTGTGGAGAATACAGGAGTGGAAAAAGGAATTCTCTCCAGTCTCATACAGCTTATGATCTAGACAGGGAGACCATTCAGTCTCCCACAGTGAGAATTCAATGTAGAAAACAAGTTAACACTTGTCATGGTACAGAGGGTGGGCGCCCTGAGGAGGGAGCTCAGAGAAACTAACTCTGGGTGCATGAAAACATCTCTGGCAGGGAGACAGGGTTGGAGCTAGGCCTGATCATCTCAGCTCTCATCTTCGGAGAGGGGAAAAAAAAGACCCCAAACTTGAAGAAATAGTGCAGTATTAGAGTGCAGTCATAAACATAAAACATTAACATGTAATTCCCTTATGCTTTTGAAAAATTACTTCATAAACGCAAAGTAAAATATTTTTCCCTTTTTATTACCTGACAATTACATATTAAGAATTTCTTTTTATGTTTAAAAACATATGCAAGCCGGGGAAGGCAGACGCCAAAATGTAATTGCTTTCCTTCTATAAGAATCAGATGTCATTTTCTTCCAACTCAACTCTGAAAAGAGATAGGAGAAAGCAAATTGTTGTATACATTAAATTTGGAAACATCTGATAGCTTTCCTCAATTAAACTATTTAAATGGAAAAAGATTGCTGTACAGCTCTATCATATCCCACTGAATAAAACCTCAGCTGAGGCAAATTGGCAGTGGCAGGACCAAATGTATCGGCAATAATGAGATTGGACAACCCAGTGGAGGTCATTGGTAATTGTTATTATATGCAATATTGCACTGTCAGAAAAAGAAAAAAAAAACCCAACAACTCAGTAGCAGGCAGGGCCAGTGCTGGGGATCTCATAAAAGTGTCTGTGGCCACCTAGCCAGGTGACTTGAGGGGTGTCAGGAGAGCCTGGGCATCCAAAGTCATGAGTCTGCTCTGCATGGGGGTAATCTTTTGCAGCCTGATGGGCACCCTCAGGATGTAGGGAGCCAGTCCCCACGCATCTTACTAGCCAGCCAACAACAAGGTCTCAGAGGCAGCACTGGGAAACAGAATGGGGGTGGGGAAGGGGGAGGGGAGAACGGTGGCTCTGAGAAAGGAAGTGGGACAGAAGCAAAGACAAGTTTTGTGTACTTGTTGTGGTTTTTCTGACCCTGATTCAAAGCACTGAAAGTTAGTTATTTTCCTTTCAACTTTCCAGATGTGGAGAAAGAGAAAGAAGCATGCTCTCTTGTTCTGCAGGATTTCAGGTCTCTCTCATTTGAGGCTCCAAATTCAAGGAGGAAGGGGTGGGCTGCCAGGGATCTAAGCAAGCCTGCCTGGTTGCATCACCTCTGCTGAGGCCTGGGCACAATCCAGATTAAGATGACAAAACTGGTGCTCAATCCTGTGCAGGTGACACACACATCCATCTTTGATGAAGACAAGGAAATATATTTGACTGCCATTACCCCGTCCCAAGACTGGCTCACGTCTAGCATGCTGCAATTGAGAGCACGTCGACACAAAGTGCAGCATCTCATCCTCTGGGTTCAATCTCAAGGGTGATCAGCCACCACCAAGGGGAGCGGATTCTTTTTACTAAGCAGGCCAAGGACAGAGCTGAAGGTCGGGACGAGTCAGAAAGTGTACTCAGAGGAGCCCGACTCGAGTTGAGATAAAGGAGAGTCTTCAGGGCTTCCCTGGTGGTGCAGTGGTTAAGAGGGGAGAGAACGTGAGCAGGGTTGGGGGTGGACTGGTGAATTGCAGGGACAGTGTGGGGGCCGACCTGCCTGACTGTAACCAGGTCCTGTGCCTGGAAGTGGTGGCAGAAAAGAGCGAATATGAGTTCCAGACCCTGAAGGCTGGGATGGGGAGTCGGAACACTTTCTTAGGCCACCTATTTCTTACTCCCCATTTAATCACAGGACCCTTTGACTTAGCTGGAAGTAATAGTAATGAAAGAAAGCATTTCTACGGTGCTTTCTATGTGCCAGGAACTATTCTGAGCACTTTACACACAATTAATGCATTTAATTCTTCACTATCACCCTTTGAGGAAGGTTCGATTATTATCTCCATTTTGCAGATATAGAAACTGAGGCATGGTGAGGCTGTCTTCTGATCCTCCCTGGCGACTAGGTAACCTCTGTTATAGTACTTTGCTACCTTTTTATGTGTGCAGGCATTATGGTATGGTGGAGTATATGCTTGGATGCTAACAGTCCAGTACACAGATATGCTATTTCTGTTCATGCCTCATCTCCCCTCTTCAGCTAGAGTTCCAGAAGGGCAAACACTGCCTCTTCATCTTTGCATCCCCAAAGCACCTTGATGTGTATAGTAGATGTCCAGTCAATTTCTGTGGAATGGATGAACTAAAGATTTTTAAACAGGGGCTGATGCAGTGAACAGCATTTCAGAGGGTCTGCTCATTGGCAGGATGGACTGAACGAGGAAAGATTGGAATCAGGGTCCCACGTGGTTTTGATCTTTGCCCTGTGGCCAGGCCAGGGATCTATTCAGAGAACGTGGGGCCATCCGGGCTCTCTGCTACCTCCCAGGCTGCTCCTCTCTTTGAGATCTTAGTCCCGAGTTTTCCTGTCCTCTCCTATTTCCTAGCTTTGCACAACCACATTTCCTGCCTGAAAGAGGCCTTCTAAGGCCAGAGGTGTTTGTCTCTCTGTAGACTGTGAGGTTGCTAAGAACATCTTGTCCTCAGTCCTAACATTAGGTTCATTTAATTAAAGGCTGCAGACATTGAGAAGACCTCTCAACTTCAAAGGGCATTTGAAACAACTCACAAACACAATTAAATTTAGTTCCAACAAGAAAAAGAAAGCAGGCACAATATGCTATTTCACTGTTTCTAATCACCAGTTAACAAAGCAGGCAATTAAGTCAAATGCTGCAGTAGCTACACACCCAGCGCTAGGCTTTGCTGCTCTTGTCTGGTCTCTGTAGGTGACTGCACCTGCCTTAGAAGGTCTAGGGGATGTGCATTTTGTAAGTGAAGACTTGATATTATAATTTTTTTTGGAGGACATTTTTAAAACCTAATTTTCTTAAAAATGTAGACTACAGAAATTAAGGCTTGACAACAGTCTTTCTGGAAAATTGTTGAAGATAAAGATTCTCTAGTTAGAGAAGACATGCTTTTCCCTCAGGGAACCTTAAAATAATCTCTGGAAAAAATGAGAGAATGTTAAACTATCAAAGAAGGGCATGGATTCAGAAAAACCTGAAAACCATTGCTATACCCCTATCTTCATCTCACAGTATCCTTGGAGATGGAGCCTTGCCCATGAAAGTCGCCTTGGAAACTCTTTATGAAAGAGGCAATATTTTAATAGATATATCTTATATGGTCTTGATCACAAAGAGTCGGACATGACTGAGTGACACACTATATTACACATTTATACCCCCTCTTTGTTTAAAAAAAATGTGAGATGAATAAAATCTCTGTGGATAATTTCTAGAGAAACTAGGATACATTGACACCCAAGTTCCCTTTTATTATGTGCCAGCCAGTGAACTGAAGTACGGGATGAATAGAACAAAAGGGAAGAAAATTAATCCAGGTAGGACAGAAACAGGAAGAGAGCTCCCATATAACTGACTATGACGTAGTGTGTACTAAGTCACATGGATCTCATCAATCAGGATACTTTTGGATGCAAGTAACAGAAGATTCAGCTCAAAATGGGAATTCGTGTCTCCTGTAACAGGAAATCCCAACACAGTGAGGACCTGCTTCTGAGCGCTCCTCTCCCCGCCTCCCATCTGCAGGGGTCTGTCTCAGGCTGGCAGAAACCTGGCTTGAGCAGCTGGGGACATCACTTTGTAACCATGTCCTGGGAAGACACAGGACATCTCTGCTCACAGGTGCCTCAGTTCATCAGTGAGGGAAACTTCCTCAAAGTCCCTAAACGTAGGTCATGGCCCAGTCGGGGGATGTAGGGTCCTATAGCCAAGCCTTCAACCAATCAAGGCTTGCTCCTAATTACACGGGGGAGGAGTGGCCACCTGCTCTGAAAAGGCAGTGGGTGGGAAAGACATGCTGGAAGGTAACCAGCATCCACTTCCCCATGAACTCATCGGGCAGGAGCACGGGATTCTTCCTGGAAGGCACAGTGGAGGGAGGTTACTTTATCTGACCGTGACCTGATGGCCTGTTCTGAGTTCTTTTTTAAGATGGTGAAGAGTAAGGATGTGGTAAGTGGAGGAAATAGAAATAAGCCCCTTCAGGGCTGCTCTTCATAGGTCCTGTGGCTGGGAACTCTGGTGTGTGGCTAGTGTGAGGAAGCAAGAACGTGGATCAGGGCATTGGTGAAGGGACTGGACAACAGGCAGCGAGCAGCCTCTATTCTAATCTTGGGGTTTTGACCAAGCAAGGTGCTGTTGGAATGGCTTCTCACTGTTAACGGAGCTCTTATGCTACAAAGATCACATCCAGAAAATGTTTCTGAATGCTGTGGCCGAGAATCCATCCTCGGGGCCTGTTGGAGGGTGGCAGCCAGCCTCAGAGGCCATCATGTCTTTGGCAGGGTACTGAAACTGGTGGATATCAAAACAGTTTAGAGCTCAGACTCTGGGGTCAGACTGCTTGGACACACAGGACTAATTTTGCTTTGTGCCACTCATCAGCTATGAGCAACCTTGCCTCAGCCCCCTCATCTATGAAATGGGGACAATAATGTTCCATATTGCGTGTTCCATAGAGTTAAGTGAGCTGTTCATATAAAGGGCTTAGGAGATGCCTGGTATGTGGTTAACCTTCCACAGTTATTAGCTGTTGTCATTGTTAAAGGCTGAGGAGGTGAAGGGCTGTTTTATTATGATAGTTCCAATAAGGGAGCAAGTGGCAGTTTTCACTGTGTGTGTTTTTTTCTCCTACAAATGACAGTTACCTCTATTAGAAGGTAAGGAGTTGAGGCAGGGTGTCCAAAGCCCCCAATGATCTGAAACTTAGCCTGAGTGTCATCTTTGGTTTGATTGCCAAATGAAATTCACATACCCTCTTTCTTACCTATACAGTTGAGTTCACAATCTACAGATCTAGTCTACTAATATTAATCAATGATACTCATTCAGTTTGAGTGATACTCATTCAGATTGAAGCTATGACATCTACGTTACGTATCAGTACTTACTGTGACAACAAAGACCCATTAACCAAGATTAACCTGGATTGGGAGATGGAAACCTGCTCCAGTTGCAGGGTGGGAAATTATTGCCTGGGAAATTTCATGGACAGAGGAGACTGGTAGGCCACAGTCCATGGGGCATGACTGACAGAGCACAACCAAGATTAAGGTAAGAGAGTTGCAAATTTTCACCCCACCCAAGAAAGTCTTCCATTCTCCTTCTTTCCCACCCTTTCAGATTCTCTGCCTTTTCCAGACACCACAAGAACCCCTAATGCTTGCTTGCAAGTTGGAATTATGTGAGGATTATCAAAATATGAAGTCCTTATGCAGCCAGCATGTGCAGATAATAAGATGGGATACTAAGAGCAGATTTTAAAGAAGCTGACAACTGGGTACAATATGGAAACTTTCTCATGAATCTTTATTACCTTACTTTTTAATTGGAAAAAATTTCAAATCTACAAACTATTAAAAAAAAAAAAAAGCACAATGAATACCTCTCTTCACTGTACCCAGATTGTTAACAAGTTACTACCTTTTCTGTCTCTCCTTCCCTCCCTCTCACCACCCTGCTCAGAATCACTGGCAAGCAAGTCACAGACACGCTGACACTTTATCTCTAAATATATTTCAGCCTGTATCTCCTAAGAAAGAGGACAGTATTCTACTAAATCCTGATACCATCACTATGCGAAGAAAATTAACAAAAATTCCCTAGACTATCTAAGCTCTATTTTTGGAACTATAATCCCACCCAAGTTCTGCTAGTATTGTTTTTCAAACACATGGAAACATATTTGTGTGTGATTGAGCTTATGAAGTATTGTGTGTGGGGGGGTGTTGTATACAGGAACATGAATGGATGAGTATATGTGAGTATACATGCATGTGTGAGCATGCACGTTGTATATTCATATTTGTGGGGTGTGCACGCGTGTGTGTGTGTGTGTATTAAAGAAGGAGATATTGGGATCATCTTTGAGCAAAATCAACCAAGATGTGCTAGAAAGAATATGCTTTCACTTTTTTTCCTCCAATGCATTTGAAGAAATAAGAGTTAAGCTCCAGACACTGTTGAGTGGAACTGATCTTGGCTAAGGAGGCTGAGAATACTGATGGTTTTGTTCCCCTTGACAGATTGATTCAGGTGTTCCTCTTGCGTATCATCTTGGAAGGGCTCTCTCTGAAAAGGAACAGGCACAAAAAGTCCTTTCTCTCCTCAAAAGGGTCAGCATTAGCTTCTATTTTCCTCGCCAGGCCTGCAGCTGACGCACAAAGAAAGGTGTAATTACCATGTGAGGTGCGCTGATCGCTGGGGCCTGGAAATTCTGAACTGCTCACTCTGCTCAGAATACATTTCAATTTGGTACTGTGAATTTTACATTGAAATGAGTTTTTTCTTTAAAACCCTAGAGAAAACAGCCTCTGCACAGAAGCATTAACAAATTGCTTTGCAAATCTAAGCTAAAGTGAACATTCAATTTGAGGAGGTCAAATTGAGCTTGGGCCCTGAAACCCAAGCTTGGTCCAGCAGCCCGAGTTGGCTCTGGTTGGACGTGACCATGGGTTTGACCTTGCTTTAGCTGGTGCCACGCCCCCACCTCAGCCACTCTCTGGCTGAGTCCTTTGGGGCCCTTCCAGCTGCCATGTGCCTCTGCCCAAGGTTTGGGAAATTTAGGGCCCAGGAGATGCTGAGACTTGAGGCCCTCTGACGACAGCCCTAGTTCTGCTGTGCAGTCACTTAGGTGAGAAGGACTCACGGAAGCAAAGTCTAGGCTGGTGTGGATGAGGTCAACGGAGCACTTGCTTCTATGCCTTCACTTTACAGGGCGAGATGGCGAGACGGAGGGGAGGGTTCAATGGCTGTCCAGCATCTCCCGACTTGTCCCTGCCATCATCGAAATAGTAACATTGATTGTCAACAGTTTGCTAAGCATCTTGCTGAGTGGTTTACATTTTCTCATGTAAGGCTTCTTGTCATCCTCTGTGATTAGACTTTTTTTTTTTTTAACCAATTGCTCATTTGTCTAAGTAAGGAAGCTAAAGCCCAGAGAAGTTAAGTTACCTGAAGTTGGGCAGCCCAGTTTGTGCCTGGACCTGCTCTTCATGGTTCTTCATTGGAAACCAGTGCTGTTGGCTTACTCTTCCTGGAGTCCTGCTCTGAGTGGTTCTCACCACACCCACCTCGCCTTGTCTTTCCTCCCCTGTCAGAGACGGCTTCTCCCTAACCTGCCAGCCTTCAGACCTCCCTGCCCTTGCATCCACTCCCTGGGCAAAGGGAAGCCCCTGGAGCAGCACTCTAGTTGGGGGGCCCTGAATCTTAGCTGTGGATAAGGTGTGTTCTGGTCCCTCACCCCACATATTTCTGACCCAGTCTCCTGGAGGCGAGGAGGAGGAAGTTCAACCACACGTGTGTTCTGAGTGTGCCTCAGTTCTCAGCATTGAGCCACTCTGTGGACCTGCCATCCACACTGACTCTCACACCCAGCACAGAGGGAAGGCTGGGGACTCAGAGCCAGAGTCTATGGACTTTGTCTTCTATTTTATCCCACATACATCTATATGAGAAAGCACTAAAGCCCTGCAAGATCCAAAGAGCTGCACGAGATGAGATGCCCAAGGTTCCCACCAGCCTTGCATCAGCCTCTTACAGTCACTTCTCAGGAATTAAATAGGAACTAAATAGGAGATCCTACCTGTCCATCCTAAGGGAAATCAGTTCTGAATATTCATTGTAAGGACTGATGCTGAAGCTGAAACTCCAATACTTTGGCCACCTGATGGGAAGAACTGACTCCTTGGAAAAGACCCTGATGCTGGGAAAGATTGAAGGCAGGAGGAGAAGGGGATGACAGAGGATGAGATTGGTTGGATGGCATCACTGACTCAATGGATATGAGCTTGAGCAAGCTCTGGGAGTTGGTGATGGACAGGGAAGCCTGGCGTGCTGCAGTCCATGGGGTCGCAATGAGTCGGACATGAATGAGCAACTGAACTGAACTGAATTGAAATAGGACCACGCCAGTGGCCCTGGGGTGTCCTAGCCAAGTCCATCCTAAGGGAAATCAGTTCTGAATATTCATTGTAAGGACTGATGCTGAAGCTGAAACTCCAATACTTTGGCCACCTGATGGGAAGAACTGACTCCTTGGAAAAGACCCTGATGCTGGGAAAGATTGAAGGCAGGAGGAGAAGGGGATGACAGAGGATGAGATTGGTTGGATGGCATCACTGACTCAATGGATATGAGCTTGAGCAAGCTCTGGGAGTGGTGATGGACAGGGAAGCCTGGCGTGCTGCAGTCCATGGGGTCGCAATGAGTCGGACATGAATGAGCAACTGAACTGAACTGAATTGAAATAGGACCACGCCAGTGGCCCTGGGGTGTCCTAGCCAGTGGGGCCTTGGCACCTGGTTGGCGGGTGGTGCAGAGGACATCATCAGGCCTCAATGGCTGTCCTGAACACAGCTTCTCTAGGGCAACAGAGATCAACTGACCCCAAACAAGCATATGAAACTGCCGTAAACCTGGTCCCCAGGGCCCTTGCCATGGAGCCTGGGGCAGCTTGGGGACCTGGATTAAAATGATACGTTTTCAATTTGGCCTTAAACGAATTCACCAAATCGGCATCTTTGATGTCAAGTGGAAGTGAATTCCACAAATCTCAATTTATTTTATGGGGAAGAGTTATTGTTTTTTTTTTTTTATCGTCTGCTTTTCCTTCTTCCCTCCCAGCTGCCAAGCCTCTTCCACCTGGATTGAATTGTTTGATTTAAGAGCGGCAGTTCAGAAAGAGGAAGAAACACCTCTCCCTTCATTCAACACCTCCCCACCCTGCTATGCCCAGCCTGCCTCCCTTCAGTTGCAAATGCCAGCCCCCAAGCAGGAGCAGTGGAAACAGCAGCGAAGGGATGGGCCCTGGCCAGGGTTTCCCTCGCTGGTCTGGAGCCAGCATGCGTGCCCTCGCTCACCCTTCTCTGCCTGCACGCACCTGGCCAGTTTGATACCTGTTTATGTCGTTTTCTCAGAGCCTTTTTCTGTGGCATTCATCTTGAGGCGCTGCAGGGCTGCCCGTTGTCCCTGCCACACACCCACCATCCATGGCCTAACACACAAGGCCTTGTAAATCCAACCCCAACCTGTCTGTCCAGCCATTGCTCTAACGAGCCTTCCGCTCCCTTCTGGAGCATCTTTTATTTGTGGGGGTATTTGTATCTCCAGGGCCTGCTGACTGCTAGGGGCTCAGGACTTGTCCTGAGGAAGCAAGTGCTGTGACTCACACAAGGGCCAACTCACCCTCTCTGCTCATGTTGCCCTCTTCCTCTGGGTACCAGTGTGCCCTCAGTCACGCTGGCCTGCCCCAACTCCAGTTACTTCCTGCTGGACTCCAAACTTGGCACATCTCAAATAGAACTGTTGATTCCGCCCAGCAGGCTCAGCCCTTGCTGTCTTTAGAAATGGCCTCACCATATACTGAGTGCCTCCTGAGAGAAATCCAGCAGCCATCCCTGGTTCATTTCTTTCCCTCATACCCACCTCCAGTCCATCAGTAAAGCCTAGTGGTTCTACCCGCTGGCAGACAGGATAATGGTGCCCAAAGGTGTCCACACTCCAATCCCCAGGAGCCTGGGAATATGTTACCATGTATGGCACAAGGTTCTTTACAGGAGTGATGAAGGTTAAGGATCTTGAGATGAAGAGGTTATCCCGGGTTATCCTGATGGACCTAGTGTCAGCATAGGAGTCCTTAAATCAAGGACCTTTCTGGCTGTGGTCAGAACAAGAGAAGACATCGAGAGATGGATCTGACTGCTTGGGGCCGGCTCCTTAACGTAGGGGCTATGTGCAAGGCTTGGAGAGTGGCCTCTGGAAGCTGGAAAAGGCAACAGATGGGATTCTCCTTCTAGAGCCTCTGGAAAGGAATGAGCCCTGCCAGCATCTCGACTTTAGCCTCATGAGACAGAAGTTGAATTTTTAACGTACAGAACTGTCACCTGATGATTTCATGTTGTTTAGAACCACTGAGTTTGTGGTGATTTGTTATGGCAGGGACACAAAATGGACACAGCCCTCCATGAAGACCTCCTGAACATGGCCTCCCTGCCTTTTCTGCCCTGGTCCAAGTCATCCAGACCCCCGCTGGGGCCCCCTCGCTGGTCCCCTCCTGCACTTGAGGTACCAGCCTTCCTCAACCCCTCTTCCACCCCCTGAAGTTGATTATCCACTGGGGCCAGAGTTCTCTTTGCATTTCCTTGCTTTTTATTCTGAAATAATTTCAAGCAACTAGAAAAGTTGCAAGAAGAAAACAAAGACTCTTATGCCCTCAATACTCATACTCACCCATGGTTAATAATGTTTCCCTAAAAGCTCTCTCTCTCTCAGATCACATCATGTCCCTGCTTCTAACCTCCAGTGGATTCCCAGTGAAGATGGAGTGAAGCCCACCCTCTCCTCCTCCTGACAACGTCCAGACCTTGTCAGGCCCCAGCCGCCTCTCCGGTATCCTCTGCTTCTGCTCGTTCCTTTCTCGACTCTCACGTTGTCTTTCCCCAGCCCTCCCAGGCTCTCTGCTGGCTATTTCGCCTTTGTAGAACATTCTTTCTCCTCCTCTCACTTGGGTCTTGCTTTCAGCATCATCACCTCCCAGATCTTTCTTTTAAAGTATCTTCTGCCCCAAATAGCTATTCTCCATAATGTTCTATTTTCTTTACAGCATGTCTCAAGGTCTGAAACCATCCCATCTCCTCATTTCGTGCTTGTTTATTCATTTTTCACTTGTGTGTATCTCTTTAGGAAAGACTCTACCTCTCATTCTCAAACTCTAGAACAGTACCCAGTACACAGTAGGTGTTCAACAAATGTCAGTTAACTGGCTGATTATCTGTGACACCCCTGAGCCCTTTCCAAGTAGCTGACTGCTGTAGAGCTGTGTGTCTTTACTCCAATGCAAGAATATTGTTTCACTTTTAAATCTTTGTCTCTCAAGCCTGGGCATTGGCAGGACCTCGGGATCCTGAGGAATTTTCCTTGCAGGTGGGAGCGCCTCCGTGTGGAGGGCCTGTGTGCCTTCCCGCACACTGCTTGGTGCCTGGCACTGAGCTCTGCAGTCAATCTGGTGCCCCTGATGGAGGTCCAGGGTCACGTATCCTCTTCTTCCCACAATGTGCTTCCCTTCTAAGTTTTTCTATGTGCTGTGAACTTTCAACATTATCTATTCCCTGAGCCCCTCTTGTGGGATGATAAACAGGGCAGAGAGCATCAGTCCCCTTTGATGGATGTTGAAACTGAAGCAGAGGCAGGCTAAGTTGCGTGGCAATTCACGGCAGGACAGATCCAAGCCCTGTGCCTTTTCTGCAGACCACAGAGCAGCTGGCTGTCTCCCCTCCCCTCGGGGACCAAGGAGCCCAAACCTGATATTCTGAACACAAAGCCTCTAGCAGAGGAAGGATGGGCAGGAAGCGGTGTGGTTCGGTGAGCTCTGAGTGTGTGTGGGTCTAATAGCTTTTCATTTCCTTTCCTTCCATTCATACAGTCTTTCATTCACTCGGCACTTCATTCAGCCACAGCCATTGAGTGTCCTGGCTTCCTGCGGGGCTCACAGGAGGGTCCTGGAGGAGGAGGAGGCAGGGCCTGTCACAGGCAAGACCCTCCACTCCCTGCTGTCCATCTGTCTGTGGGTTGGTGGGCTTGGATTGGAGACAGCATCCTGGCAGGTAAGGGATCGACTCCCTTGATATTCTGTGCTTAGTCACTTGATCGTGTCTGACTCTTTGCAACCCCATGGACCATACAGTCCATGGAATTCTCCAGGCCAGAATACTGGAGTGGGTAGCCTTTCCTTTCTCCAGGGGATCTTCCCAACCCAGGGATCGAACCCAGGTCTCCTGCATTGCAGGTGGATTCTTTACCATCTGAACCACAAGGGAAGCCCAAGAATACTGGAGTGGGTAGCCTATCCCTTCTCCAGTGGATCTTCATTACCCAGAAATTGAACTGGGGTCTCCTGCATTGCAGGAGGATTCTTTACCAACCGAACTATGAGGGAAACCCCCCTTTATGTTAACTCAGCACAAATGACCAATGAATCCTTGCAAAACACTCAAATTGGAATTGACTCTCTCCATATAACAATTGGAGTTTCCCTGGTGGCTCAGACAGCAAAGAGTCTGCCTGCAGTGCAGGAGACATGGGTTTGATCCCTGAGTCAGGAAGATCCCCTGGAGAAGTAAATGGCAACCCACTCTAGTATCCTTGCCTGGAAAATTCCATGGACAGACGAGCTTGCTGGGATATAGTCCACGGGGTTGCAAAGAGTTGGACATGACTGAGCGACTTCACTTTTCACTTTATATAACATTACCCCAGTGTGATCTGCTCCTGGCTTCTCTGGTAAGAGAGTCCTGTGCTTTCCGGGAAGGACATATGATCCAGGCTGAGCCAATCATGAGCCTCCTTTCCCCCATGAGGACTAGTCCAAGGGGAGGGCTGGTGACCCGAACCTGGACTGTCCGGGCCCTTCCTCAGGATTTAAATCTAGATGTGAGATAGAGAAGCCCTCTGCTGCATGTGGGGAGGCAGAACCCACAGCCGTGTCCCTGCCACTGCACGCAGCTGAGGGAATGAAGTGAACACACAGAGCCAAGGCATGGAAGGTGACCATGTCCCCCGCTAGGTGTCTCTGAGGGTTTCCGTCAGCACCAACCCTACAGTCCTCAGCTCCTGCTCTGCAGAACTCTACTGAGTGGTCAGTGACGACCAACAGCTCACTTTGGTTATCTTGTAGGTCTTCAGTCAGAGAAGGCTTCTCCTTCTACAGGAAGGTGTGTGTGGGGTGGAGGGAGGGTGGAACCCACCAGCCCCAAACTGGGGGCCATTTTGGAAGAAGCTGTCTTCCCAGTTCTGCTTCACCCAAAGCAAGGCTCTCAGCAGGGGTGTAAGCTTGCACCCGTATTCTATATGCACCCCCTGTTCCTTGTATTACACCAGCCAGATTATGTGGGACTTTCAACTCAGACATCAATATGTAATGAGATTCCATAACCTTCTGATCGCTTTCAATTATTTCAACTCTGTCTAGTTTAAAGTAATATCTTCTAGTTTAAAGTAATAAGTTCAGGTTGGGTCACATGTCTTTGCTTCTCCTCAGGGCAGTTTGAGAGGGACCCCTGACTCTCTCCTCTCTCCTTGAGTTGGTCAGGCGTTCCCACCAAAGTGGTTCCCAGACACTTTCCTGGTCTGTTCTCTATGACCATGTGGTCCTTCACTTTCATTTTTTCTATTCAAATATTCAAGGAGAGTCAAAGAGCTGGCTTAAAACCAAATATTAGAAGAGCTAGGATCATGGCATCCAGCCCCATTACTTCACCGCAAACAGAGGGAAAAAGGTGGAAGTAGTGACAGATTTTCTCTTCTTGGGCTCTGAAATCACTGCAGTGGTGACTGCAGCCGTGGAATCAGATTATTGCTTCTTGGCAGGAAAGCAGTGACAAACCTAGACAGAGTGCTGGAAAGCAGAGACATTACTCTGCCGACAAAAGTCCACACAGTCAAGGCTATGGTCTTTCTAGTGGTCACAGAGGGTTGTGAAAGCTGGACTATAAAGAAGGCAGAACACCGAGGAACTGATGTCTTTGAACTATGTTGCTGGAGAAGATGCCTGTCCCTTGGACAGTAAGGAGATCAAACCAGTCAATTTTAAGGGAATACTCGTTGGAAGGACTGGTGCTGAAGTTGAAATTCTGGTATTTTGGTCATCTGATGCAAACAGCTGACTCATTGGAAAAGTCTCGGATGCTGGGAAAGATTGAGGGCAGAAGGAAAAGAGGGCGTCAGAGGATGAGATGGCTGGATGGCAGCACCGACGCAATGGACATGAACTTGGGCAAACTTCGGGAGATGGTGAGGGAAAGAGGCCAGGCGTCCATGGGGTCACAAAGAGTTGGACACGACTAGGCCACTGAACAACAACAATTCAAGAAGCAAAGGGGGCTCTACCCTTAAGGAGCCTGGAGTTTCACTGGGGAGGTAAGAATAACACAGATGCCACAATCAGGGGCCCAAAAGATGACTCCACATCGAGGGCTTTGTTGCATGTGGGCAAAGAGAGACAGACAGACACACAGCTCTCAAAGCAGATTGAAAGATGGGCTCTCGAGCCAAACACCGCAGGTTCAAATCTCTGCTCGCCACTGGTGAGCTTTGCCACTTGGGCAGGCTTATTTCACCTCTTTGGGCCTCAGCCTCCTTCCCAATAACACCAGGAGGGTGACAGTATCGCCCTCGTGTGGTTTTTGTGAGGATTAAATTAGGTACTATGAAACAGAATGAATCCTGGCACATTCTGGTAGTAAAGTGAAGCGAAAGTCACCCAGTTGTGTCCAACACTTAGGGACCCCATGGATAGACAGTTCATGGAGTTCTCCAGGCCAGAATACTGGAGTGGGTAGCCTTTCCCTTCTCCAGGGGACCTTCCCAACCCAGGGATCGAACCCAGATCTCCTGCCTTGCAGGTGATTCTTTACCAGCTGAGCCACAAGGGAAGCCCTCAAAGCAAGCACTCGATAAAAAGATGACGGTGCTGTGCAGTGAAGGGTGTGCTTGGGGCTCTAACCAGCTGATTCTCTGCCCCAGGAACTCAGCAGGACTGTTTCCGGGGAGGGATGCTGCCCGCAGCAGGGAGCAGAAGCAGCCCCTAGGTGTTGAAGCGTTGTAAGCACCTCCCCCTGCAAAAGGGCCCGCCTGCCTCAGTGGTCCAACTGGGCAAAGGGCCAAGGTGGCTGCGAGCCGCAGAGTGGTGTGAGGACAGTGGCCGCCAAAGGACGTGGCAGCCGGGGGTGTCACAGCCCTGGCTCCGCTTCCAGGTATGGAGGAGTGGAGGGGCCTCCATCAGAGCCCAGGGTGGTGGCTGGTGCAAGAGGATGGCAGGACAGCAGCAGAGCTCCGGTCTGACCGGGGCTGAGGCCACTGGAGGTGTGGTCCCCACCAGAGGGGCCTGTCCCGGTGGGGGGAGTTCCACGGGATTGTCCCCTACATTAGATACACTTTTTAGATCATCACCTGAGTCTAGGAAGACACTCTGCCTTAAAAAGGAGGATGAGGCAAGCCAGGCCTGGAAGCTAAATATTCAAAGCAAAGTGAAATCTGAGCTCCTACCCTCCCTGCCCTCCCGCTACACTCCCAGAAGGCAAAACTGTCTGGGATGACAGCAGAAAGGGAGCCGAGGTGGCTCAGGCCCGCTGCAGTGACGTGTCCTGCAGGCATTCCAATGCCCACGTCTCTCACTGGAGCTGGGATTCCAGGACTGGGGTGTTTACGGAGGCCCCAGCACTCCGTGGGCGCAGCTCTGCAGAAAGCCGGACTGCAAAGCTTCCCACAGCATCTGCCAAGAATACACCCGACATAATAATTTCTTTGACCTCCACCCATGAGTTTCTGAAAAGAACAAAACAGCATCATTCCCTGGCATTTACAGTTTAAACCTTTCCTATTCAAGTTTCTAACAAAAAAAGCCACCAACCCATTCTGGTCGTGATTAAAATTCATAGGCTTGCTGCAGAGAACAGATGCAGAAGCAATTTTAGGCCAGTCATATCCCAGGTCTGCAAAATTAATTTGACAGGTTTGCATTAAAGCACTGATCAATATCCACTTTAGAGCGGCAGAGGCTAACTGAGAAAAAATAAGTGACCGGAGTGTTACCAGACGAGAAAAAATGAATCTTTGAGACTTTTTTCCCTCTAAGCTTGCACCTACATCAGAAGTCCTGACCTCAATCCATTGATCGGCTGCAGTTAACATGACAAAAGGCCCAGCAGATAGACCGTCGCGGCCTACCGGGGAACAATCACCCGGATACACTAAATGTTTGACGGAGTGACTAGACTGCGGAATTAGTCTTGGCTTTCTGAGGGCGGCCCCCAGCCCGGCCTTCCTGAAACTTCCCCTCCCTTCCTGAGAGCCATTTGCAAAGACCCAACTTTTTTTGAAACTTCCTTCCAAGGATGATGGCATGGAGATATGGTCCCCCAGAACCCGGGTCCTGGCTCAGTTTAGCCACCGAGACAAGGAGGCAATTAAGACCAAACCTTTCTTGAGGCTCCCTGTGAAATGAAAATATCTCCTGCCTTATTAATAAACAAGAAATGTC
The DNA here is from genome assembly GCA_006408695.1 of Aepyceros melampus. Lineage (NCBI taxonomy): Eukaryota > Metazoa > Chordata > Mammalia > Artiodactyla > Bovidae > Aepyceros > Aepyceros melampus. The sequence continues at coordinate 80,157 of SJXQ01006121.1, forward strand.
ACAGCCATCTGTGATTTCTGGCCCTCAAATGTGAATGAGGGCTCCCCAAACTGCGATCCAGTGGTGCTGCCACCCACTTCCCCCATGGTGACTGCTGAGGAGCTGGGGGAATGCAAGAAGCAAGGTGAACAACGAAACAGGATGGGGCCCAGGTAACTGAGGTGCCTACAAAAGGAATGAATTCAACAAGCCCAGAGGCTTGCCTCTTCCCATCAACAGAATGCTAAATTCCTTAACCTGATGCCTCATCTTTGATGTCCAGGCTGTCTGCTCCCTTTGTTGCAAACTTATATATAGCTGACTTCTCCCCAAGTGAAATAACTCTCTGATTTCAGGTTTGACTGTATTTTTCAGTTGACATCCCAAATGGACACACCAATGCTAATGTCAGTGAAGGCCTCCGAAGGGCTTGATGCAAGCAGACCAGTTCAGAAACGGGAAGCCCAAGTGGACGATCACTGTCTGCACTCAGAGAGAGATGGGCTTTACCAGCTTTGATTCGATTTTATTGTCTTAAGATATGTAAGAAACATGCTTTAAAGTCAGAGCATTTTCTGAAACTTGGCAGTTCTGTTTCTAGGCCTCCTAGGTCTTCCTGTCCCTCTCTTACCAGAAAGTCAGCTCACAGTATGCCAATAATTCAACACATCTAAAATGAGCACCCACTAAGGATGGAACTCGTGTCAGGTACTGAGTACACAGGAAAGAGCATCTCCCTGAGGCCCAGATCAACCTTCGCCTCATGAAGATTGTCCTAGAAGTCTCACCTGCCTTTTCCAGCTCACTCATCTGCTGGGAGCCATGTATTTAGCTTGGGACTCTACGGAGGAGCACACTCCCAGGGAAATGTAACATGAGCTGCAAATACTGCAAATATGCGTGCCATTTAAAATTTTCTAATAGCCACATTTTTTAAAAAGTGAAAAAAGACATATTTAATTCAGTATGTTTAAAATATTATCATTTCAACATAAAATGAGTATAAAAAATAGCCACTAAGTCTTTCAGCACATTTCAGTGTGGACATTTAGACTAAGCCACTTCTCAAGCTCTCCGTAACCACAGTGCCTGGTGGCAGCCACAGCAGCCAGTGGTGACCACAGTGGATAAGGCAGAGATGAAAGCAGAAAGGGTCTGGGGTCCCTTTCTGAACACTCACAGGCAGGGGTCCTCTCCTGCCCTTCCTCGCTCCCATCCTCCATCACATCTAGTGAAGTGAAGTGAAAGACGTTCAGTTGTGTCTGACTCTTTGTGACCCCATGGACTATACAGCCCATAGAATTCTCCAGGCCAGAACAGTGGAGTGGGTAGCCTTTCCCTTCCAGGGATCTTCCCAACCCAGGGATTGAACCCAGGTCTCCCTCATTGCAGGCAGATTCTTTAACAGCTGAGCTATTAGGAAGCCCAAGAATGCTGGAGTGGGTAGCCTATCCCTTCTCCAGGGGATCTTCCTGACCCAGGAATCAAACCTGGGCCTCCTGCATTGCAGGCGAATTCTTTACCAACTGAGCTCTCAGGGAAGCCTCCACCACATCTAACCCTTGACTCAAGTTATGTGGCTGTCGTTCACGACACCAGTCATTAAGAACTCTTTTGGTAAAGTCGTTGTAATAGTAAGAATGTGACGGGATAGTGCAATGCAGGATGTCCTGCTCAGATGGAAGCGAGGCAGTGGGCTCCCTGAGGGCATGGTGTGTCCTATTCTTCTGTTTAACCAGGTGCCATCAATCTGGCCCTTAGAGGGTCTGTCATTACTTAACGAACATTTATAAACCACGTTATCAGGCATCAGGTATGGCCCTAAGCATCTGGCAAATACTTATTCACTTAATCCTTATTAGATAAACTGCAGAGGGTGCTGTCATGACCTCCCCAGCAGATGAGGTGACTTGTCCGAAGTCTCTGAACTAGCAGGTGGCGGAGCAGAACTCATAGGCAGCAGTCTGCTCAGAGCCTGTCTTTTCATCACCGCTCCACACTGCCTCCTGTTCACCTTCTGTGACATTCAGGATACAGGAAGGCACAGGATTGCCCTTTTGGGGCAACCCCAGCAGAATTCCCTGGAGTTTCCCCCTCACCCCGTGTTGGTGTCCAGCCCTTGGCATTTCAAGAGGTATGCTCTCGATCAGATCAGCCCCACAGAATGAACAGTCAGCTGACCCTCTGCCTGGATAGCTGATCCATAGTCACAAAGCTGGGTGATCCAGGGAAGGGATCTCCTGTGGTTCTGTTCAGAGGGCTGCGCAGGCAACAGAAGCTCAGGGCTCCTGCCCTAACGCAGATCCCAGTCGTGTCTCTGCCACATCCGGCGTTTTGACTTTGTGTCAGTCTCCTAACCTGTCATGTATGTGCTCACCAGCTGTAAACACAGGAAACAGCAGCTGCTCCATTTGGGGCCCGTGGGGTTCTAACAATGTAGTACCTATAGGAGAATTTTTAAAATTATACAATGATATGCAAATATGAAGTCTTTGTACTATTATTCATATTAAATATTAAGGTGTTTGTACTATTGTTGATGGTGGAAACACAAGGGCTCTGTATTATGATGCCAGAGTTATGGTGCTCATGCCTGTACATATAGCCTTCTCTGACCCTCCACCCCTACCCAAGGGAGTGGAGCTCCTGTCTTTAGAGTTGTCTACTGTAGACAACTTTGCAGAAATCTTGAATTACCATTCAGGAATTATGTTACGAGGAATCACTTCATCTTGGGTGGATACGGTATAAGTTTGAACCCTGTATGGAACAACCGAATGGTTCAAGATTGAGAAAGGAGTATGATAAGTTGTCTGCCGTCACCCTGTTTGTTTAACCAAATGCTGAGCACAGCATGAGAAATGCCAGACTGGATGAGTTACAAGCTGGAATCAAGACAGGTGGGAGAAACATCAGCAACCTCAGATATGCAGATGATAGCACTGTAATGGCAGAGAGTGAAGAGGAACTAAAGAGCCTCTTGATGAAGGTGAAGGAGGAGAGTGAAAGGGCTGGCTTAAAACTAAATATTAAAAAAAACTAAGATCATGACCTTCAGCCCCATTACTTCATGGCAAATAGAAAGGGGAAATGTAGAAGCAGTGACAGATTTCTTCTTCTTGAGCTCTGAAATCACTGCAGAAGGAGGCTGCAGCAGTGAAATCAGGACAGTTGCTTCTTGGCAGGAAAGCTATGACAAACTTAGTGCATTGAAAAGCAGAGACGTTACTTTTTTAATACAGGTCTGTATAGTCAAGGATACGGTCTTCCCAGTGGTCACACACAGTTGTGAGAGCTGTACCGTAAAGCAGGCAGAGCACCAAAGAATTGATGCCTTTGAACTGCGGTGTTGGAGAAGACTCCTGAAAGTCTCTTGGACAGCAAGAGATCAAACCAGTTAGTCTTAAGGGAAATCAACCCTCAGTACTTGTTGGATGGACTGATGCTGAAGCTCCATTATTTTGGTCATCTGATTCGAACAGCTGACTCATTGATAAAGCCCTGATGCTGGGAAAGATTGAGGGCAGAAAGAGAAGAGAGTGTCAGAGGATGAGATGACTGGATGGCATCACCAATGCCATGGACACGAACTTGGGCAAATTTCAGGACATGGTGAGGGACAGGGAGGCCTGACAAGCTGCCGTCCACAGGGTCCCAGAGAGTCAGACACGACCAGGTGACTGAACAACAGCAGCAGAGCACTGGCCGTGGCTGAGAGGCCCCTTTATGGGCCTTCCCAAGCTTGCCTGCGGTTAGGCAACAGTGACTCCACTTTCATCTTGGATTTTAATCTTATATCCTACTTACACATGCACAACCAATTATCCCAAAACTGAGCAGCTTAAAACAACTACTGTATTAACACATATGAATTCTGTGAGTCAGGAATTTAGACAACGTGTAGTGGGGACATCTTGTCTCTATTCACAATGTCTGGAACTCCCTGGGAAGACTTGAAAGCTAAGGATTTCTCCAAGGCTGAGGCTGAAATGCAATCCTCCTAAAGTCTATTTTATGCACATGTGTGACACCTAGGCTGGGATGACTTAGAGACTAGGATTGGTGACTAGAGCACTTGCCTGTGGCTTCTGCACATAGCTTGGGTTTCCTTACAATATGGCAGTCTCAGAAGAGTGGAACTTTTTACATAGAGTCTTGGTTCTCTAACTGCTGGTTCCAGTGAAAAAAGTAGAAGCTGCCTGGCCTTTTATGACCCAGATTCAGAAGGCATAAGCATCACTTCTGTCACACTTTATTGGTGGATGCAGTCAGAAGCCCACCTAGATTCAAGGGCAGGGGAACGCAGAATCCCATCTGCCAATAAGAAGAGCATCAGGGAATTTCGGGTCCATGAAAACATCACAACTTCTCTCAGGCTCAGTTTCCTTATCCATAAAATAAAGATAAAATTCCCATCTTCTAATACTGTAGTGAGACTTAGATTGTGTACAGTGAAGTGCCTGACACTATCAGGAAGGGTCAACTTTTATTCTGGTTATAACATCAGCTGACTGAGCGACCACCAAGCATTTTTTGACAGTCTTTACACTCTAGGCATGTGTGCCCAACCTCATGCTGTGGCCTGTGAGGGAAGCATAGAACCCATTCTCTGCTATCAGGTTGAGAAGAAAAGATGCACACATAAGGCAACAATCAAAAGCTCAAGGAAGTGGGAAACAGTCAGTACTGACAAGTTCAGTAAAGGGAGAGAGAAGTGTGAACCCATCTGGTCAGAGAAGACTGCGGAGGAAATGAAACTTGAACTGGATCTGGAAGGATTTAGGGTAGACTGGAGGGAAAGACATGGGACTTCTGGGCAGCATAGATTGATCTGCAAGAAGACAGAGACTTACTGGGAGAATAAAGACATCAGCCTTTTGTAAGCATGTTTACCTTATTTTAGTTTCTCTAACTGTAAAATAGGGATGCAAACAAGTGTCCCAATAGTGAAAAATCTACCTATTTGTTCATTTGTCCATCCTTTTAACCTATCTTCCCATCCATCAATTCATTCATCCATCTCTCTGTCCATCCTTCCATCCATCTCTCTGTCCATCCTTCCATCCATCTATCCATCCATCCACCCAACAAACCCAGCCAAGACCAGCTCTAGAGGCTAGGAATTTAAAGGTGAATAAGATTGCCTCCATTTCCAGTAGTCCTCACCACTATCTACTGGGGGCCAAGGCTGGGTATCTTGGTGCAAGAGTATTCTTCATCTCCCCTCTTTACCTCTTGCTGTTATAAGCCCCATGTATGGGTAGAACAGCCTTGACTTCTTACATTCAATTTCTGTTTTGAATATAGTGAAGAAGGCATCATTAGCCTCATTTAACAGAGTGAACAGAAACTTCAAGAGAGTAAGCAGTCTGACTAAGGACATGCAGGAGTAAGTGGTAAGGCTGGTATTTGAAACCAAGTGCGTCTGTTGCTGAGCCCAGGCTCTTTCCTCTGAACACCGTGGTGTCACGAGCCCTACAGTGCTGAGTTCATTCTCCAGATAATGACTAGAGGATTCAGGTCCTGTCTTTCCAGTATAGTTCTGATGTTTCTTACCCATCTTCAGGAGAAAATGGCTCCTGTTTGGTCGTGTTTCCCTTGAATATGAGCCTCTTGCTGTCAGAAACTAGTGCCTACTTCTTTCTTTTTTTTCAATATTTATTTTTCCTTTTTTATTGGGCTGTGCCGGGTCTTCGCTGCAGCACATGGTGCCTTCAATCTTTTAATTGCAGCATATGGAATCTAGTTCCCTGACTAGCGATCGAAGCCGGGGTCCCTGCAGTGTGAGCCTGGAGTCTCGGGAAGCCCCCCTAGTGCCTAGTTCTGGACCCCCACAACCCCAGCCCCCTCACACACAGGCAGTGGTAATTTGCTGGCAGGGGTAGTCTCAAAATGTCATTTCATGAAACCATCCTCACTCTGAGCCCGTCTCCGCTGTGATCAATGACTTCTGTTTGTGTGATTTATTTGGGCAAGGTTGTGGAGCAGTGATAAATCCCAGACCACAGACAAAGCAGAACTTGTAGGTTCCTGGGGAATGAGCCTCTGGCTTCACTTGGTGCCCCTAATGGCCCACAGATGTCACCTGTGGCCAGGAACACGAAGAATATCAGCCTGGAGCAGCTCTTGCTTTTTCCCAGTGCAGCTTCTCCCTCGTCAGAATCTCAGGGCACAGTAGAGCCCTACAGCCTCATTGGTGGACAGGAGAATTCTTCGGCCTACCTAGCTCCCTGGAAGAGCACCAAATATGTTTCCTAGTTTGTGGAAGGGTCCAGATGACTGCCTTTGATTGTGACAATCATCATTTAATATCCTGATGAAGCCACCAAATTCAATTGTTGGTTGTATTTTTCTAAGTGTAGTCACATATCTCTCAGCCATTCAAGCAGAAGTGTTCTTCTCATGGGACTTAACGAGATTTAGAAGATGTCAAGGGGTCAGTAACAAGGTCGACTGGGAGCTTTCTACCTATTAACCTTCCGCTTTGGTAACGAAACAGCCTTACCCAGCCCACAAGGTGGGTCTTAGAACTTGTCACTATTAATACTGCCACTGAGGCAAAGTGGCTTGGGTTTCTCTAAGCTGTTCCAAGGGCAATATCATGCGCACACACAGAGGGCCAGGAAGGTGAGGGCCCTTTCCACACAGAAATCCTGCCCTGAACACCTGGTCTTTGCTTGTGTGGGAGGGATTTAGGATCAAGTCTTTGCCTGCCAGAGATGGGGGTGATTTAGGGTCAGCCTTCCTCACTGCAGGACAGATTGGCCAGAACGTTTGCCCTGTTAATCCAGAAGCACACACTGGAAGGACCAAGCAGCCCCTCACTGGCTGCCTGTTCTGCTTGGCCAGCCTCACGCAGTGCTCTCTATTTCCCCACCACTCACATCCAGAATGAAGTGGTGGTTGGTTCTCCCTAGGGGTGATGGAGTGGAAGACGGTGGCCGGCAGTGGACACAAGGGTGAAGGCCACTGGGGTGGGAGGTTGGCTCTTGACAAAATAAGGGCTGCTCTGGCTGATGTCACTTGTGGGGCAATCTCCGAAGGCTTCAGCTCATGGAATCATGAGGTTTACATTCTCTGTCCTCTGCCCTGGCATGAGTAAAGGACCATCCCTCCATTTTACAGATGAACCAGCTTAGGTAGGGAGGCCAAACCGTTCTGACTTCAAAGAATCGAAGGAAGCGCATAGCTTCGAGGACCACTTCTGGGCTAGCAGCAAGAGCCCTGGACAGAATCATCCAGAATGAGCCCTGTTTATTCATTAAATTGCCTGTATTTGGGTCCTGATAGGATTTGGAAGCATATTCACTGTGAAATATGAGTGATTCCAATGCATTATTCTCACTCTTCCTGTAAATAAAAAAATAAGTGCCAGAGAGCCATGTCAGGCTCCGTTGTTTGATCGCTTCTCTCTTGGTACTTAATTTTATTTCACAGCGTCAGGTAAGGGGGACTTTAGGGGGTGGGAAGGAAAAGCTGACTTCTGTCAAAGTACAGTCTCATTAGTTGACACCTGAGGGGAAAATGTCTCAAAAGAATTTAATTCAAAAAATCCTTTAGGCACTTAGGAGCTTCTTCCAACCAGTAAGAGTCAGACAGCTATGGAGAGAGAGACATCAATAAATAATCAGCTGGCTTAGACTTTTAAATGGGAATCCCAGCATCACCACCCAAAGGTAGATTGCATCTTTTCCACCAGCCTCAGAGCATAGCTTCATGCTTGTGAGGACTGAGGGACATCACTTGCTACAGTTGCAATCTGGCCCTTCTTCCTAATAAGATATACATCTCCTATTCTTGTATGTTTCCTTTATGCTTTGTAGATAATAGAGCATGTAGGAAATCTACAGCATCCTATTACCTATCTATCTATATCTCTTAAATTCCCTATATACTATGTAAGAAAAGGTGTCTGTCCTCAGAAACCCCAGGAAGCATCTTTGTTACTCAGTTTCACCTTGTTCTCAGTTTAAGCCACAAGTCTCCTTAAACATCAGCCCTCCTGAGCAGCTGGGGTGGGGACGGGGCTCTGGAGCTGCCTGTCCCCTGAGCCCGGAGAAGTGCCCTCTCAAGAATCCCAAACCTCCCCCCCAAATGATGCCATGTTTAAAATCTGAATGGGGATGTTTTTCTGCCCAGGCCCAGCTTACCGCAGCCACACGCAGACCTGATATCGTAGCCAGAGTTGCGGGACTCCTCGACCTGACGAGGGAGCAGGGCTCTTTCCGTGTGGGTCTGAGTCCCACATGGTTGGGCCATCATGGGCGTCATGGTCTGAGACACCCCAGGGCCCCCTTCACCTGCCCGTGTTGTGTGTTTCAAAGGTCACCCGGGGACCAAGAGTCAGTACACGCTGCAAACACTGTTTCTTCTTGCTTGTCATTTTCTCCTTGACTGTTGACGCCCTCGCCCTTTTGAAAGCAAACTGACCTGTGAGTCTCCTTGCTGCAGAGGAGCCGTGAGCAGGGTCTGCTTCTCTTCTGCAGAAACCCCGGTGCCTGGGGGAATGCCAACCTCTCTTCCTCTTCCCTGGGTCCCCTGGGGGTGGGGTGGGTAGTCGCTTCCTCATCCCAGAGCAGAATGAAGAGGCCAGATGCAGATAGGCGAGGTTTCTCTGAGGGCATCTGGCATGCCTGGTGCAGAGGGAAACAGCCCCGAGGGTGGGGATTGAAGTCCAGCGATTTGACTGCCCGGTTCCCTGGCCAGTGGCAACTGAAAAATAAGTGTAAAATATATAGTAATTTCCAAGATTCAGTGCCCCGCCTTCAATAACAACAGAATATAAAATATCTTTTAAGATTTTTAATTACATGGTGAAAGATAGTTTGCATGCTGCTGCTAAGTCACCTCAGTCGTGTTCGACTCTGTGTGACCCCATAGACGGCAGCCCACAGGCTCCCCTGCCCCTGGGATTCTCTAGGCAAGAACACTGGAGTGGGTTGCCATTTCCTTCTCCAATGCATGAAAGTGAAAAGTGAAAGTGAAGTCACTGAGTCGTGTCTGACATTCAGCGACCCCATGGACTGCAGCCTTCCAGGCTCCTCCATCCATGGGATTTTCCAGGCAGGAGTACTGGAGTGGGGTGCCATTGCCTTCTCCGATAGTTTGCATATCCTGAATTAAATAAAATATAGTATTAAAATAAATTTCACTTGTTTTGTTTTACTTTTTGAAATGTAGATAGAAAATTTTAAATCACATGTGTGACTTGCACTACATTTCTACTGAAAGCATAGTATCATATTGGCCTTTTTATTATTAATGAAGAGATCATTTTAAACTTCAGATTTCTACATTCAAAGCTAAATATCAATGTTTCTATATGATCATGCCAAAATAATTTTTGTAATGAAATACTCCACACACACACGAGGCATATGTAATGTATAGTGCAATTTAGACAACAGGAAGTGATCATCTGTGTGGCCACCATCTGGTTTAAGCAGTAGAAATACCCCACGCCCTTTGTTTGACCACATCTCTCTCTGTCCCTGATCAGAGTCAGTTGACCAATTAAAGATAGAAAATTTTAAATCACATGTGTGACTTGCACTACATTTCTACTGAAAGCATAGTATCATATTGGCCTTTTTATTATTAATGAAGAGATCATTTTAAACTTCAGATTTCTACATTCAAAGCTAAATATCAATGTTTCCATATGATCATGCCAAAATAATTTTTGTAATGAAATACTCCACACACACACAAGGCATATGTAATGTATAGCGCAATTTAGACAACAGGAAGTGATCATCTGTGTGGCCACCGTCTGGTTTAAGCAATAGAAATACCCCACGCCCTTTGTTTGACCACATCTCTCTCTGTCCCTGATCAGAGTCAGTTGACCAATTAGGCAATGACTTTTATTAAATTTGCACTGCCCTTTATGATTTTTATTTTGAGAAATTATTAAGAATTCAGAAAGCACCAAAAATAATCTAAGAAACACCTGGGCCCAAAAATATCCTACAATGATTACTGTTCATATGTGTATATTTCTCACTTAAAAAAAGTGGAAAAGCATTCCAGGTCAAGCCAGAGCTGTCTTTTCATTGCAGGCCACCTCTCTTTAGTCCCAGGAGCCGTGATGATAGCTCTGTAACAAGGTATTCGTGTATCTTCAAATGACGACAGCAAGGCCCAGCACTCAGCTGGTACCTACCCCCAGTGGGAGCAGATTCTCAGAGGGCATGTCCATCCAGGTCAGAAACAGGCAGATTTTATATTTTATTTATTTATAAATAATGATAGTATATATATTTAAGGAGTGCAACATGATGTTTTGATATGCACATATAACACCTGGCTAATTAGCACAGTTACCACCTCTTCACATTTTTAAATTTTTTTGGAGTGAGAGCACCTGATGTCTACTCTTCTAGCAAATTCTCAGTATTAAGTACAGTATTATTAACTACAGTCTCTTTGCTGTACATTAGACTTCTAGACATATTCATCCTACACCACTGCGACTTTCAGTCTTGACCAACATCTCCCATTTCCCCCATCTCTCTGCTCCTGGAAACCACTCTTCTGCTCTGCGTGTTCCACTTTCTCAGCTTCTGCTCATACGTGACATCATGCAGGAATTTTCTTTCTGTGTCTGGCTTATTTCACTTAACACAATGTATTCTACGACACTCAGTCAGTCAGTTCAGTCGCTCAGTCATGTCCCACTCTTTGTGACCCCGTGGACTGTAGCACAGCAGGCCTCCCTGTCCATCACCAACTGCCAGAGTTGACTCAAATTCATGTCCATTGGATCGGTGATGCCATCCAACCACCTTATCCTCTGTTGTCCCCTTCTCCTGCCTTCAATCTTTCCCAGCATCAGAGTCTTTTCCAATGAGTCAGTTCTTCGCATCAAGTGGCCAAAGTATTGAAGTTTCAGCTTCAGCATCAGTCCTTCCAATGAATATTGTCACAAATGGTAGGATCTTGCTCTCTCTCTTTTTTTTTTAGGATCTCTTTTTTTAAAGGCTGAATAATATTTCCACGTTTGTGTGTGTGTGTGTGTGTGTGTGTGTGTGTATTGTCTTCATTATCTATTGACAGACCCTTGGGTTGTTTCCATATCTTGGTTATTGTGAATAATGCTGCAAGGAAGATGGGAGTATAGATATTTCTTTGTAGTGCTGAAGAAACCACCAGATTTTAAAAGCTGCTAGAATCTAGCAGGACCTAATTTCTTTAAAGATCTCTTGACCCTTAGTCGTGGAAAGATCATTAAAAATCAGTTACAATGGAGGCCAGAGGGGCTAAGTGGATGCTCCAAGGTCACCAGGTCACCAGGTATCAGACAATAGACAGGCACTTGGATCTCCCATCAAGTGATGATTTCAAGACAGGCTCAGTTGTCACCCGTTTGGATCATCTGAACCATAACTCTCCTCGTACTAGAATATCCAGCAGGCGTAGATTTAACTGGGGAATGGGCTTTTAGAAGCTGAAGATAAGGCAGAAAACTTTTTCAGATGTGAGAAACATTTCTTAAATATCTGGGTCTACTTCTGGCAGGAAAGCTCCACTCTTGGTTTCACACGCTTTTCTTGGCTGACAAAGGGTTCTTCTGGTCATTTCTTGGAAGACAGGAGTGCTCATTACTCAAGCTGTCACTGGAGGTGAAGGGGATGGAGAATTCGGACCACATCTGAGCAATTCATTTTGGCCTTTTTTTCTTTTTACTACGTGTTTGATAACATTATTTTCTTGTGATTTGTGTCAGATCTAAATTTGAGTGATGAAAAAAAATTTCTATCTACCAGGAATTGTGTTGGGTTCCAGTTAGTAGAGTTTTTACTATGCTGATACTCACCAGTGGCCTGAGTCAGCCATGCAAGGAGACACCTGAGAATAAAAAGAAACTGTTTATCACATTCTTTCCCAGAATTAGAAAACAGAAGAACTTGATCCAGAGGCAGATTTTAACTACCTGAGGACTCAAGATGAGAGGCTCAATTTGGCTGACAGTAAGAAGGCCAGTAAGAAGGTGCAGTGGCTCTGTTGGAGCAGTTGTGAAGAGATACCCCACGCCCAAGGTAAGAGAAACCCAAGTAAGATGGTAGGTGTTGCAAGAGGGAATCAGAGGGCAGACACACTGAAACCATACTCACAGAAAACTAGTCAATCTAATCACACTAGGACCACACCCTTGTCTAACTCAATNGACTGTATAGAGCGTCTCCATCTTTTGCTGCAGAGAATACTGTGGTATAATTGTGCTGGTCATGGAGTAGATATTTATTTTAAAATATCAACTCATAGTGCACTATGAATGACATGTTCTGATGATGGGATGTTTTGAGGACTGTTGTTGATGTCTTTTTGTGCGCTCAGTCGTGTCTGACTCTTTGTGACCCCATGGACTGTAGCCCATCAGGCTCTTCTGTCCATGTGTTTCCCAGGCAAGCATACTGGAGTGGGCTGCCATTTCCTTCTCCAGGGGATCTTCCTGACTCAGGGATTGAACTGGCATCTGTGGCATCTGCTGTATTGGCAGGCGGATTCTGTACCACAGCGCCACCTGGGTGAGGACTGTTGTTGCTGTCTTCTGAACATGTCAGGAAAGTCCGGGCTCCTTGGTCCTCCTGTCCTGCCTTCCCTCCCTACCAACCTGTGAAGGCTTTGAAACCCTGATCTGTGTATGCCTGAAGTCCTAGACCACTTAAAACAGTGTCTGCACTTGAATACTTTCTCTGGGCGAACTGTCTTCTTCCCGGCTCCAAACAGTCCCAGGCTCCTTCCTAAACCCGGGAAGTCAGAGCTCCTGTCCAGAGGGGCGAGGCCAGATGCTGAGTCAATGACTGGGGTGTTTCTGTGCTGCCTGCAGTTGCCTCAGAGAGTGACGATGATGAGCCTGGGCTGCCCCCAAGGTCCACAGAACTAGCCAATTGATTCAGTCAGCTTCGGCCTATTTCCCAGGCCTAACAACTAGGTCTGACATAACCTACTTTCCCTAAGACTGAAAGGTAGTTAAGGATGGCAAGGGGATAAAGTTATAAGGTCTTCAGTGCGTATGCTCAGTCAAGTTCGACTCTTTACGACCTCATGGACTCAGCCTGCCAGGCTGCTCTCTCCATAGGGTTTTCCAGGCAAGAATATTGGAGTGGGTTACCATTTCCTACTCCAGGAGATCTTCAGGATTGAACCCGAGTCTGTTGCATCTCCTGGGCTTCCCAGGCATTGCTGGTGGTCAAGAATCCACCTACCAATGCAGGAGATGCAAGGGCTTCTGAGATATTCAGAATTAGACCTGAATAGGAAAACATCTTTTATTTTTATGTTAAGGATCAGGGTCTTAACTCTGTATATTAAATATACATACTTTAAACACAAGGAACAGTGGGAGTGCTGGTTCTTGATCTGACCAACCATCTGGAATGTGCCCAGGCTCCCAGGCTGGCTGTCTGATCTGATACGATGGAGGACATATTTCTATGAATAGGAATTGGACCTCCTTAATCCAGGCTTCCTACCACATCTGCTAACAGGCCAACTGGCCCAGGTGTCATCCACCGACCTCAGCCCATGAGAGGAATGGAATGTGACATGTTTTGCTGATACCAGCGCTCCAATGGTGATGGGGCAAATAAGGAATTGATTTTCCTTATAAAAGAGTTGGAGTAATAGTTGTTCTGTGAACACTGGCACGTTGAGGTTAAAAAGATAGCAAGAGAATGGTTGTCTGGCCGAGTTGAGGCTTTCAGGGAATTGTTGCCTTAGTAACACCATTATTGACATTTACTGAGAACTTTCTAGGTACCTCGCCCTCTGTTCCGTGCTGTGCGCACATCATTCTCTCCTAATACTCAATCTTTGAGGTGTGGATTGTTGCTACCCCTTTTTTTTATAAAGAAGCAGGCTTAGCAAGGTTAAGTAGCTCACCAGCATCCTCAGCCTTGCCAGTGCAGAAACTCTGCAGCTCAGTCTGCTAGAGTTAACAGGTTCTAGCCTGCCTTTTACAAAGTGATCTCATATTTCCTAACGTACTGTGTGGCAGGTGCTGGTAATAAGGTGAATTGGAATGGTTTAGTCAGGACCCTGTCCACTTCATGAAGAGATGACAACTCAAACTGAATAGGCAGAAAGTGGATTTGTTGACTTACAAAAAATGTCCAGGGTTGGTTTTGCTTCAGGCATGGCTGGATCCAGCAAACAAAACTGTCTTTGGGATTCTGTTCCTTAGTTGCCATGTAGGTTCCATTCTCAGAGAGGCAATCTTGTGGTAGCAAGATGGTTGCCAACAGTGCCAGGCTTGCAACCTTACAGTTCTAAGTTCAGCAAATTAAAAGCAAAAGGAAATGCCTTTTGCTGTAGTTTAAAAAACATTCGCTCACCACCCCGCCAAAATCCAGTTTGTGTAAGATTGGTTTGGCTTGGATCATATACTCGTTGCTTTCCAACCACCCTGGCCAAGGGGCTACAGGGCTCTGGTAGGTTATCTGCATTATGTGTTCACCTTGGAGCCATGGGTAGTCAGCAGAGGGATAAAACCGGAGGAGGGCTGAAAACGCAGCAGGCAGTTGACGTGCAGTTATCAAAAGTGGGGATGGATGTTGGGGAGACAAAGGCAACAGTGGGGAGTTCTGAGAATATAAAGAAGGGGCACCTAACTAATAAAGCAAGGGGCCAAATTATTAATTTATGATGGGAGATATATGCCTGGTTCATGACCTAACTAGACACCCACCTAGAGCACTGCCTGCTTGTCAGTCCAGCTAGGAGCAGGTTGTTCTAGTAGTATAAAATCAGAACAAATGGAATTATGTGTTTCTAAGAAATTTGTTGTTGTTTAGTCACTAAGTCAAGTCCGACTTATTGTGACCCCGTGAACTATAGCACACCAGGCTTCTCTGTCCTCCACTATCTCCCAGAGTTTGTTTAAATTCATGTACATTGAGTCAGCAATGCTTTCTAACAATCTCATCCTCTGCTTCCCTCTTCTCCCTTTGTGTTCAATCTTTCCCAGCATCAAGGTCTTTTCCAGTGAGTCAACTCTTCGCATCAGTTCAGTTCAGTCGCTCAGTCGTGTCCGACTCTTTGCCCCATGAATGGCAGCACGCCAGGCCTCCCTATCCATCACCAACTCCCGGAGTTTACTCAGATTCACATCCATTGAGTCAGTGATGCCATCCAGCCATCTCATCCTCGGTCGTCTCCTTCTCCTCCTGCCCCCAATCCCTCCCAGCATCAAAGTCTTTTCCAACGAGTCAACTCTTCGCATGAGGTGGCCAAAGTACTGGAGTCTCAGCTTTAGCATCATTCCTTCCAAAGAAATCCCAGAGTTGATCTCCTTTAGAATGGACTGGTTGGATCTCCTTGCAGTCCAAGGGACTCTCAAGAGTCTTCTCCAACACCACAGTTCAAAAGCATCAATTTTTCAGCGCTCAGCCTTCTTCACAGTCCAACTCTCACATCCATACATGACTACTGGAAAAACCATAGGCTTGACTAGACGGACCTAGTCGGTAAAGTACTGTCTCTGCTTTTGAATATGCTATCTAGGTTGGTCATAACTTTTCTTCCAAGGAGTAAGCGTCTTTTAATTTCATGGCTGCAGTCACCATCAGCAGTGATTTTGGAGCCCCCAAAAATAAAGTCTGACACTGTTTCCACTGTTTCCCCATCTATTTCCCATAGAGTGATGGGACCGGATGCCATGTTCTTCGTTTTCTGAATGTTGAGCTTTAAGCCAACTTTTTCACTCTCCTCTTTTACTTTCATCAAGAGGCTTTTGAGTTCCTCTTCACTTTCTGCCATAAGGGTGGTGTCATCTTCGCATCAGGTGGCCCAAGTATTGGAGCTTTAGCTTTAGCATCAGTCCTCCCAATGAATATTCAGGGTTCATTTCCTTAAGATTGACTGGTTTGATCTCCTTGCAGTCCAAGGGACTCTCAAGAAAGAGTCTTTAGCACCACAGTTCAAAAGCATCAATTCTTCAGTGCCCAGCCTTCTTAATGTCCAACTCTCAGATCTGTACATGAGTACTGGAAAAATCTAGCTTTTGACTATATGGACCTTTGTCAGCAAAGTGATACCCCAGCTTTATAATCTGCTGTCTAGGTTTGTCATAGCCTTACTTCTGAGGAGCAAGAAATATGTCCATTGAAGCATTTGTGGGCAAGTTGGTTCAGTTGTCAGGAAAAGAAAACCTGAAATACCAATTATTTAAAGAGGATGTAAGTTTATTTATAGTTAAAGCAAGTCCAGAGGTAAACGAGTTAGGCCTGGTATGGTGGCTCCATGTTCATCATGCACCCAGGCTCCTTCTCACTTGTGGCTCCATCACCATTCACACATAGTTCCTTCTTCTTCATGGCTCAAGCGATATGTTCAAGTTCCAGCCATTGAGCCCACATTCTACCCTGCAGAATGAAGGGAGGAGAGGGGCACATACTCTTTCAAGGATGATCCCAGAAGTTGCTCACACCCCACAAGCAAAAATTGAATCAATGGGTTCTATCTCCAAGGAAAGCTGGGAAATGGGTGTTTACTCTGGGAAGAACAGATACAGGGAGACATCAGGTCTTTGTCAGAATGGCACCGCATTGGATAGCCCCTTTTCTGCTACAGACAGTGGCCTAACCAACGGTTGAAGACTAGTCCCCTGGAACCCAAGCACCTTCCAAAGGCAACCCTCAACATGCAGGATGCAGGCAACTGCCACCCTGTTGCTCTTTTTTGATTGTCACTCCTCTATTAGCATATTCTAATATGAAAAGTCCAGTTGCAATCCAACTACTTCTTTTTCTGAAAAAAATTTTATCTTTAGCTGTACCGGGTCTTGGTTGCTACGCACAGGCTTTCTCTACCTGTGGTGAGTGCGGGCTTCTCACCGCCGTGGATTCACTAGCGTAGCACAGGCTCTAGGGAGCATGGGCTTCAGTAGTTGCAGTTCACAGGCTTAGTTGCCTTGCAACACTTCAATCTTCCAAGACCAAGGATCAAACCCATGTTCCTTGCATTGGTGGCAGATTGCTTAACCACTGGACCACTAGGGAAGTTCTAATTGCTTCTTAAAATTATACATTATTTTTCTTAGAAATGAGTATGTTCTTAAATTTTTTAAAAATATGTTTTCAGTAAGTACTAAAACAATCCCAGTATGTATAAAGTACTAACTTTCTCCAAACCCTTTATTTTAAACCATAGCAGCCTGCTGCAGGGCTTCCCTGATAGCTCAGTGGGTAAAGAATCCACCTGCAATGCAAGAGACTCCGGTTCAATTCCTGGGTCAGGAAGTTCCCCTGGAGAAGGGATAGGCTACTACCCCAGTATTCTTGGGCTTCCCTTGTAGCTCAGCTGGTAAAGAATTCTTCTGCAGTGCAGGAGACCTGGGTTTGATCCCTGGGTTGGGAAGATCCCTTGGAGAACGGAAAGGCTACCCACTCCAGTATTTTGGCCTGGAGAGTTCCATGGACTGTATTGTCCAAGGGGTTCACAAAGAGTTGGACGCTAGTGAGTGAATTTCACTTTCACTGTTCAGCCTGCTGCATGTCCTTCCACCTTCTTTCATGATCATTTAAACACATCTGTATGTTTCATTTTCACAAAAATGGGTTATCATGATATACATAAACTCTGAAAATTTCTTTTTGCTTAAGAAATACATCATTGACATGCCAGATGTTAAGAGCTAGATATCTGACTCATTTTAACAGTTGCATAATGCTCCAGAATATAGCTCTTCTTTAAGTGATTCAAGCATTCCTTTTGATGGGCTATTTCCATTCTTCTGCTACCACAGGTATGTTGCAGTCAACCTGTTGTATGGATGTCCTTATTTATATCTCAGTGCTCTTAGTTCTTTGAGATGGGGTCTTTGAAGTAGCACTGTTGGGTTAAAGAAAAAAAGAAAAGCCACTCAGTCGTGTCTGACTCTTTACGACCCTATGGACTATACAGTCCATGGAATTCTCCAGGCCAGAATACTGGAGTGGGTAGCCTTTCCCTTCTCCAGGGGATCTTCACAACCCAGGGATCGAACCCAGGTCTCCTGCATTGCAGGTGGATTCTTTACTAGCTGAGCCACAAGATGCATTTAAAAATTTTTAATCAATATGATGAGATTACCTTCTAAAAAATGCTGGAACAAATCACATTCCCATCCATAATGTATGGAAGTTTTCACTGACTCCAATTCTTGCCAATACCAGAGGTCACTGCTCTTCTGATTGACAGATTGTTGCCATCTGATTGACAGTGACTTGTGGTACCTTGTTGCTTTGCTTTACATCTTACTGACCACATGTATACTTGATCCTCTTTCATATGCTTACTGAAATGCAGACAAGCATAATGGTTCAAGGATTCTGGAGTCATTCCACCCAAGTCTGTGTCCTGGTTTAAGATGTGTGACTACCCACTGTATGACTTGGGCAAGTTACTTCATTCCTCTGAGCCTATTTCCTTAGCTGAAAAACAGGGGTATTATTTATTTCATAGGGTAAGTTATGAGAATTGAAAGAGATATACTTGTAAACTATCCAAAACTCTACCTAGTCCATAGCAAGTACTAAATAAATGGTTGTGACTATTACTGTTGAGTTGCCTATTGGGTGTTCTCTACTGGTGTGATTGTTTTGTAGGGATGAATCTGTGGTAACTCTTTGTATATTAGCTATATTAACCTTAATTTGTCATTTATGTGGGAAATATTTCCCCAGTCTATCATGGATCTTTTACAGGTTTCCCCAAATTTCTGCTTATGTAGTCAAATATGTAATTTCCTTCAGGGTTTCTAGGCTTCTTGTTTTGCTTATAATCTCCCATTATAAAATTATAGTCTCCTAAAAATTCTTCCAATAATTTTCATTTTAGCATTTAAATCTGTAGTCCTCCTTGTATTTTATGTGTATGATGTGAGGTATGGATTTGGTTCTCTTGGCACCTTACTGGAGTTCTGTTTGTATAGTAGTTTCACATATCAGATTTAATTGAGAAACTTCATGAAAAGAGAAATTTGGAAGAAAATACATTACAGTATTTGTGGCAGTAAGTAATTGGGTAGTTCTGAGTTTTAATGGAATTTGATTTTTTCTCTTAATGGACTCTTCCTCTTTTTTCACATGAAATATTATAGGAAACTCCAACCTACAAAACTGGCTGTTACTGTTTTGACATGGTGAAAGATATGAAGTTACAAAGTTGAAGAGTAAGATAATCAAGAGCCTTGTAAACAAGGATAAAGTTTTATAATAAAAGTTTAGATTTTATTGTGAAATAATGGGGAAAATGACTAAAAGATTTTAGGCAGAAGAGTGACACAATCAGCTCTTCCAAGAACAGGCTGAAGGAAGGAAGACAACAGTGTTTGGGAGTGACACTGCTAGAAAGGCACCAAGTCCCAGCAACAGACACTTCCCGTGGACAAACGCGATCGCCATGGAGATGGTGGCGGGGTGGACTGAAATGACACGTCACGGGATTTAATGGCTGACTAGGATATCCGGGGTGAGAGAAGAAAGTGTCAAGAATTATGTCTGTGTTGTGGTTTGAGAACCAGTGGAGGAGGGTGCCATTTATCAAGAAAAGGAAACAGTGGAAGACAGAGGTTGAAGGGAAACGGCGGGGTTAGCGTTATAAGGTGTGCCTGTGCGTATGCTTAATGTGGAGTCTCTGTAACCCTATGGGCTGTAGACTGACAGGCTCCTCGGTCCATGAGATTTTCCAGGCAAGGACACTGGAGTGGGTTGCCATTTCCTACTCCGCAAGGTATCTGGATGTTAAACAAGTGGGGGAATATCCAGAAGACAGGTGGTCATTCAGACATGGAGCTCAGGGAATATGCCTGGACTTAAGATAGGAATCTGAAATTTATCAACATACAGTCGGAAACCACAAAGCCATGAAACTGGATGAGATTTCTCAGACCGTCTATAGGGCAAGAAAACCTAAGACACAGGAGGGCCACCGCTTTGGTTGCGTTCTTGGACTGTAAGGACAAAACTCAACTCTGGCAACTGAGACTCTGCATACGGTTGGACAGGAGGCACCCTGTACAGTGATAGGTTAACAGTCTTCTCAGGCAGTGTAATTTATTGGAGGGCTATGAGGCAGCTCTCAAAAATCAGAGCAGCTTAACATTCAAGAAAATCAAGAACCTGAACTGAGGAAATCTCAGTAACAGGAACTTACATGACTCTTACTTCTTATCTGCTGGCTAGCTTCCCAAAGGAAAGGTGAGGTGCTATTCTCAGAAAAAGGGGGGAAAAGTACACTGAGTAGGCAAATGCAGCTGTCTACCCTTGGCTTTCCAGTACATGCATTCTTTAGAACAATTTTATAAATGACTCCATTCAACATACTGGAGAAAATGAATTCCATCTTCTCAGGGGAAATAATCTAAAATGATTTCTAGGTATCACATTCAGTGTCAAATCTAGATTTCTGGGTGGTAGTCATTCTCCCCTAGATCTTAACCCCATCTTGACAGTCTACAAGCTATGGATTTACTGGTATACAATCATCGCCAGCACAACCATATGCATTAGTTTGGGGGAACACTGCCAGCAGAATAGCTCAGTTCCAATGGAGGAAAGTTTGATTGGGGTAACTTGGATCATGCTCAAACTCAGCCAGGAAGTGTGAGGGACAAAGTACTGAAATGGAGTAGAGGGATAAGACAACGAGGTAGGAAATACGGGTAGAAGCTATACAGACTTATTTCCACAAGTCACAGGGCTAGAGCTGGTAGTTCTCCTAAGGCATGCATGGGTGACTGGTTCCAGGACCCCAGTGGATACCAACATCTCAGGATGCTCAAGCCTCTTAGGTAAACGGCATACTGCAGTTGGCTTTCTGCACCCATGGGAGCCACATCCCCATATTTAACTGTCAAGTTTGATCCATGTTGGTTGAGTCCAGGTGCAGAACTCGTGGTTGTGGACAGCCAACTGCACAATCTTTTTCCTTGCCTATACCCTGCATTTTTCCGTCTAGAGTTTTTGACTAATGGGAAGACCTACATTTTTATTTCTGAGGTATACATGGGTTGAAAATTTCCAAGTCTTTTGAATCTTCCCAGATACCAATATTACATAAGTCAGTCTCTATTCAAACTGTCTTTTCACAAAAGATCTTAGTAATATGGCAAATTACCCTCATAATTCTGCAACTTGTGCAATCAATCTCCAAGTTTTAGTTTATAACTCGTGGTCTTAACCTTCCTTATCCACTTCAGATTGTTCTATCAACAGCTACCTGGTCATCCAGATGTTTTCTCACTAGGTACAAGATTCCAATGACACGGGGAGTATCTCTACTAGCTTTTTTGCCATTGTAAACAGCTCACTGCCCTCCACCCCCACCCCAGTCCATAGACAGCAAGTGTTCCTGCTGCCTTTAATTCAATCAGTGCAATAATCAATTCCAGATCCCCCATGCTTCTGAGGGTTTGAAGCCTACTATTTAACTGTTACCAATTTCTGTAACCAGTCATTTGGTTACAAGCAAAAAAAACCCCCACTTTGTTTGACAAAAACAATGAAGATATATGGTGGTCTCAGAAACAATGGAAAATCTGGATAATCAGGTTTTGACAACAGAAACCAGGGCATCTTTGGGGATGTCTTCACATAACTCCTATGATCTCCTGGGACACTACAATCAGGACTCAGTTCCTACGATTTTGTGTTACCTCTCTTAAGACTCAAAATCTTGGTGGGAGGGGAATTTAGATTGTACAAGCTTGGATTACACAATCCAACCTTGGTCAGACAGAGGACATGACACAAAAATAGTCATTTATAGCATCCCCACAGAATGGCAAAGAGTAGCATTCCGAAGGAAAAACAGGTATCTATCACTAAAAAAAAGCCAGGGGTAGGAGACAAAAATCAGTGGATGTCTGCTATACCAATACTGAGAACTGAACCTACAAAGGAGCAATAGCCAGCAGGGAAGGAAGAAAATGACAGTTCAGGAGTCAGGATGCTGGTGGGAGTTGTTTGTGCTGCTGAACATTCAGATGTTTATGTAATGGATTTAGCAGTAGGCGGCCATTATTGACTTTGACCTTGCAGGAAGATCAGAATACTCAAAAGATTTCAAGGAAAATGTGACTTTATCCTTCTCTCTGCCTAGTGTGAACTGCAGGAGGTCTTGAACAGATTAATGTTGGTTGAGAACTGGAAATAATCTTTGATGAACACAGAAATTATAAAGTTTATAAGCCAAATACACTCAGATGTTAAAAATTAAGGAAGTTTCCAAGCTCAGAAAGGTTCAAGAGTAATCAGATTGAGTAATGGGTGAATATATTTATCTAAATATTCACTAATATAAAGGCAGGTCTTTTAAATTATTTGACAAAACAGGCTCAGTGTTAAGTAACTTGTCAAGGTCGAACAGTAAGCATTTGTATTTTAAAAATTCTTTATTTTAAAATAAGAGTTTAAATGTGAGTAGTGTAAAATATTCAAACACAGAAATGTATAAAGTTGAAAGTCATGTAATCTTCACTGCTTAAGACTTTTCTATGCATTATGAACATAAACACAAATTTTTAGATGAGTTCATACTACACATTTTTCTAGCAATGGTTTGTTTCACTTAATAAATTATGGCCATTTTTCCATGCTGATATGTAATAAATGTATTTTATTCTTTACAACAGAATGTAAATGTTCTTATATGGTTGAACCAGGTGTTTTATGGTGGTTATAACAAATTCTTTGCTGATAAACATTTAGATTTTTTACTATATTTTTCTACCATGTAATTAATTTTTATGCTTCTGTAGTAACTTAAATATGTCAGCTCTTGTTCCACTCTATCTTCTGGACTGGAAAATAGTATCAGTGTAGCCTTGACCTCTAGTTTAATACTTATAGATTCTGATATTGGTAGACAAGTATCTTAGGACTCAATTTCAAGTAATAGAAACCCAACTCAAAGTAACTTAAGCAAAGAAGGGTATTTATTGATTCACATAACTGAAAAGTCCAGGGGATATACTAGCTTCAGGCACGGTTTGATCCAGGGGCACAAACATTGTCATCAGGACTCAAGTCTCTCCATCATTTGGCTCCATTTTCCTCTGTACTGGCTTCATTCTCCGACTGGCTCATTTGATATGTTAGGCCCTGTTGGTTTGAGCTTTTTATCCTACAAAGCTAAGCAATCTCAGTAAAAGAGCTTCTCTTTCGTAGTTCACTAAAACTCTTACAGTTGAGAATCACTGGACCAACTTGAATCACACGACCAATCCTGAACCAATCACTATGGTCAAGGAGATGGACTGTGCTGCTTGATCAGGTCTGAATTACATGTCCACCCATGAAACCTAAGATTAGGTCAGAGTGAACCATGTGGACTGAAGAAAGGGAGAGGAGGTTCAAAGAAACATCAGGGAGTCGTTACAAAGGAGTGGAATGGAGGCTGGTCAATCAAAAACAACTGATGTCAGTGGTAAGACCAGGTCCTGAAAAAGTTTAATCTCTGCTCATAAAGCTGAATGGTAACCACTGGCATTGTTCCTTGATGATAAAAGTATTCTCGAAAAAATCAAGAGTATCAAATTTGTCTTCTACTCAGGAGGCCTGTAATCCATCTGAATGAAATAATCATGTCCAATAGCATATCTGGATGATACAAGGGTTTCAATGTAAGTAAACTCAGTTGTCATGAGTCTGAGAGCCAACTGTCTTGCTGACATGAACCAGGACAACCAGCCTCCCACTGGCAAATAGTTCTGTGAGACTTCCTCAAGTCAGTGGTAAATTTTAAGTTCAGTGGAAAAGTTTTATGTTCCTTTAAATCTTTTGCCAAGTTGAACTGGTACATTTCTGTGAATACTGGTAAATCAGATTCATCTCTGTATGACCATAGAATGGAGGAATGGACAGTGCTTTCCATCTGCTCTGCTCCTTCAGATCTGACAGAAAAGGTCCCAAGTGCTGAAAATGATGATCTAATATATATAGGCATAGAGGCTTACTCTGCAGTTAAAAAAAAAAAAAAAAAAAAAAGCTGCTGGTCAAGGAGTATGTAGCATGCTCCTTCCTGTTGTGAACATTAAGTCCCGTAGAGTACAGAAGTACAGATTTCTTCTGTTCAAAACTTCTTGGTGGAACTGGATATAAGATAGCTGAGATCAGTTGTAGTCTTCAGAAGGACAATGTCTGATTGCAGCAACATGTCAGAAAGGCAGGCAATGGCTGAAGTCAGGTAAAGAGACAAGTAAGGTACCTTCAGCAGGGCCAGTCAGTAGCCAGACTAAGATCTGGAAAAACAGGCAGTTTAATGTTGAAGTTCTGTAAAATAGCTTTAACCCTGAGTATTCCAGGGTTAATCCATACGGTTTACTCTAGATACAATTTTCTGATCTTAAAGGGCCAGTCAGGTATAGCAACTTTCACTTTCCTGCTGATCTGCCCAAGAACTTTCAGCTCAGGAGAAGGGTATCTCTTAAATCCAGACTTGAGGTTCTGTTTAGCAGTCAATGCTACATCTGGGAGTGATAGGGTTGGGAGAGCCAGGTTCATCAAGGTTGGCCCTATTTTCTTTGGTAATCAAGTCTCCATCTTCTGTAATTCAGCTCATCTCTGAGAATCGTCTTATCAACAAGTCAAGGCCTCAGACTGGTTGAATGGTACTGCTGCAAGATGAGATTTGAGGCATGGAGATAGTAAGTTACTAGGTTTGAGTTTCAGGCTTTTACACCATCAATTCTTATACACAGCATACATTAGACTCTTGAACAGATGATCATCTTTACCTTTTAAGTCTCTCATTTTAACAGGGTTAAAGGGAATGACTGGCAGTGATCAATGTATCTTCCGGTCAAGTCCAGGAGAAAAAGAAATCGTTGACATTATGAAGGTAGTGAAAAAACCGAGTTTGTAGACAATTTCTTCTTTACAAATAACAGTTGTATATACACAAGCAGGCTAGTCATCAGATTTTGTTGAAGATGAGCAGTATAGAATAACTAGACTTAGGCTTCGTTTGATGATTTGTACACTGAGTCACATAATCACAATTAGTGTAAAGGATAAGAGACAAAGATAAAAAGAAACATTCCCAACTTTTAACCAGTGCATTCATTAAAGTAGTTGAGGACAGCTGGCCCTTAAGTCAATTCTGAAGAAATAAGATTTTTTTCTCAGGGCATGGATTAAAGTCTACTTATTCTACATGATCTGGTCTGGGAGTTCATGTATCAAATCCCTCCTGAACAGACAAGTTGTCTTAATGCCTGAGAGTATTTCATGACAAGGAATGAAGTCAGCCACTGTGATTCAGTTAAAACAACAGATGAAATTCCACGGAAACATCCACAAGGATAAGGGGCTGTGGTCTTGTGACATTAGGAAGACTCAAGAAGCTTGAGTCTATTGATAAAACTCTTTAGCTGCAGGCTTTGTAGGTTTCCTTCCACGTTAGTCTACATTTCCAGGAAAAAGGTAGATATGCAATTTGAGATGCCCACCAAGTAAGCTATCAAGGCCCGATCCAAAGGCCTACCTCTAAATATCATTAACAACAACTGATGGTATCAGACATCAAAAGATTCATCTTAAACTCTCTCATTGACTGGAAGAAAATTTTTACAATGGCCACATTTTAAATTACACACACAAGAAAAGGGTATTCAGAGACTGTCTCTTGTGGATCAGGTATTACATGTAGAGCTGAGTACTTCTAATTTTTGAGCAGAACAGGCAGATATGCCAGTGACC
>SJXQ01006121.1:105993-157735 GCA_006408695.1 Aepyceros melampus
CAGTGACGGAGGAACTGTCTTAGCAGTTTTTCAAAAGTTATTTGCTTCTTTATTCTGAGAACAGCAGTTAAACTGAATAAAAACCAAGTAGTAGTGATGTAGTTTGAGAAGATGAATCATCATCAGGTGCCCTTTCAGGTAATGTTGCCAGTCTCTGAATTCTGCTTTCATAGTTTACGGTTATCTGTTGCACACGAAGTAGAGTACCGTGGCCGAGGATGGGAGGTCCAATGTATAGCTGGTCTAATACTGCCTCAATGAGGCATCAACTTTAGCATCAGCTTCAATACTTGGTGTTTACTGTATTCAAGGAGGATCAAGACTTCAAGGTCACGCATTTTAAGTACCACTAGAGCATCCGGTGTTTGTGGAAGAAGTTGAATAAGGGGGTTTGTCAGTGTAACATACAAATTGCTCTCTGGCTGTATCATTCAGGAATCACTGGAAGTCTATTTGTTGTTAGAGGGCTATTATTCTAGGTCCATTTGATATTACTTTCAGCCCATATGACTAATCTTGGGGGCAAAGATATGTCCATCTTCTTGCACTTCTCTGAGTATTCCTAAGAATGCTCATTATCAACTGAACACTGACAATGTTGGGTAGAGGTACAGAACAGAATGCGATTCAGGTCGAATATACTGTTGTCTAGGGCGGTGGTTTCCAAACTGTGTTCTGAAGAATTCTAGTTGTTGTAAAGAAGTCTCCTTAGGTGTCACCATGATGGTAAAGTAAGATGCTTGTGGCAGGTTTCAGGCCCCCCACTTCTGCTTCCTCCAGAGCAGCTTCACTTTTACTCTGGGCTTCCATAAAGTTTTCATTCAAAGGGCTTCATGGCCACAAAGCCTTTGGAAAACCAATGATCTAAGAGTAAGTTGTTCACAAAATGCTGAAATAAAAAAAATAGGTCACAGAAACCAGAAACTGTGAGCAAAGCCTGTGTTAAGCCAAAGCGTTTTCCTATTTATTCTTTCTCTAATGTGGGCCACATTACAAAATGAAATGGTAACATTCCAGTCTGCTACAAACTCAGATCACCTGATTGGGCTTTAAGTGACTATCAGGGCAAGGTTATTGGTTTTAAGTGACAATAGTGCTGGGTTTTTTTTTGCAGTCAGCAAATGGCTGCAAAATGCGTTAGTTTCTTCGTAAATATTATTTCAAGAAGTCCTTGCCTGGATGACTTCAAGTATTATAAGATTTCAATGGGCCACAACTTAAATCCTAAGAAAATAACTCCTCCTCACCCATTCCCTTTTACTCTATTTTTCTCCTTTTCCCTCCTCACTCACCTGAGATGTAGTTCCCTTAAACTAGATTTACAGCACAATTCTATGAGAGAAGTATATTGCTAAACATCATAGAATTAATCTATCGTTCTGGCAGAATTAACTTCCCCACACCCCTCTCCCATGTATCCCCATAAATCTTCTAGAGGCTTCTTTGACAGAAAATAAACCTGTCAAGATGTAGGGTTCTCAGATGAAGACATACTAATTCAATAAGTTATTGCCAAGGTAAGAAAAAAAAGGGGGGGGAGGGGAAGAGTTTCAAAGATACTGTTTATTCCTAGGTCTCCAGGGCAGTTATGTTGGCAATCAGGAAACACTAGCTATATTGCTTTAAAGAAGTTTTCCCATTCCATTAAAAGAAATGCTACAAAAATAACATTATGTATTTGATTAAACTTAGGACACACTGGGCCAAACGACTAAATGAGGCTCTTTACTGTAAGCCTTTTGAGATCCTTTAATACACTACACTGCATTAACAATCAGGGAAGGGGACACATTTTACAGTATTTTACCACATTATTGGACTACAGAAGCTCTTTATATATGATACATATTACATGTGTATATCAAATATATACATACACACACATACATATGAACAGTACTATTCTAAAAAAACCTGATGGCTCATTCTACGTAAATATTAATTTGGGGATAGAGGACCAAAGAGTTGGTGTCTGGAAATATTAATAAGAATTAAAAAAGAAAAAGGAAGACATGGAATCAACAGGGATCCCAATCAACTAGGCCATCTTTGGGAAGACCACAAAGATGGATGAAAGATCTCAAAGTAGCTTTGTGTTTTCTAATGGGTAATCTTGTTGTCAGATGAACATACTACCATAAAGACAGTCTACTACTGCCAAACCTCAGAGATGATGCCACGGACTTCAGGTCCAGGTCCAACTATCGCAAAATCACATCTCTGACATCCTAACTGACTGAGGGCACTGACTGAGATAAGAAGTTGAAAACATTTCTGGGGCTCCCAATCTCCAGTTATTTTAACACTGCACATAAAACAGAGGCTAATTCCAAAGAGAAAACTGGACTGGGAGTCAGAAGGCCTGGCTTCTACGATTTTGCAGCTGCATAACCTTGGATAACTTTTAAATTTCCATTTCCTTATCTGCAAAAAGGGATTATAATTTATGTTATTTGGTAATTAAGATTAATGCCAGTGAAAGTGCTTTGAAACTGTAAAGTGCTATATAAACATAAGGGATTACCATATAGGTTCTACCTGGATGTATCAAGAGGTCTTTTCTGGAATCTGATTGGAGCTTTGTGAGATGCTGTTAGGTAAAGGGATTCCTTGGTAGAATTTCTTACATTTGTGTGATAAGTTCTGGTTCCTGAGCAATCCCAAAGAAGATGCTGTGAGTTCACTGTGCCTTTGTTTTAATCCCAACAGGTCAGGATATCTGCTTGCTCATTCAGTAGGCTACTACAGATTTGAAAGGGAAAAAGAATGGGGTCCAGATTAGACAATTCCTGAATTTCAATCATTTGAGACAGTGGGGCGTGGTCCGATATGGTTCTCAAAAAGATGCTGCCACTCTTCAGACAGTGCTGATATAACTAAAAATCCCCTGGTCCAAATTTATTATGTGTCTCTGAAAGCTTTACTGGAGAAACGAAATGCACACTTAAGGAACAAGCTGAACCTTTGTTGTGATAAAACAGCTTCAGCTATTTGGCTTGAGAAGTTGAACTTCACTACAAAAGGCTGTGTTGAATCTGGGTAGAACAGGAAGGAGTGGAGGTGAAGGCCACATCATGATGATTCGCTGGATACGCCTCCTAGATCACAGTGGTCCACTGGAATGATGTCTTCTTCAGTACTGAGGTGGCAGAATCCATCACCACAGGCAAAAATCCAGGTACCAGATCTGTAGGCTGATGGAATAGCACAAAGGTGATCAGAAGATCCAGGTGAACACTCGGCAACCAGGAGGCACAGGACTGGAGAGGAGAGTGACAAAACATAGGAGATAACAAATGCTTGGAATCAGAGACACAGGGCCCTGGGGTGGGGCTGCTGTCAGCCCCACTGATTCTTGACACATGCGGGGGGGAGCTTATGATTAATAATCAGTGATGGTAGAACAGAGAGTTCTCAGGCAAAGACTGTTTTTGGACTCTTGAGAACAAATTGTTTCAGGGAAGCAGCAAATAGGCATGGCTCCAATTCTCATACTCTGGGGGAGTAATTTATCTGTATTCAGATTCCTGGGCAGTGGTTGGTGGGGGAGAACAAAGTGTCTCCCAGGTGGTCTGAGAACTGGATTTAGGTTGATATACAAACACCAAAGCAAAGGAGACACCGCTGTTCTTCCTTTTTCAATGCCTTTCACAAACTGTCTTATAATCTCATATCAATACTTGTGAAACATCCTTAATTTTAATGCTTCCATCTTGAGCAGGAGACAGTAAGGTATACACGGAATAAAACCTTTGCCCTCTTCTATTATACCCTATGCAATATGGCTGTTTCTCTTCACATTTGAGGGGCCCCTAAAATCTTTTTAAAGTTAGAATTAAAAGATAGTAAAACATGAAGTAAAGGAAGAGACATGGCCCATAATTAGTGATTTTTTTTCAATAATAATTAGGTTATCACACAGCAACTAAGCAAATATTCATTGAGTGCTTATTTGGCGACAGCCTGGTCTCTTAAATTTCTTCTTTCTACTAAAGCTTCATCTATGTGGTTAACATGTCTGGGCAAGAGTTCCTAAGACAAGGCCCTTGCTTTCAAGGGGCTGTTACCTGTAAGAACTAATGCAATGCACCCAAAAAAGTACTTTATAAGCTACTGTATATAAAGATAAATAAAAGATACACAAAAAAACACCAAAAAACTTAAAAAAGGTTAATTTCTGCCTAAGGTTAAGAGATTCATGGAGAAGACAGCATCTGAGTTGGATACTGAGGAAATGGCAGTTTTGACAGATGAAGAAGCAGAGGAAGGTATTCCAGGATAGAAAAGAGAGCGTGAACAAAAGTGCAGAGATGGTAAAGAAAAAGGCATTTTGGAAAATGGCAAGTACCGTAGTTCACTTTGGATGGAGCATCGCCAGAGTTTGCACTGAGGGTTTGGTGAAAACTCAGGTCTCCGAATTTCCAGTAACAGCGTTGGCGGCAGTGCTTGCTCAGTCATTGTCTCTTTTTCAAAACAAGGACAGCACTCCTCAAATTCGAAAACAAAAAGTCCAGCTCCCGAGTTCCTGTCACACCCTGGTGTTTTCTTCCAGGTCCCAGATCCAGTTCTTGAAATTCTGGAAATCTGGAGCCCATGCGGTGACTACACTGAAAGACATCGGTTCCAGCGAGTACAGAACGCTGTAGTGAAACCCTTTCAACCTCCTATTCTGGACAGTTCATGTTTTGTCACAGAATTTCAAGCTTTGAGTTCCAGTTGGTTTTCTCCTCCTTTCTCCTGAGGAAAGCATCGTATCACCAAAGTCTCAAGATTCTTTTGAGGTACATCCAGATTTAATTACAAAAGAGCTAAAAGACCAACACATTTGTCTCCAAAACAGTCATTTCTCTGGAATTGAGATCATTTGTCTCTGCCCTCCAGGTAAAGGGAACAGTCAATTGATTTTTTCCAGACATTTGTAAGAAATAGCAGAACCGGCTAACAGCTAACAGACAAAACACTTAAGTGTGTTTGCATTTGCTTACTTAGAGCTGTACCAGGTAAGCACCACTCCACAAAATGAAAATGTTTGAAATCCACGTGTTCAAACATTTCTATAGTGTTTGCTGGACAATGGCCTGGAATCTGATAAAAGCAGCTGACGATTAACAAAGAAGCAAAAACTGGCATTTTGGCCATCTTAGTAACACACTTGCAAGCAAAGAGAATACAAAGCAGGCGGGGAGGAAAGTTAAGGTTTGAAACACTTCCGAACTACTGACTTTGAGGTTCAGAAGAAGTTCTAACAAAACTTTTCAGAGAATGTCAATTTTCAATTAATAAAAACAAACATCTTCAGGAATTCCATGTCTAGTTCAGTCTATTCCAGTGAGACAGCTTGCTAAAAACCCACTTGCACCATTAATTAGCTGGACTTGGCAGCACCATTTAAAAATAAGCCTGCTCACTACCAACCACACGGAGCTAAGAATATAAAACAAGAGCAAGTAACGGATGGCAACCATGGTCATGGAAAATGGTCAGTGAAAGAGTCAGAAAGGTAGTCAGGCACCAGAAAATAAAAAGTTGTTGGGCCAAAGATTGAATAGGCTTCTTGACACTAGAGAACACATCCAGTCCTAGTTTCAGCTGCTTTATACTGGGTGTCACTGTACCATAAGCATCAGCCGCCCTTCAGGCAACCCATAGTGAAAGGACTCAGAACAGAAGCCAAGCAGTGGAGTGTTGTTACCCCGAATATCCACTATGCATAGAACAGCTCACATATCCCAGGGATTCAACAGGGGCTTCAGCTTGGTTGTGACGGGTCCCAAATGACATCTAAGCCTCAGTTTCCTCCTTGTGGCAAAGGAACTGTGGTTCTTAACTCTTCCGGGTCACAGGCCCCTCAGAAAACTTGCTGGCGATGGATTCTCATTTCCCTAAATTGCATATTCCCACTAACTTCTGCACACAATTTCAGGGAGTTTGGGGATCTCCATCTCCAATCCAAGGTTTCCAGGTTCAATATCCAAGGATTGGGGATATCTAAGTTTTCTTACAACTCCAAAAAAAAAAAAAAAAAAGCCAACCATAACGAACAATAATCATTCCTTTCATCCACCGACGCTTTATGGTTTACAAAGCTCTTTCAATCCCACAAACGTTGATAGAGGGGAAACTGA
Organism: Aepyceros melampus; assembly: GCA_006408695.1. Classification (NCBI taxonomy): domain Eukaryota; kingdom Metazoa; phylum Chordata; class Mammalia; order Artiodactyla; family Bovidae; genus Aepyceros; species Aepyceros melampus. The sequence continues at coordinate 112,119 of SJXQ01006121.1, forward strand.
GGCGCAGACAAATTACTGAGTGACTTGCCTAAGGTCACTCGGCCAGCTGGTGGCTAGGCCCGGAAGCAAACACAGGTCTTCCAACTCCGGAGCTCGCTTCTCCACCCCGGAGTTGCCGCCAGAGCTCCTGCCCCTCACTAAGGCGGCATAAGGAGGAAAAGGCAAAGTAGAAAGCCCACCACCAACCATCCCCCGGCTCCCTCCTGCCCCCCCAACTGGGTCCTTGCAGGCCCCGAAGGGTGGCGCCAGGCCTCCAGGCCGGCCCCGGCCACCCCAGCTTCCCCGGCCGCGCCAAATCCCGCCGCCGCCGCCTCCCCGGGAGCGGGGCGGAGCAGCTGCCCGCCGCCGCCAACCACCCGGACGACTCCTCGTCGAATCGCAAACGCATAGGCCGCCGCCCGAGTTCTGCGTACGAGAAGAAAGACGCGGCGCGAGCGCCAACGGCCACCGGGCGCGCGCCGCGGCGGCCGGGCCTGCGCCCCAAGAGCTGGATGCCAGAGCAGGAGAAAGAGCCGCCAACCGATCGCTCGATCGACCGCGCGCCCGCTCCTTCGCCCTACCAGACCGGGAAGGGGGGGAGGGCGCGCCAGGGCTTCTTTGAGTTAGGGGCCTGACTCCCCGGCGACGAGACAAGATGGCTCCTCCGGTCCGCGCTGCAGCTGCCGTCCCGGCTGCGTCGCTCGGCCCGCCCCCGGTACTGTTTCTTTAAATGGCGGAGAGGGTCAAGAAAGCAGGAAGAGAGGCGCGCGCACTCACGTGACAGGGGCGGGCCCGGCAACAAAATCCGGTCACGTGGAGACACGCTACCCACCAATCAAGAGGCGTCGCATCAGGGCGGGGGCGGGAGGAGCTGCGGCTCTGTGATTGGCGGAATGCGCCGCGGAGGCCTCGGGGACCTGGGGCGTCGGGGAGTGCGCGAGGCGGCCCGGGTTGTGTGCACTGGCGGAGACAAAGAGGTGGCGGTGGCGGCAGCGGCGGAGCAGCCCTAGACGCCGAATTTTGTAGTGCTGAGTCTGTCACCATCTCATCTAGCGCGGCGCGAGGGCGGCTGGTCTCGCGGCGGCGGCGGCGGACGCGGAGGTGGCGGCAGCACATGGTTCCAAGAGCGCCCTGCGGTTATTGGGATCCAATTCCGTGGGGAGGGACAAAGGCAGCTGTGAGCGCCGGGCAACGCCCGGTCGGGTGGTGCTCTCGCCACTGCCCTCGATCCGGGCCTTGAAAACTGGGACTAACTTGTCTCCGTGACGAAAAGACCACGGGACCGAGGCCCAAGGAGGGCCTGAGAGGCTGAGGCCGCTGTCTGAGGGAAAGGGGGAGGGGCGCGGCCCGCCTGAGTTGATTGGGTGGGTCAATTCTGTGGCGACGTAGTGGGCCACTGTGAGGTAATTTGACTCACTACCCTGAGGAAATTGGGGCGCACAGCAAGCTAGGTTTGATCTGGGCTTTGACAACGGAAATCGGTCTTCAGCGCTTAGGAAATCTTTCAGTTGGTAGGTGGTGAAGCCGGAACTAACGCCACATGCACTTGAGCAACATCGTGATCGCCAGTCTGGGGCTTATTTAAGGATCGTGGGATCATTGATGGCGAAGACATGCGTGGCTATCCAGTTTTATGACTGAAGTTGCTAGACTTCCGGATTGGTAAGTTTCCGGATTGGTGAATTTCCTCCCAGGAAATTTAGAGGAACGACAACAAAGAACTCGGAAGAACGTGAAGATGGAGCAGTAATTAAATCGCCAACTCCAGTATCAGCTACTCTAGGACGAACCACATTCCACTCAGTGAATTATCGCAAATTCATGCTAATGTTCCTTAAGACTACAGATTTATGACGTAGTTTATTCCAAAGTATTACATCGTAGTCATTGAGAGGATAAAAAAATTTAAGGAAGAAATCAGTTTTTGTTTTAGACGCCTTTTCGAATATATGTTAGGTGGATAACTAGATAATTTTGTTTAACTGAGGAGCACAGATTTACCAACTCTACTGGAAGGAGTCCTGAAAAATCTGTTCCATTGTGAGCTTGTATTTCCAATTAGTGGTTAAAGAGCTGGAGAGACATCACCGAACTCATGGCTTTCACGAATTACAGCAGTCTGAATCGAGCTCAGCTAACCTTTGAATATCTACACACAAATTCGTAAGTATTCTGTAGGTGCCTCTGAGGTCCCTGATAACTCATTGCTCGATATTCATATGGAAGTCTTTTTCCCAGGAAGTCTCGCATTTTTACTTTTTGGGATGTGTCACTGGAGGAGTCTTGAGCTCTGTATGGAAGAACTGAGATCAGTGAAATGTTTGTTGCTAATCCAGAAGAATATGATCTTCCTTTACTGGATCAAAATTTATTTGATAGAAGGCAAACTAATTCCTTGGAGTGTGTGTATTGAGTTTCATTCAAGTGTTTGATAGGAATCCAACAAGTACTCTTCTTGGATCGCCAAAAATTGGACTATTCTATTCAACTCCTTGTCTTTGGTGTCAACAGCCAATACCGTTGGGTAATAAGTTTTTTTTTCCAAGAAGGAAAAAAGACAAAAGAATGAAGACATTTAAATAACAACTTGTGAGAAGAAGTTATTTTTTCCCCTAGAAAACAGTTTGCTTTGTTTTTCTGGGAAATTTGTCGTCATCCAATATAGTTTTTAATATGTTAACCAGGAAGTGATAACTTGATTAAATCCATGATTTAAATAGCCTTTCCCCCAGAGTTTCACAAATCATTGAATAAGGGCTGTGTTCGTAGTTCTTTGAGTTTGTGAAGAGATTGCCATCACTCCATTGATCTGGACTATTTCAAAGTTAATCCTTACTCCCACTTTCTTGGAGTTGATGCAATGAGGGCATCCTTGCTTAGTCTTTTAGTACATTCATTTGGCATTTTTGAGATGAAGGTAAGTTTCTCATTTTAGTACTGGAGAACTGGTGAGCAGCTTAATGAATGGTCCAGAGATCAAAAGAACCACCTTCAGGATTGGGAATATAGACCCTAGTTTTCAAGTAATAGTACAGTAACTTTAGTTGTCAAGTAATAGTACAATAATACAATAACCGTTACAAAAAAGCCACGTATTTGTGATAATGTCTGTAATTTTTTGTTTTGCTGTTTTAACTATGAAGGAAATAAAATTTTTCTGAGTAGTGAATTGCCAAATGAGAGCCTGGTTTTGTTTAGAAAGGTTCTTACTGAACTAGAGTATTTAGAGTAGGGATTGTAGAGGTCACCTAGGTGTAGTTTCATCTTGCAGCCTGATGAATCTGAAATCCAACTAGATAAGGTCTCTGATCAAAAGTTATACCCATCATGCTCGTAGCATAGCCATGAGCAGAACCTTTAGTATCCTTGTTTGTATTTGAGCTGCCACATTAAGAACAAGTAGTTGAAGTCCACTTAGATGTTCACAGATTGTGTTTGATAAATTGAGTTCTGAGTTTTGGAGTGAGGGGCCAAATTTGGAATGACAGACTATGTGATGATCTTGGAAGACCATTGAAGGAGACTTTTGATTCTGGGTTCTTGTTTTAGCTTACCCAAAGATTGTATTTGATAATAAAATGATAGTGAAAGTTAATTGCTCAGTCATGTTTGACTCTGCGGCCGCATGGTCTGTAGCCTACCAGGCTCTTCTGTTGTGGAATTCTCCAGGCAAGAATACTGGAGTGAGTAGTAGCCATTCCCTTTTCTGGGGGATGTTCCTAACCCAGGGATGGAACCTGGGTCGCCTGCATTGCAGGCAGATTCTTTACCATCTGAACCGTACCATCTGAGCTACCAGGGACTGTGGCTTCTGCCAGTCACATTTAAACATGGTCAAAAATCATCGTTTTAGCAATCCTACTAGAGTAAGGATTATTCCTGTTTTGCATTTGAGAAGACTGAAGTTCAAAGATTATTACACGCCAGAGGTTACACAGCTTCAAGGCACCAAGGCACTGCTTTAAAGCGGTAAGATTTATCTGGCCACATAATTAGTGCTTTTAACCATTAGGCAACACCAGCTGTAGTCAGTTTTGCCTTTAAAGGGTTGTTTCCTTGTATATATGCCAGAAGGTTTACTTTCCATTTTGAAAGTTTTCGTTTTAGATTGGGCTTCCCTTGTGGCTTAGCTGGTAATGAATCTGCCTTCAATTCGGGGAGACCTGGGTTTGATCCCTGGGTTGGGAAGATCCTCTGGAGAAGAGAAAGGCTACCCCTTCCCTACCCACTCCATTATTCTGGCTAGGAGATAAATTTTAGTTTATCTCAGTGAACCTCTTAAATTGAGAATTCTGGGGTATTTCATTTCTGTTGCTATTTTATGGCTTATTGAAAATAAAAAGGGAAAGAATTGAACCTCAGTTAAGTCTCTTGTTTGAAATTGGAGAATTTTCTCGGAATTTGTGTTACTGTGTTTAACTGGAACCACTTGCTTGCATAAATGTTTTTGAGAGTCGGATGTATCATTTTGGAAGCTCTGGAATTTATTATCTGGATCAGACCTTAGAAGTTGTTTACTTTTGAATGTATCCAGTTCTACCAGAAGAAAATATGAAGCCCAGAACACCTAGATAAGTTTTTGGTTTGTAACCAGTTTCAAGACCTTTATTGTGACCTGACTGGAAGTTCATTTCTAGAGGAAACAAATTTTAAAATTTTCAGAAAATGTGACTTGTTAATGGTAATGATGGTAGATCTGTCTACTGGGTTAAGTGGTATGATGTTAACCTTCAGAGAAGGGAGGTTTTCCTTCTCCCTTTTTATAATTAAAAAAACAAGACCATTTTAGGGTGTCTGATATCTATAAATTGCCATGGTGTATATTGTGAAAGAAATGACTCCTTAGCACCCACTTAGCCGAATCCAGGATAGAAGGGTAGAAATCAGTGTGTTGCAGTAGAAAGAGCATGGGCTTGGGAGCCAGCCAGGCTTCTGTTTGTTTCCTGGCTGTGTTCTTGGGTAGGTCTACTTATCTGAGCCTCAGTTTCATCATTTACAAAACAGGACTAATCTGACAGTGTTTATGAGGATTGTATAAAATAATGTTTATAAGATAATTAGATTGCACATAGTTCTTAGTAAATATCAAATAGTGACAGTTAATTTGTTCTAGTTATAATAAAGGTCACATAAACCAAAGGTTGTTCAGTGTGATAGCAACTTGATGTTTGGTCATTAGGCAGATTAATTTTTAATAAATTCTGGAGGATGTGTTGAAGATAATAACTGCTTGAATTATTATTGTTTTGGTACTGTTCTACATTAACGATTATATCAGCATTAGGGTTTGAGGCAGGTCTGGGAAATTCTAACATGGAAGTCTTAGGTGAATTTCTTTTAAATACTGCAAATTCATGATATGAGATGATTGAAATTAGGGTTTTTGAATAAAAATAGTCTATGCTTTTACTGCTGTTTGGTGTGGTGGGTTTTGTGACTGCTGCTAAAAAGTCCATGAGCAGTCTAGATGCCAGATTCAAGATGGAGTAATAGAGGTACCTTCTTCCTTTGGCAGAAGGTACATATCTTAAGTCATTCTGTTTGCAGTATTGCTAAGTGGTTGGATAGAGCAGGGTTCTTATGTATAAGATGCCTGCTGTGTACGTCTACTCCTGTAGGCATATTTAAAAGATTATTGTCTCGGCCATTTGATAGCTTAGAGTTGTTTTATTGATATGGGAAGTGAAGGTAGAGGAACCTTTCAACTTTATATTTCTTGTGATTTATAATCCTGTTGAAATATGGTTTCACACTAAATATATTAAAGCCTTTGAATGTAAAATGGTTGCCCTGGAATTTTTCAGCTTTATTTTCTAGCAGTTAAGGCAATTAACACTGGACTGCATGTCTAAGAACTCAGTAGAACCTATCACTGTGTGATGGGGTTATAAATATTCTATTGCTTTAAATTCAGACTGAATATAAATAGACCGTTTTCCTTACATAATGAGTAGATTTACACTTGAATTTGTCATTGGAAATGCTGAGATGCAAAGCTATTTTGATTGTGGCACAATTGGTATAAAAGCCACAGTCAGTTGAAAGTAAAAGAGTTTGTTAAAAATCTTTGTCTTTTTCCAGATGGTTGATTTTTCTTGGATTACATGTAAAGAATCTTTAGGTCTGTGAAGAAAAGGATTTCCTTGATCCTTATATAAGTAACTCTAAACTGCTCGCTAGCAATGAGTGCATCTCTGAGTGTTATTTGAAAAAAAGGGAAGATCTTTTATAGTTGGTATTTTTTTGTTGTTGTTATGATTTGAGAGATTTCAAACTTTAGCATTTATTAGTAGGATCAGTTGGAGGCTTGGAGAAGATTCGGAGTGTCTCTGACCTTAGCAACAGTTGTTGCAAAAGGCTCCTTTTATGTGTCAGTGCCCATCATAAAAGCACCCCTTAGCTACATTTAAAGATATGTTAACTTACCTGAAATCCGTTTTGTGGAACAGCATTGATACTGTGTGGAACAACAAAGACATTTGGAATGTTTTTAGATTCTAAATATAGAAAGCAGTTTTCTAATTGTGTAGAAAACAGTGAAAACTTAGCCAGAAGTGCTTTCTCCTTTCCTTTTTGAGATCTTACTGAATTCTGAATGCCTTTAATTTTCATGTGAAGTGACAAAAAATAGGTTTTGTGAGAAGCCATTGCTGTATCTGTTTTTTTTATTTCTTTGCCCGGATGGCAGAGGCATCAGAATTAGTTGTCCAAGTTGTTCATATTCACCAGTGTTACTACCGTAGGCCGGATACTTCACTCTTCCTTTCTTTCTGCACAGATTGTAGTCTCAGATTGTTTTCTTGTGTCCCCCACCCCCTACCCTAGGAGCTTATTTCTGAGATTGCTTGAATTCAAGGAAATGAGAAGTATTGCAGTGGAATTTGTTATTTTACATTTTAACCTTCAGAAATTTTTTAACCGTATAGAAAACGAATTCATTTCATAAGTTACTTAGTCGCTACAAAGTCAGACAGGAAAATGATTGGTTGAAAGCTTTAGAGCAAATACTAGTTTTTACTTTTAACTTGTACTACTTTCAGCAAATCAGTTTATTTAATCTTCCAGCTTATTTCTCCCAATTTAATACATGGACTAATATGCAGAAAATTTTTTGTTTCTTCAGTAGATAATTTGAAGAATTTAGGGTGATAATTTTGGAGACAAAATTTTTGAATAATTAAAGATATGGATGTTTTATGCAGGTTTTTTTCCTTGCGAAAATTTTTTTATTTCATGTAAAATAATTAAGAATTAGATTTAGAGGAATTTGAGATCTTTTTCAGGGAAATTGGAGATTAAATTTCTACTTTTTGTTAAAGCATGGTTCTTCATTTGGATCAGCAACAGATATATTCACTGTTCTCATGGGAAAAAGTTCTTCCTAAAATTCCAAGGACTAATAGTTTTAATTTTAAAAATTGCATTTATAAAAATTTGAAGATTCATTTGAGGATAAAACTGTTCCTGGACAGTTGAGTTTTGGGTATTTATAAACAAGTGTTTTACAATTTGTTTTGAACAATACAGTAAGTACTCACAAATCCTAGATGCTGGCTATTTAATATTGGTATATTCTAAATATATACAGAAATTTTCACTTTATCTATTGACTGAAACTTTGTATACAAAAAAATTAACTGGAATAATATGTTTTTTTAATGTTATGATAGTAATATGTAAGTTAATGCTTACAAAAGTAAGAGTTTCATTATTTCCCTGGCAGTCCAGTGGTTAAGACTGCTCTTCCATTGAAGAGGGCACAGGTTTGATCCCTTGTCAGGGAACTAAGATCCATATGTTTGCACCACAGGGCCAGAAAAAAAAATTTTCTAGGTGGTTCTAGGTTAATGAATGAATCTACTTTTGTATCTAATGAGGACTATTATGGGAAATAGCACAAATGAAAGGTGTAAATAGAGGAAAACATGCATAAATACCATCTTCATTGTGCTGTGAATATGGTAATTGTGAATTTATCCTCCCTAAATTTTGAGTAGCCGCCTAGAGGAGAAGATGACCATTGGCTATCCTTCTGGAAGGGACTGACTTGAGCAAGGACCCTAGGAGACCACACCAAACCTTTTTCCTCTTAGGAAGGGGTTGTTCAAGAGTATAATGGGTTCCTTTATGTGCAGAAAGTTTTGGCTTTGGACAAAATCAGGGAGCATCAAAAACTGGATTATTTTCTCTTTCTCCTCACTTTCAAATGGAGTATTTTTGCATATAAATTGCACAAGACTGAATGGTTTTTCACCAGTAAATCATCACAAAGGTATTGGTAAAGCTAAATGATAATAATTTCTCCATTGAGTGTTCTTAGAGATACGCAGAAACTGACAGCCGGTGAAGGTAATAATAAATAAAATATAGATATTTTTCCAGGTAGAATATGAATAGTGAAAAACATTGCTTTAGCAGTAGTATATCTGAGCTCTAGAAAGACTTGAATTGTGGAGAAGTTTAAAACTGGAATAGTGTAAATTGATGCAAGTAGCAATTTTAGTTTTTTCTCCAAAAAACCTTTTAAATTTTTTATGACCTTGACATTTTATTAGGAACTATAGCTTGATTCATAATTCTTTTGCTGATTTTAATGTTTATCGTTTCAGAACCACTCATGAATTCTTGTTCGGTGCTCTGGCTGAACTCGTTGATAATGCAAGGTATGCAGCCTTCAGGTGTGCCGCCTGTTTTCGGAAACTTTCTGGGTTTCTGTGATGTCTGATCTCTGAGGACCTGGGAGGAAGGCAGCTCTTTCACATATGTGACTCACTCCTAGGAGGCATCTTACCCAAAAAAGTATTTTAAATAGCACATTGGTTGATAATCCATTCATTTCTATGTTACAGACTAAAAATAGTGAGCTTACAACCTCCAGAGCTACCTTCCCTGTGTATTAGAACAAGATGATTGTTGTGAAACACAGGGAATCAAGATAAAAACTTAGGGATCTAATTACTAGGACAAACTGTGTTTTAATTTGTGCTACCAGGACAGTAAACCATCTAATGTCTTTAAAATTATTTCAGAGTTCTGTGTCTTCGCAAAATGTCCAGTCAGCCCTCTGTATCTGCCGGTTCTGCATCTGTGGATTCAAGGAACCACAGATCGAAAGTAATGGAAAAGTTCCAGAAGGTTCCAAAGGCAAAACTTGAGTTTGCTACTTGCTTGCAACTATTTACATAGCATTTACATTGTGTTAGTTATCATCGTAACAGATGATTTGGAGTAAACAGGAGGATGTGCATTGATTGTGCAAGTACTGCACAATTTTATAGAAGGTAGTTGAGCATTTTGTTGTCAGGTGAGACTAGTTGATCAAAGCATCTGCCATTGTTAACTGTGCTTGGGAGAAATCCTTCTTCAGCGTGGTGGTATACTGAGTTCTTAGTGATGGAAGCCTCTATACGTTACTGTGCAAGACTGAGAAGAAGTTTGGATTGGTTCAGGGATAGTGAAGTCCCTAATCAAAAATCTGCCCGTAATTACATCACAGATTGCTGAATGCAAACGTAAAATTCAGACACGGTGTTTATTGACCAATATGACTAATGAGGAAGATAAGAGTTGACAAAAGTACTTTCTAAACAGATCTCCAGTTAGTGACATAATGGTAATTATGTTTACCTGTATCTATACTGTAGATCTATACCGTTACACTTTTGTTGTTACTATTTACTAGTTAACAACTTGTTTAACCTGAAAAGTCCCGTTTTCAGTGTTTTTCAATTGTTTCAATCCTGGTTGACTCATAATTTTTACATTTAAAAATGTTGTAGCTTGTGGAATTGTGTTTGAGTTTGCCACTTGTTTAGTGATACTACAGTGGGTTTTAGCAGGCTTCTTTTTTATATATTATATGGTGAACTGGAGATTGCCTGGGAGTGTATGTTCCTGCTCATACACATACTTTGCCAATCTCTTCTATTTTTGAAATGTTTGTATGTTTTTGGGAATAAATACCTGTAGAGTTGTATGGATTTGAGTGGATTTTGCATTTAAAAGCAGTGAAACTCAGTGCCTCATTTTCTTTGCCTGCAGTTGGCAGAATTGGGCTAGATGACTTTTAGGCCTTTATGGAAGACGTCACTGATGACTGAGCCTTTATTTCAGCTGGTGACTGGAGCCTAATGGGCGCCCAAACTTCCTTTCAGGGTTAGGGAGGATAAGATTACGGGCTCATGAGCAGTGTACGGACTGTAATGTGTATGCCCTAGGACCTGGTTTTCTTAGCTTTGTGGCAGAGGATTCCTTTTTTTCTCAAATCTTGGTGAGAAAAAACAATGGATGAGATATTGGAACATTGTTTATGATCGCAGTCAGACAAGTGACTGGAGTCATTTAGTCTGTAAAGGAATGTTCTTATTTATCCTCTAGCTGTTTTCACTGTGAAATTTTTATTTTTAAAAAGTGTATTCAGACCCTATGTATCTTGTGGTGGTTTTAAATAATTTCAAGCTCTAGAGGTGTTTCACAGACATATAAGGAAAAGTGTGTTACCAAATGTAAAAGTATATCTTCAACATATATAGAATTTCTTTTATGATTTCCTGAAAATAGATTCAAAATAGTATGTATCCCACTCAATACTGTGCATCTTGATGGTTATACTTCATATTCTCATTTGAATATTGATTTTTTCCCCAACTTTGCAGAGATGCTGATGCCACGAGAATTGATATTTATGCAGGTAAGACAGATACCAGTCTTCCTTCTCATGCCCAGTTCCCAGAAGAATTTACTGTTGTGCCTAAAAATAAATCAGTGGGAGATAACTGGTTTCTGGAGTCTGGGTGGACAGCCTCCAGGTATGAGGCAGGATGGGGTCGCCCTGATCAGGTGTGAAACAGAAATCAGGAATGTTGGTATTGAGGGAGCTACCGTGAGGCGCCCAGATCCATCAGTCAGCACAGTCCAGCCGCTCAGTCGTGTCTGACTCGTTGTGACACCATGGACTGCAGCACACCAGGCCTCCCTGTCCATCACCAACTCCCGGAGCTTACTCAAACTCATGTCCATTGAGTTGGTGATGACATCCAGCCATCTTATGCTTCGTCGCCCCTTTCTCCTCCCGCCTTCAGTCTTTCCCAGCATCAGGGTCTTTTCAAATGAGTCAGCTCTTCACATCAGGTGGCCAAAGTATTGGAGTTTCAGCTTTGTCATCAGTCCTTCCAAAGAATATTCAGGACTGATTTCCTTTAGGATGGACTGGTTGGATCTCTTTGCAGTCTAAGGGACTCCTAAGAGTCTTCTCAACACCACAGCTCAAAAGCATCAGTTCTTCAACACTCAGCTTCCTTTATAGCCCAGCTTTCATATCCATGTATGACTACTGGAAAAACCATAGTTTTGACTAGATGGACCTTTGTTGGTAAAGTAATGTCTCTGCTTTATGCTGTCTAGGTTGGTCATAACTTTTCTTCTAAGGAGCAAGCATCTTTTAATTTCACAGCTGCAGTCACCCATCTGCAGTGATTTTGGAGCCCCCCAAAATAAAGTCTCTCACTGTTTCCACTGTTTCCCCATCTATTTGCCATGAAGTAATGGGACTAGATGCCATCCATGATCTTAGTTTTCTGAATGTTGAGTTTTAAGCCAAGTTTTTCACTCTACTCTTTCACTTTCATCAAGAGGCTCTTTAGTTCTTCTTCACTTTCTGCCATAAGTGTGGTGTCATCTGCATATCTGAGGTTATTGATATTTTGCCCAGCAATCTTGATTCCAAGATTGTGCTTCACCGAGTCCAGTGTTTCTCATGATGTACTCTGCATATAAGTTAAATAAGCAGGGTGACAGTATACAGCCTTGACGTACTCCTTTTCCGATTTGGAACCAGCCTGTTGTTCCATGTCCAGTTCTAACTGTTGCTTCCTGACCTGCATACAGATTTCTCAGGAGGCAGGTCAGATGGTCTGGTATTCCCATCTCTTGTAGAATTTTCCACAGTTTGTTGTGATCCACACAAAGACTTTGGCATAGTCAATAAAGCAGATGTTTTTCTGGAACTCTCTTGCTTTTTCTATGATCGAGTGGATATTGGCAATTTGATCTCTGGTTCCTCTGCCTTTTCTAAATCCAGCTTGAACATCTGTAAGTTCACGGTTCATGCACTGTTGAAGCCTGGCTTGGAGAGTTTTAAGCTTTACTTTGCTAGCGTGTGAGAGGAGTACAGTTGTGCAGTAGTTTGAGCATTCTTTGACATTGCCTTTCTTTGGGATTGGAATGAAAACTGACCTCTTCCAGTCCTGTGGCCACTGCTGAGTTTTCCAAATTTGCTTGAGTGCAGCACTTTCACAGCATCATCTTTCAGGATTTGAAACAGCTCAACTGGAATTCCATCACCTCCACTAGCTTTGTTCGTAGTGATGCTTCCTAAGGCCCTCTTGGCTTCACATTCTAGGATGTCTGGCTCTAGGTGAGTGATCACACCATTGTGGTTATCTGGGTCTTGAAGATCTTTTTTGTACAGTTCTTCTGTGTATTCTTGCCACCTCTTCTTAATATCTTCTGCTTCTGTTAGGTCCATACCATTTCTGTCCTTAATTGTGCCCATCTTTGCTTGAAATGTTCCCTTGGTATCTCTAATTTTCTTGAAAAGATCTCTAGTCTTTCCCATTCTACTGTTCTCCTCTATTTCTTTGCATGTATCACTGAGGAAGGCTTTCTTATCTCTCTTTGCTATTCTTTGGAACTCTGCATTCAAATGGGTAGATCTTTCCTTTTCTACTTTGCTTTTTGCTTCTCTTCTTTTCATAGCTATTTGTAAGGCCGCCTCAGACAACCATTTTGCCTTTTTGCATTTCTGTTTCTTGGGGATAGTCTTGATCCCTGACTTGTGTACAATGTCACGAACCTTCACCCATAGTTCTTGAGGCACTCTGTCTATCAGATCTAATCCCTTGAGTCTATTTCTCACTGTATAATTGTAAGGGATTTGATTTAGGTCATACATGAGTGGCCTAGTGGTTTTCCCTACTTTATTCAATTTAAGTCTGAATTTGGCAATAAGGAGTTTATGACCTGAACCATAGTTAGCTCCTCATCTTGTTTTTGCTGACTGTATAGAGCTTTTCCAGATCTATGTATCTATTTAAAGAAAGCCACTAGGAGATTACTTGGGTTGATGCGGAGTGAAATGACCAAGTACCACTGATTTTCTTGATTGGAATTAGCAGGTGGCCAGGGGTTGTGGAGTTGGTGGTTTCTGCAGCCAAAGGAAGATCTTGTTGAAGGCCATCGTAGCCCTCTGCAGTCTTGGTGAGGACAAATCCCAACTTGAAGGGCTGCTGGTGTCAGTTTACAAAACAGTTGTGTAACTGGATTGGCACTGAGGTTTGCAGAGATGTTCTCAGCAGAGGAGTCAAGTAGGAAATAGGGCTGTTTTGCTTAGAATTTAAAAATACTGACAGTGTCTATTATTTTTGCCTGTTTGGCTCTGCTCTTTGGCAGTAAGGTCCTTTCTTTGTTATGGAGTGTGTACAGCAGTGACAGAAATCTTAGTCATTGTCGTTGCCCTACCCCCCTTTTAATAAACAGCTTGCTTTCTGCCTGTTCAGTGTTTGTACCAGCGCATTTTTTCTCATTTGAGTGCTAGAAATTTGGAAGTGGAACAGAGAAAGATGGCTTTTAAATCCAATTTGGCTGGCATTGCCTCACTTTTGAAAAACTTGAGTTTTTATGGGAATATCTGGTTATCATATAATCCTTCTTTCTCTTTACAGACCCATTTTGATCAATGAGAATAAGCCCTCAATAGAAAGTAATTCTTAGAACTTCCAGGGTCATATAATTGTAAAGAATATTCCCAGATATGATTTCCTTCTGCCTGATAACACTTTGGGGCAAAAAAAATACTCAGAAGAGTTAGTTAAAAATCAGCTCTCCTGCTTGAGTTCTAAAAACCTCTATTCAAAAGGCTCTGCCAAGTCATGAAAATAAGACTCCTTTCTTTTTAGAAGAGAATAACAGAAGAATGGGTCATAGCATAAGAAAGTTAGAAGATGGTTTTTAATAACCCTTAGGCCAGATGGAGGTATCATTCCTTCACCACAGTAGGTCTTCCACCGAAGAGTGCTTCAGTGAGGAGCAGGAACTACCACCTCTGGAAGAAGTCGAAGCTGTTTAAATCATCGCACAGATGGCAAAGCAGAGAATAGGCCTCCACTGCAAGTGATGTGGAAGGGAAAAAATCATCCTGTTTTGGAAGAATCCCTGCCCAGGGATTGAACCTAGGGTCACAGAGTGAGAACAAGGAATCCTAGCCACTGTATAGCCAGGGAATTCATGGAAAAAGCTTTTTAAAAGAGATCATCTCTGCTCCGTTTAGCGCCTTTCACCTTTCAGTTCAGTCTTTAAGTCGTTTATGGTGGGTGGATTTCAGCAAAGAAATGCAGTGCTTTCACTTGGAATGCAACAGCAGTTAGATTTCAATTTAAATGAAAATGGCCCCAGTGTACTTTCATTGTGTGCTCAGTGTTAACTGTTGTGCTTTGGGAGGACTTTGGGAGGAGTCCAGAGAGGATGAGGTGGGGCCTTTGCTAAATTGCCGTTAGAGAATTTAGTGGAGACAGTTAGCACTCCACAGATGATTAGGGAACAATCACTTGATCTTGAGGGAACTGTCAAGGTAGTTAAGGATTAAATGGTATGATAGAAGCACTAAGCACTCTAGCGTCTTAGGAAAAGGCTTAATTTACTCTGAGTACCTTGAGATTGGGAATCTTGACTGAGGTGCCCCAACTTCACACTCTTATACCTCAGTGTTATAGTAATACATTCAATAGAAGTGAAAGCTACCGCATTTTACAAGTAGGAAAATAGAATTTGTTGTTGTTCAGTTGCTCAGTTGTGTCTGACTGTTTGTGACCACCTGGACTGCAGCAGCCCAGGCCTCCCTGTCCACTACCAACTCCCGGAGCTTGCTCCAATTCATGTGCATCGAGTTGCTGATGCCATCCCATCATCTCATCCTCTGTCGTCCCCTTCTCCTCTTGCCTTCAGTCTTTCCTAGCATCAGGGTCTTTTCTAAGGAATCAGTTTTTTGCATCAAGTGACCAAAGTATTGGAGCTTCAGTTTCAGCATCCAGTCCTTCCAATGAATATTCAGGACTGATTTCCTGTAGGATTGACTGGTTTGATCTCCTTGCAGTCCAGGGGACTCTCAAGAGTCTTCTCCAACACCACAGTTCAAAAGCATCAGTTGTTTGTCTCTCAGCCTTCTTTTATGGTCCAACTCTCACATCCATACATTGACTTCTGGAAAAACCATAGCTTTCACTGTACGGACCTATGTCGCTAAAGTAATGTCTCTGGTTTTTAATATGCTTTCTAGGTTTGTCATAGTTTACAAAGAGCAAGCGTCTTTTAATTTGATGGCTGTAGTCACCATCTGCAGTGATTTTGGAGCCCAAGAAAATAAAGTCTGTCACTGTTTCCATTGTTTCTCCATCTATTTGCCATGAAGTGATAGGACCACATGCCATGATCTTCGTGTTTTTTTTTTTAATGCTGAGTTTTAAGCCAGCTTTTTCACTCTGCTCTTCCACATTCATCACTATGGCTTTAGTCCCTAAAGGACAGAAACTGTATGGAGGATAATAGAATTAATAATATACTATGAAGTTTTTGTTGTTAAAATATCAGGGAAAGTATTTTCCTGTCTCCCTTTCTAAAAGTAGCTTGATCCTGAACTTAGAAATCTTCCCAAACATCAAATGTAGTTTGAATTTGCCACAAATTCACAGTATAGCTTAAAGAAGGGTGAGAAAGAAACCAGACTCCGGTGCCCACCGCATTCCTGTTAGAGGGGGCCAGCCTGGAGCATGCCTGTCAGACTGCGTTTTTATCAACTTTCTGGACTTCCTTCAATAGGGACTGCTGTGCCTCAAAGAAAGATTCCTTTTGTGATGCTAGGTCAGTGGTTAGTAAATGGCAACTTAAGAGCAAATGCAGCTGAAATGAATACTGTTCAAACAGATTGCAAAGTATGATGAAGAACTCGACGGTCATTCTGTTACAGCCTCTGCTGAGGACAGCGTTCTCTTGTCACCTCTGACGGTTGACTTAAAGCTCCATTTTACATCTCCTCCAGCTTCTTTTTCCTGTTCTCTCCAGAGGGAGCTGGAGGGAGGAATGTTGAAGTAATTGGGAGAAGCCAGACTCGGTCATATAGGGGAAGCTTAGATGGGCAGCCTCCCACACGGTTCTGTGAGCGTCCTAAGCTGCCACCAGGGCGTGAGGCACAACTGCACAGAAGGCAGTTGGGCTCTGTCATCCTCCAGGATGTATGCTGAGAGGGGGGCGCAGACAATCCCCAGCTGCCCAGACCCCCTCCTCTGTCCAGAACTCCCACCAGCTTCATAAAACTTTTCCTCGAGGCTTCAGATGCCATTCAGTTGATTGATTAAAGTGAGTAGAAGGTGTGAGGCATGCACGTCCTAACTGCTGGAATGTCTGGGGGTCTTGTTGCAGGCAGGGGAGCCTCTGGTTCTTGCTAACTCTAGCTCTGCTTGACAAAGAGGGGTCCAGTAGTGGACAGTGTTGGCATTGCCTGGGAGCAGTTCAGAGATGCAGATGGAGACCTCGGGCCCTCCAGGGTGGAGCCCAGAATCTGTTGTAACAAGCTCTTCAGGCGATTCTTGAACACACACTGCTTTTGCTCGAGCTGACTCTTCCCCTGTCGTCTTCTGCTTAAACCCTCCTCCTCAACCATGTGCTGCAGGGGATCGTGTCCTCTGGACTGGAGGCTCCCTGAAGGCAGTGGTCATTGTGGCATTGTTGTGGGCTGTTACCTTCATTGCAGGGTCAGGCACATCAAATAAATGAGTGTGAAGCATCCTGAAGATACCATACTGCCTGTGTTTTGTTTGTTTGTTTGTTTGTTTGTTTTATGAAGCTGAAGGAGTTACTGCTATGTCAGCTAGTCTGTCTTGGCTGCACATGACGTGGACCTGAACACTGCTAGACGCTTACAGGCTTTGGGTCATTTATATGGCCAGGAGGACCCTCCATAGGTGTGTGTCTTAAAACGGTATGAAAAATATTTAAAATGAAGTCCTTGAGCAAGACAGGGGTCTCAGACCCAGTGTTAAAGAGATGACTGTGTGTTAAAACAGCCTGTGAGTCCTATTCTACCAAACGCAAGGGCCTGGAAGCAGCTTCCCAGGTGTGTTCAAGAAATACCAGTAATCCTTGGAGAGTTTTTAGATGCACTTGGCTTGAACCACTTTCGAGCTCCCAAAGCAGAGTCTTCCTGTGCATCTTCTGCTAAATCAACCAGCAAATGGCTCCTGGCTACATTTAGAACACTTCCAGTACCATGCTCTGTCCCTGACCCAGCTGAGTCTCCATCTGACACTTTGCTCCCTCCAGAAGAAAACTTTGAAGATTTTGTCCCTTTTCTGCACTTGCTTCTGCTTACTAGATCTCATTTGGATTCTCCAGACTGGTAAAAGGCTCTGCCACAAGGAGAAATTTTCTTATCTACCAATGAGGCTTCCAGGAAGGTCCTTATGCTTGAACTGTCAAGAAGCGTTTGTTAATGTTTCAGCAAAGTTCAGCCATGAAATTAAAAGATGCTTGCTCCTTGGAAGAAAAGCTATGACCAACCTAGATAGCATGTTAAAAAGCAGAGACATTACTTTGCCAACAAATTCAAAACTAGTCTAGATAGAGCTATGGTTTCTCTAGTAGTTATGTATAGATGTGAGAGCTGGACTATAAAGAAAGCTGAGTGCCGAAGAATTGATGCTTTTGAACTGTGGTGTTGGAGAAGACTCTTGAGACTCCCTTGGACTGCAAGGAGATCAAACCAGTCAATCCTAAAGGAAATCAGTCCTAAATATTCATTGGAAGGACTGATGCTGAAGCTGAAGCTCCAATACTTTGGCCACCTGAAGTGAAGAACTGACTCATTTGAAAAGACCCTGATGCTGGGAAAGATTGAAGGCGGGAGAAGAAGGGGACAACAGAGGATGAGATAGTTGGATGGCATCACTGACTTGATGGACATGAGTTTGAGTAAGCTCCGGGAGTCGGTGATGGACAGGGAAGCCTGGCGTGCTGCAGTCCATGGGGTCACAAAGAGTTGGACACGACTGAGCGACTGAACTGAACTGGAAGTTCAGCTTCCTGAACAGCAAGTGATACTTGAAAATCTCTGTGGCTTATTTTACTTTTGAAATAGCATTTTAAATTACATTAACTCGTTTAAGAGGCAATTGTAATTCACTTGAATCTTTAGCCGGAGGGGAGGACAGAGAGCATTTTAGACTGAGATTCCCTTGGTTAGGTAGTTGTATAAAGTTGGCAAACTGTAGCTTGGTGGAAACAGTAGTGTCCTCAGTTAGGAACTAGACTCCAAAGCCAGTGTGGACTTATCCCTGTAGCACCATAAACTGGCCTTCCTCCTTTAGTGCACATGGTCTCCTGATCCCAAGACCTGTGCTGTTCCTCCTTTGCCCGTGTTACCCTCATCACTGCATTTGAAGGGCACCTGGAAACTCTCGTTAGCAGCCCTTTCCCTGTTTGGGAGACTCTTCTATGGCGTTCGTGGTGTACTTGGACCCAGACTACTCTGAGGGGCCACTTGCTGCTGTAGCGCCGGCTGCTGCAGGGGGTTCTTTTTTCCCTCGGAGTGGTGGCCTTAGTCTGTGGGGTTCCCTTCCCGTCAGCCAGGATGCCTGGCCGCAGCTGTGCCCTATCTCACTGTCCAGTGACTGCCCCTCCTCCCAGGCCCTTCCAGCAGGTGCAGGGGGAAACCAGGCGGCTCTCAGTGCACGCCGTGCGGTCTCGCTCCTGGGCTGGGGGATCTTGGGTTGAATGAGGCTCAGACCTTTGATGTTTGAGAGCCTGGAAAAGAAAAGCAAACTTTCCCATTTCCCTCTCCCCTGCTGGCATTCCTAGAAGGAGAAGACCTTTTTGGACCCAGCTCCACAGTGATCCACCTTCCAATCAAACCCAAGTCGCTGCCCTCTGGGGGGTAACCGCCTAGTAATGGCATCTCCTTCTTTTACAGAAAGGCGAGAGGACCTTCGAGGAGGATTTATGCTTTGTTTTTTGGATGATGGAGCGGGAATGGATCCAAGTAAGTGATGGGCTGATTGCTGCTTTTGGGGAGGATGTAACTAAGCGTTTTTATAAAATGCTTATTGTGTTAATTTGTTTTTCTGTTGCCTCACTCTTGTGACTAGAAGGGCGAGGGCAGTCTCTTGCAACATCTCAGGCTTAATTCCACTTACGGATTTGCCAGGTCTTGTCCTAATGTGGGAGATAGGATCTGAATGGCAGCCTTAAGTCCGTCAGGCTACCTGTCTGTTGACATTGGTTTGCGTAACATCCTGGAGCTGGAACTGTGGTGGCCTGCCCCAGCCAAGTTACCGCGTTCTGGTAATAGAACTAGGACCTCGTGATGGTGGTACTGACAGACCAGTGAGGTTTCCTCCATTTGTCTCCCAGTTGTGAATTTCCTGGCAGAAGTTTTCAGTAGACAGACAGCCCCGCTTGGATTGATTTTTGAGAGCCTGGGAAAGAAAAGCACACTTTGCCCTTTGTCTCTCGCCTGCCACTTCAGGTGATGCTGCCAGTGTGATCCAGTTCGGGAAGTCAGCCAAGCGAACACCTGAGTCCACCCAGATTGGGCAGTATGGGAACGGGTTAAAGTCGTAAGTATACCAGAAGCCCGTCACAGGACTCAACAAAATCAAGCGTTGCTCTCATTGTCACTCCATCACCTTAATTCTGGAACAGGAGGACAGTCAGGAAGGGGTGATGGTTAGGAACTTAGCAACTGATGGCCAGGAACGTGAATTAAGCCAACTTTCAGTCTGCTTTACGCCACAGGTGAGAGTGTGAATTTCCAGAGCCGTAAAGGGAGGAGAATCTGTAGGCTTCTTAGCACTGTGCTCTGGAACGGCACCTCTCCTCTGGTTGGAAATTCTCGTTTGTGCCTGTGACTGAGGATGCTCGTGGTGGTTTTGTGTGCTGGGGATGCATCTGAGATGCTGAGGTCCCCACCTGTCATGCTTTGTGCCAGGCACTGGGGATCCAGGGTGAGAGAGACCCAAAGCCTCCCCCACATGGAGGGCCTGGTTGCTGCTCACATGTTCTGTCAGGCCCTGTAGCAGGGACTTACCTAATGTCTTCATATCCCTTGGGACTTCTTTCTCAGCCCCTTGGTTCCCACTTGTTTGGCATGTGGAATGTGTTGTTCTGGTTTTGAGCGAAGCCCCAAGAGAAAGGTTTCTATTTCTGAAATGCTCACTTCCAGCTGTACATACCTTTGGATGGAATAAGATTTATTGGGATTAGCGTTTGTGCAGATGGAGTTCTGAGTCATGTTTCTGTCTTGCTGTGGAGATGTGTTGTGTTCGGCCGGCAGCAGCATCCGTTGTGCGTGTGTGCAGCAGGCTTGGGCTTGTGCAGAAGAGAGACGATGCCTCCCATGACAACACCGCCGAATGCCTGGACTTTCCACTCGTCTCTCAGTGTCAGCACTTAGCACGTGCTGGACACTGCTGAAAACTTCACCTGGGTAATTTAGTTTAATCCTCACCCAAGCCCTGTGAGGTGTAGGTACCTTGATTCTCAGCTTCAGATGCGAGAAGCAAGGTTTATCTGGTTGAAGTGACTTGCCCAAAGGTGTGAAAATGCCCAGGTGTAGAGCTGAGGCGTGCAGCACGTCTTTCTGATGGCAATGCCAGAGCTGCTGTCTGCCTCGCTTCAGTCAGATGAACCAGGGTTCGGGTGTGGCATCAGTCACTCACCCTTCTGAGGCTCAGCGTCCTCCTTTATAACTTGGGGTGTAACACGTGTGAGTGGGTTAAGAACTGTGCGCTGTCGCTCAGGGCCGTGGGTGCCCTCGCCTGGTTTCTCACTTCTGATTTTCTCTCTCCTTCCTTAATCTTTCCATGCTAAACTTTTGGCCTGATTCGGTGGGCCTGGGGTAGGGTCTGGGAACCTTTTTTTCCCCCGATGTGGTCCCTGGGTGATCCTGGTGTGGCCATCTCAGCTTCCAGCCGCTGACGTGTCAAATGGAAGAAGCCGTGGCTTCCCTTCTGATGGTAGGCAGCCTCCCCCCGTGTGGGTCCTTCAGCTCTGTGGCTGCAGACAAGCCCTTTCACCTCTCTGAATGTCTGTTTCCTGCTGTAGAATATGGGTTTCTAATCCCTGACATTCTTCCTTGCTGAGCAAGTTTCAGGAGCAGATGAAATGTGAGTCTGAAAGTGCTTAGAAGACCAGGAAGGAAAACACACAGAAGTTGGGAGTGTTGTCATCAGCGTATTTTAGTGGAACGTCTTTTGGGGAGGAGCCATCGAGATGGGGCCATCTAGTGTTCAGACTGAATTCATTTTGAGGTGAATTTAGAAATTGAGAGTTTCAGGAGGAAGTGATTTGTGGTGAGGAGAGGGCTAAGAAGCAGAGAAGTCGGCAGAGAAGTGACATTTTTGAGTGGTTGCTATTTATTTCCCCTCCAAGTCAGGATCAAAGACAGAGGGAAGAGGCACAAAAGTGAGGTTTTTGCCAGATTAGGGCATGGGCAGGCTTTGACAGAAGGCAAACTGCTGCTGCTCCTGCTGCTGAGTTACTTCAGTCTTGTCCAACTCTGTGTGACTCAATAGATGGCAGCCCACCAGGTTCCTCCGTCCCTGGGACTCTCCAGGCAAGAACACTGGAGTGGGCCGCATTTTGCCTCCAGTAGGCTTCAGGGAGGAAAAGGCAAAGGCACCCCACTCCAGTACTCTTGCCTGGAAAATCCCATGGACGGAGGAGCCTGGTAGGCTGCAGTCCATGGGGTCGCTGAGTCGGACACGACTGAGCAACTTAACTTCCACTTTTCACTTTCATGCATTGGAGAAGGAAATGGCAACCCACTCCAGGGTTTTTGCCTGGAGAATCCCAGGGACAGAGGAGCTTGGTAGGAGGCCATCTATGGGGTCGCACAGAGTCGGACATGATTGGAGCGACTTAGCAGCAGCAGGGAGGCAGGAGGAGGACCGAGGGATTGTCTGGGGGAGGGAGCATTGCCAGCGCCTCGGAAAACTGAGAACGAGAGACAGAACTTGGTAGCCCCCAGGGTGTCTCTGGATAGTGTCCTGGAGTTTTCCCGAATGTTTGGGGAAATGGGTCATGGCATTCACTCGTGTGCTTGGCATGCCAGCCCGGCTTGTATTTATACACAGAAGAGAGTAATAAGGCTTCCCACCACTGTCACCACCCTGGGGTCTTAGAGGACTAATGAGGTAACAGAAGCTGCTCAGGAGACAGGAACGGCTTGGCCATTGTTTGGTGGGCACCCCTCCGCCAGTGTTTCACGCTTTTACCCTGTTCCATATTGTTGGGAAAGGTGTGTCCTTGTCTGCTTCTCAGAAAGATTAACTTGGCCAAGTTGAGGAAGGAGCATTTGATTCCATTCAGACTTCTGCCTTTTGGAAGTCAGCCTCAAGGCATATTTCTCAGAAACCACTCGGGTCCTACAGCAGGGACCTGTGGCTTAATAATAGACATAACAATTCAAGACCCAGGATGGCTGTGGTTATAGGCCATGAGCCAGTTGTAGGCTGCCTTGAAACTCTTTAGCAATGATGCTTTGCCTGGTTAGCCTTGTATTCGGCTGAGCCTCGAGGTCACCCTGGTCTTTGGAGGACTTGTGAGCACAGGCACTGTGGGCTGTTCCCTTCCCCTGACAGTGCTGTCCTTAGATGAGTGGATGGGGGAGTCAGTGTCAGTGGAGCATGGACAGGGTGAGAGCTGGATATGCTCAGCATGGAAGTCGACTTGTTGAAGGTGTTACTGAAGTGAAGCCTGTGTGGCTGGGAGGTGCCCAGAGCACGGAAGTGACAGGCTGGGGCAGGTGCTCGGTGGTGAGAGAGGAGAGAGCCTAGTGTGGTGGGGCCTTGTGGAGAAGGTAGGTGGTAAGGAGAACTGGGCCTGTGAAGGGCAGGAGGAGGAGTGTTACAGGGGAGGAACGGGCTCGAGGCCGTGGCGCTCAGCGGGGGGCCCTGGGCCCCAGGGACGCCTTCAGGGGAATCCTCCTAAGGCAGTTTCATCACATCCAGAGCAGGGATTTGCTCTTTTTTTCAGCTGAGCTTTTGATTCCCTGGGAGAGTAATCCTTGTCTGCTTCCCTTTCAGGGGCTCGATGCGCATCGGGAAGGATTTCATCCTCTTCACCAAGAAGGAAGACACCATGACCTGCCTCTTCCTGTCACGCACCTTTCATGAGGAGGAAGGCATTGATGAGGTGGGTCCCCTCCTCATGTTCCCAGTCACCATCCTGCGTCTCCCGGTTCTGTCCAGGCTCTTCTCGCAGGTCACTTGTATGCTGGGCTTGTTGGGGTTTCAGGATTGCAGCCACACCCCCGGTTAGGGGATTAGCCAGTTGGTTGGATGAATTGGTTAAGGGGTTAAGGCAGGTATCATCTCACAGCTTCAGAGAGCAGTTGTTCTAAGAGGCTGCAGGTGGCAGGAGCCAGGAAGTGCATGTGTATCTCTCCTCGATCTGCAGCTTGGGTTTGGTCCTGGGTGTAGGGCGGGGCGGGGGTGTCCCTCCGGAGAGCTGTTTCATCAGGGGGAGTGTTTGGGGCCTCCCCCACTACGGGTGGAGACCACAGCTGGTGATGGTAACAGGAAGAGTGCCGTCCTTCCGGCGTGATGGTGGTCTTGTGGCCTGTGCCCTGAGTGCATTTTCTGTTTATCGTCGGTATCAGAGAGGCAGTCTGATTACCCGCAGGGGCCTGGGTGGGTAGTGAAGCAGGTGAACACGTGGGAAATCAGTGTAAGTTCTTCAGTAAGTGGCAGCTGACACTCAGCCTCAGCTGATTATTGTTATGCTAAAAGGAAGGCCTAATGACTCTAGAATATTTTGATTTTGAAACCTTTTGGTAACTAAAAACATAAGTTACCCAGCGGATTCTGGGCCTGGTGGCTCAGATATCTGCAGAGCTGGTCTGGTGAGGTCCATACCCGCTCACTGGAGGATCATGGAAAGCCTTGGCCTGCCCAGCCTCAGGCTGGACTCTTACCTCCTTTGCTGTGAGAAATGGAGGCGAGGGGTTGAGAAAGGGGGCCGAGAGGGTCTGCAGAGAACATGTCTGTCATGTATGTAGGTGGTTTCGGTCAGAGTTTCACTGGCTCTCATCTGTGTTGGCTGGGTGTGCTTAGACGGGCCCTGGCCTTGTTTAGATGTGAGGCTGAATCGCAGTAGATGAGCTCGTGTGAGCTCGTGTGTGTTTTCTTGGTGAGCCAGAGGGCCTGTTTGCCTTTTCAGTGAATCAAGTGCCGCAGCAGGAGAGCATTCTTGGGAAGGAGGGGCCGGAGGATGCAGCCCCTGCTGGGCTCTTCAGGTCTTTTCGTGAATGACTGTGGGTGGCAGGAGGAGGGGTGCACCTCAGCAGAAGTGGTCCAGGTCCTGAGAGTGGATTCAGGGCTTGGCAGATGGTAGAAGCCTCTGGAAAACAGGGAGGGCAAGTTGGACTTGACCCCCCGGCCTTGGGAAGTGTGGAGACTATTAAAAGCAGCCACTGACGGGAATCTAAGCAAGGGTTGATGGTGTCAGAGTCTCTGGAAAGATCAGTTTGGCTATTTTGTGGCTGGATTGGAACGATCAGGGTACTGCTGTTGAGAGGCCGTGGCTGTCTGTAGCCTGGAGGGACTCCAGCAGGAGGTTGGATAAATAGGAGTGGTCGTCATCTCTTGGGGCCTCATATTTGGTGGTCAGTCAGTTGGAGAGGGGAAAGGGAAGGAGGAGGGGTCGTGGAAGGCTTAGGTCCTGGTGTGCAGGGGAAACCAAGAGAGTGGCGACGCCGAAAGAAAGGGAGCTGAGTTCCCATGGCAGGCGATGCCAGAAGCGGCGAAGCGCCCACAGGTTAAGGCCACGTGGTTGTCACCTGGGAATGCCGAGAAGGATGGGAGGTGTGGCAAGGGGCACAGATTCAGAACACAAATGGAGCTCAATTCCCCTGGCCAAAAAGCTAGGTTGAAATTTTTTCCTTACTTGGTGCTAGAAGGTCACTGTTTTGGATTGTACCCTAGTGTGAACTCAGCCAAGATTTTAAAATAAGATCATTTTCAGCTGGGTAGGAATGTGTCCAAACCAGCCCCAGGGTTGGTTCTTAGAAACCAGTGAAGTGCCTCAGAACTCTTTAACAGTTTATCACCACAGAGCTTGTTAAGACACAGAGTCCCCTTCTCCACAGGGTGGGCGTCAGTTTCGACCCTGCTGGGGTGCCTGAACTTGTTCCCTCTGGAGAGGGAATCCCAGGCCACAGCGCTCCCCGGCAGCTGCGGGAGGGTCAATTGATGCCTCTGGAGAAGTGGCATTTGCTGTAGGGGTTTTGAAGAATGAGTAGGACTCCCCCCCCCCCCCCAGCTTTATTGAGGTATAATTGATAAAAGTAAGATTTTTTAAAAGATTACATAGATGTAAGATTAAATCTCATACCTATGACAGGGCATATTAAAATTTGGGTATATGTAACTGATATGTAACTGAATCACTTTGCTATACAGCAGCAATTAAGACTGTGAATCATAAAGCAGGTACTCACATAGCCACTGTCATAGACTGAGGCTGGAGGTCCCTGTGTGCCCTCACCCACCACACTCCTGACTTTTACCTCCGAAGAAACTGCTTTAGTGATGATTGTTTCCTTGTTTTATAATTTTGTCACCTGTGTATGCATTCTCGAATAGTAGTTTAGTTTCCTAGTTATGAATTTTTCCCCCCCCCCCCCAGCTTTATTGAGGTATAATTGATAAAAGTAAGATTTTTTAAAAGATTACATAGATGTAAGATTAAATCTCATACCTATGACAGGGCATATTAAAATTTGGGTATATGTAACTGATATGTAACTGAATCACTTTGCTATACAGCAGCAATTAAGACTGTGAATCATAAAGCAGGTACTCACATAGCCACTGTCATAGACTGAGGCTGGAGGTCCCTGTGTGCCCTCACCCACCACACTCCTGACTTTTACCTCCGAAGAAACTGCTTTAGTGATGATTGTTTCCTTGTTTTATAATTTTGTCACCTGTGTATGCATTCTCGAATAGTAGTTTAGTTTCCTAGTTATGAATTTTCTATAAATGGACCCATACTGTAGGGTTTTTTTTTTTTTAATTTAACAGAAGGATAATTTCTTTACAGAATTTTGTGGTTTTCTGTCATACATCAACAAGAATCAGCCGTAGGTACACCCATGTCCCCTCCCTCCCGGGCTCCCTCCCTAGGGTTTGTTTTTGATTCTGTATTCTGCTGCTTTCAAGTATTGTTGTGTTTGTGAGATCCATCCCTGTTGATGCTAGTAGCTGTAGGTGGTTCATTTTCATCACTGCCCAGAATTCCGTTCTATGAATATGCTATAGTTTAGCTTATCCATTCTGTGGTACTTTCTGTTTTTCTTACACATATGTCGGTAAGTATATACAGGAATTTCTCCTAGGGTAGATAATGAGGGTCGAATTGCTGAGTTGTAGGTTATGTCTGTGTGTACCTTCGGATTCACTTCAGTTCAGTTCTCAGTCGTGTCCGACTCTCTGTGACCCCATGGACTGCAGCACGCCAGGCCTCCCTGTCCATCGCCAACTCCTGGAGTTTAACACATGTCCATTGAGTCGGTGACTCCATCCAGCCATCTCATCCTCTGTCGTCCCCTTCTCCTCCTGCCCCCAATCCCTCCCAGCATCAGGGTCTTTTCCAATGAGTCAGTTCTTCGCATCAAGTGGCCAAAGTGCTGGAGCTTCACTAGATAGTTGGAAATATATATATCTTGCTTAGGGGAAAAAGTCGAATTATTACCAAACTGGGGCAGTGACCAAGGACATCCCAAGCAGGGACCTGCTCATGGAGAGACCCCTGGGCCATCCACCAGCATATGTACCCAGAGGACCTAGCAACTGAGGCTGAGCCCTGGGAAGGGGCGGAAGCTAGAGCCCCTGTCACCTGGCTGGGGACTCAGGGCCAGTGTGGAGCCACTGTGGGGAAGGACAGGATGGATGCATATTTGCGGGGAGGCTGTTTTGGGGCTTCCTTCAAAGCATCTGCTGTGCTTACTCCAAAGGTGATAGTCCCGTTGCCCACTTGGAACGCTCGGACCCGGGAACCTGTCACAGACAATGTGGAGAAGTTTGCCATCGAGACAGAACTCATCTATAAATACTCTCCCTTCCGCAATGAAGAGGAGGTGATGACTCAGTTCATGAAGATTCTTGGGGACAGCGGTAAGGAAGCTTTGCAGCTGCGCGCTAGCCTCGGAGTGTGCCAGAGCCCCAAGTGGTGTGGGGTTGGCTGGGGTTGCCTGGCAGAACCAGAGGAGGATTTCTGTTTCCTAGGAACGCTGGTAATCATCTTCAACCTCAAACTCATGGATAACGGAGAGCCAGAGCTGGACATAATGTCAAATCCAAGGGATATCCAGATGGCAGAGACTTCGCCGGAGGGCACGTGAGTGTGGCTGGGGAGGGAGGAAAAGGGAGATGGCCTGAAGGGGAGGGGGTGAGTGTGTGCCCTGAACTCCCAGCTTTAGAGCTGGCAAATCTGAGAATGCCACATCTTCCTGCCATAAGGCAGAAGGGATGAATAGGATGACCGTGGTTCCTCAGCTAATCCAGATCCTTCCCCCAACTCCTTAACTGAGGGAGAGACAGAGGCCTAGAGGGGCGCGGAATTACCGAGTCTGTAGTGGGGATGTGGTGGGCACATGCCCACACAGGGAGAGCACCCCTCGGCAGCAGGAGAAGCCGAGGTGGGAAGTGGGAAGGTGGAGAGCCTGAGGAGAGGCTGTGCAGCCAGCCCTGGAGTGGCCTGGGAGCAGGGCGGCACAGACGCTCCGTTCCCGCACCCCCAGGAAGCCAGAGCGCCGCTCCTTCCGTGCCTACGCTGCCGTGCTCTACATTGACCCCCGGATGCGGATCTTCATCCATGGGCACAAGGTGCAGACCAAGCGGCTCTCTTGCTGCCTCTACAAGCCCAGGTAGGCCCGCCCGCCCTCAGGCCCGGGACGGCACCTGACCAGGTGTCTCTGGGGCATCGGTGGAGTCGTGGTGGATGAGCGGCTGGTGGTGCGGACTGCATTGGGCCTTTAAACTGCTTGCGATTTATTGCGGAGAAACTTGTTGGGTCCTGAGGGAGGGATGGAGCTGGCTGGGGGGGCTCACTGAGTGTGCCTCCTGAGGTGGAGGGTGCTCAGCTGGGCACGGGGCTGTCTCAGTGAGTACAGGGAGGTTGCTTTTCTGAGATGGAGCAGGAGGCAGAGGGCAAGTGGGTAGGGAATTGAGTCTTTCTGCTAAAAGAAACCCGGCTTTGACTCATGGGGTGGGCGGCCAGGACCCTTGCTGCCCTGGATCCCTGGTAATTGGGCCCTGAGGTTACCCACCTGTCCCCCAGGTTGTACAAGTACACATCAAGCCGGTTCAAGACCCGCGCGGAGCAGGAGGTGAAGAAAGCTGAGCACGTGGCGAGGATTGGTAATGAACCCCTGGGCAGGAGGGTTGGCAGGATTGTCTGGGGACTTACTTGTGGCAAGAAGCAAGATACAGGCAAAAGCTCCATCCAGCACCTAGGGGTGGGCTGTCCTGAACCTCTGCTCCGGTTCCTCTTGCACCCTCCCTCCACGTTCCAGTCACCTCAGCAGTTTTTCTCCCCAAGCTACTCCTTCACTCCTGTGCTTACCTAAAGCAGCACTAACTCCTCAGCTCATCTGCCCAAAGCAAAGAATCCCATGCTGGCCTCTGGCGCAGATACTCACAAAATTGGTTTTCTTGACTCCAGGGCAAAAATCTCAAGGTCTCTCATGCTGGCAGAGCTTCTTGGCCACATGCAGAGTGATTTGCTGAGGACGTTGAAAACTTGCAGCTCCTACTGAGGGTTTAATTTTTGCTGCCTCAGGCAGTTTTTTATTTGTCTGATTTATTTGTACAGTTGGGAAAACGTATCTGTTTTCCTCACAGCCTCCTTGATTTTCCAAGCAAGTCTGTGCTCCAGCACTCCTGTGTTCCTGGACTGTTGAATGTCTCGTCCCATGGGGACTGCACACTAAGGGGGAATTGACTGAGAATCCTGACCTTTTGCGTCCTTATCATGGTTTCTTCTTCTGGGTTTCAGCTGAAGAGAAGGCACGGGAGGCAGAGAGCAAAGCTCGGACGTTGGAAGTGCGCCTGGGTGGAGACCTCACGCGGGACTCCAGGGTGAGACTCAGCATTGCTGACCTGGCTCCATGTCCCGTCAATCATGAACCCTCACGTTAAAGCTGTAAAATGGGATGTGTTGACGTTTCTGTAGTCACTGTGCACACTCATGGCATCTCGCCACACGAGGAGGACACTGTTACAGTATCCTCAGTTCATAGAAGGAAGTGGAAGAGGGTCAGCTGCCCAGGTCACACAGAGTAGTAATGGTCGAAGCAGCCTCTGCCCCTCCTCTGCCACGTGCGCCTCTGTAGACTATGGCTTTGGTTGGGGTTGTTTCCTTAATGTCAGCAAGTCTGGTCACATGAAGCCCAGCTTTTGAACTTGTCCCTAGTGAGAACCCTCTTTTGCAGAAAGCTAAATTTCCAGGTCTGGTCTTGGTGTTCACATGATTCAAAGTGAGCAATTCAGGCTGTTGTGGCATTCCCTGCTGTGGCCCAGAGGCCTTCCTGTCCTTATCTGGTGCTGGCATGTGTCTTCAGGTGATGTTGCGACAGGTCCAGAACACAGCCATTACTCTGCGCAGGGAAGCCGACGTCAAGAAGCGGATCAAGGAGGCCAAGCAGCGGTGAGTGCCCGGCTGCCCGCGGGTCTGGTGTAACCATGTACTTGTGTGTGGATGATCGACAAAGAGCTTGAGGACTCCCTCCCCACCCTGCTAGGATGCCTTCTGTCTCACGTGGTTCCCTTGAGAAAGCCTTTAAGGCTGTGATTCCCAGAGGGGTTCCTGGCTCAGCTCCCTCCTGAGCCAGGACTCAGCGGGTAGAACCAGCACCGTGAGGAGCACCAGCCTGTCCTCACAGGCACTGTCTTGCCTTCCCTCCCCTTCCGTCTCTCGCCTCTGCTCTCTCCCCACCTTCCCTGTCCTTGCCCTCTTCCTTTCCTTTTTACTTTTTCTTTTCATTGAAACATGGATAAAGTGCTCATCATATACAGCTTGTAAAATATAGAACATGTAAGAAATACATTTGTAAGTTCCTTATACGTCTCCCACTTGGTGATACCGACTCTTGACTTTTATCCCTGGTGACAGATACAGAATAATGCTGTAGGTTGAGCTTGTTCCTTTTCATCTAAACTGGGCATTTGTCATGCTCAGCACATGACTTCTCTGTCTGCCTGGCATCTGGAGCCTCTGCAGGCTCTGGGTGTGAGTCCTGCTTGCTTCTTGACCTCCTCACCACAGGCCTAGGTGTCCAGTTTCTGTCTTATGAGTCCGTCCGCTGGTTGTCTGTCTGCCTTTCAGTTTCCGTGATTGTGTTAACATCCCACAAGAGATGTTTGTTCTCTCACATGTTCATTGTTCTTGTGAATTTTTGTGTCTTTAAAATTAATCACTGTTACATTGGTGGAGTGTTTACGTAGACTGTAGTGAAAGTGTTAGTCGCTTGGTTGTGTCTGATTCTCTGTGATCCCATGAGCTGTAGCTCACCAGGCTCCTGTCCATGGAATTCTCCAGGCAAGAATACTGGAGTGGGTTGCCATTCCCTTCTCCAGGGGATCTTCCCAACCCCGAAGATTGAGGATTGAACCCAAGTCTCCTACATCGCAGGCGGATTCTCTGTCTGCAGATTACCTTGTATTTATTCCAGAGTACAGTTATCTTTGCGGAGATTTGCAGCAGCTTCACAGAATCTACTTCATTCTTAAATCCATTCCTGTTTGATACCAAAAGCCAAAGTCATTTGCTTTTAATTAGGGGGAACTAAGAGTAACTGCACAGTGTGTATCCTGAGTCTTAACAGGTTGCATATTGAATGCAAAGGCAAAACTAAGTGTCTCAAGTTTCAGCTTAATGGTAAACACTGTGGTGTGTGTTAAGGGGTTGATCTGCTTGAATTTATCTTTCACCTTCTCAGAGCACTTAAAGAACCTAAGGAACTGAACTTTGTTTTTGGGGTCAACATCGAACACCGGGACCTGGATGGAATGTTCATCTACAACTGTAGCCGCCTGATCAAGATGTATGAGAAAGTGGGCCCACAGCTGGAAGGTGGCATGTGAGTGCTGCCAGGGCGGGCTTCGGTGTGGACAGGTGGTGGGTGATGGGCTTTGGCCAGCGGCTGAGTGCAGCGCCTCCCTCCATCTCCTGCAGGGCGTGCGGTGGGGTTGTCGGGGTCGTTGATGTGCCCTACCTGGTCCTGAGCCCACACACAACAAGCAGGACTTTGCAGACGCCAAGGAGTACCGGCACCTCCTGCGGGCCATGGGGGAGCACCTGGCGCAGTACTGGAAGGACATCGCCATCGGTAGCGCCGCGCTCCTTCCCGCTAGCTGGGACCCTTCCCCCTGCCAGCCTAGGCCCTCCCCCTGCCCGCCAGCCGGGGCCCTCCCTGTCTGGGGGCCTGACGCCTCACTTGACTCCTCACTTGACAAGTGGTTGTTTGTCTTCCAGCCCAGCGGGGAATTATCAAGTTCTGGGATGAGTTTGGCTACCTCTCTGCCAACTGGAACCAGCCCCCATCCAGTGACCTGCGCTACAAGCGGCGGCGATCCATGGAGATCCCGACCACCATCCAGTGTGGTGAGCTGGGGGTCACGCAGCCCCTCTCCCTGGCTCCTCTCTGTCGTGGCCCCGTGCTGGTCTGTCTCTGCACTGTGCTGACAGTCAGGGACTTGTGTCTCCCCGGGTATACCAGTCTGTCTGGTGATGGCCCTGGGAACTCAGTCTTGGGACTGTGCCTTGCCCATGTGTCCCTCCTGAATGAGGCAGGCGGTCATCTAACCCAGTTTGGTACCACATGGGTAGAAGTGTGAGTGGTGACTGAGCCACAATCCTGCTGGAAGTGGGAGAGGGCTGGGGCCGCTGAGGGTGTATGAATAACGTTTCCATCCTTGCTGGAGTCACTGTTCCTGGGAAGAGCGACTGTTCTTTTGGAAGGCAGTGGTGGAGCCGGGTTGAGGATCTTTGCAGGGACAGTCAGGGGCATCTCTGCCTTGGGCCTGGCTTTGAGGAGCCTGACCGTTACTGGTGGGCATGGCCGACGCTTGGGGGTGTTTTTTGTGTCACAGATCTGTGTCTGAAGTGGCGGACACTCCCCTTTCAGCTGAATTCTGTGGAGAGAGATTACCCTGACACTTGGGTTTGCTCCATGAACCCTGATCCTGAGCAGGACCGGTGAGCGCTTTTTCTAACAAGTTTTTGGGCACCCCCTGCCCCCTGCGCTCCTCCACGCTCCCACTGCGCTTCTTGAGGCTACCTCTCTGTCCTTACATCTCTGTCTTGCCGTGCATACTAAGTGCCTGGAAATAGAAACAGAAGCATGTCCTGCAGTGAGTATTAATTCTGTGCATTTGGGAGCTCTGAGGTTGCTCTGATGAGAAAGAGCACGGGCTGGCTGAAGAGGAAGGACCCTGCCCTACCTGGAACCGTCTTGCCATGCCTGCTCTAGCACTTTCTTTCCACAGGTGTGAGGCTTCAGAGCAGAAGCAGAAGTTTCCCTTGGGGACATTGAAAAAGGACCTGAAGACACAGGAAGAGAAGCAGAAGCAACTGACAGAAAAAATTCGCCAGCAGCAGGAGAAGCTGGAGGCCCTGCAGGTGGGTGGGCAGTGGTGGATGGGCAGGGCCTCTCAGTAGCTCCTCTGTGCCCTGAGGCTAGTTTCACTCTCCTTTGAACCCATAAGCACTGCCCGAGCTTCCCAGCACCCGCTTTTCCTATGCCTTGATGATTCTGAAAAAAAATTGTATATGACAAAGAGGTCCAATTCATTTGGGATGTTTTGAAACTTCAGGAAATATCCTATTTAAGAGGTAACCATTAACTTCATATCCAGCTTTTTATGACCACTAGCATAAATACATGTATTTTTTTATTAGAAATATGGAGATCATGACTTTTGTGTCAGATCACATAGACATACTTTTTTTTTTTTAATGCCTAATTATTTTTTTAGGATAGTTTTCCAGAAGTGAATTTGAAAGAGTAAAAGGATTTTAAAAATTCTGTGGATTTGTTTATTTCCAAGGTATCTTCCAGAAGATGTATTATATCTTAGGTTTTTTTTTTAATACAAATAATTTTTCAATGTTTTTGAAAATTTAAAAAAAGATACCCATCTTATAATTTGAATTTCATATTTCTAAAATTGAACCATTTTTTTCATGTTTTTCTTTTCAAAACGGCTTATTGTTTTTCCTTAATTGATTAGTCAGGGTTTTTTAAGATACTTGTGTGGCCTCAACCTTGATCATGTTTGTTACAAAAGCATTTTCTGTCCTGCTTCTGGTCAGGCAGGCGCTCTCATCATATTGTGTGTGTTCCTCCGTCTGCCGAATCCCATGGGTCCTTTCTGGCATTGTCCATCAGGGATCTCCCATCTTTTTTGACTTGTTTTGTAGGAATTTAGTCCATTGATACTTTTCCTTAGTCTCTTGATTGCTGGAATAATCGTAGAATCCTGTAATTTGCTGGTGGTTTACTGTCTGTGAGTTCTGTCTTCTCAGTGAGAATGGAAGGCTTGTAATAGTAGGACTGTGGTCCAGATGGTCTTTATTTGCCCACTGTCCCAGATAGAGAGGGCTCCAAAAAGAATTGACTTCCAAGCACTAGACAACCTCTCGTCCTGTTTACCCTGCAGAAAACCACACCCATTCGCTCCCAGGCTGACCTGAAGAAATTACCTTTGGAAGTGACCACCAGACCTTCCTCTGAGGTGAAGCCCTGGGGTGGCGGAGGCTTTTCTTGGGTGTCTCATGCTGGGATTGGTATTCTCATTCTCTGCCTCTTTCAGGAACCTGCACGTAGACCTCAGCGCCCTCGGTCACCTCCTTTACCTGCTGTGATCAAGAATGCCCCGAGCAGACCCCCTTCCCTGCAGGCTCCCAGGCTAGCCAGCCAGCCCAGGAAGGCTCCTGTCATCAGTAACGCCCCAAAGCCTGCTGCCCCGGCCGCCCGGGAGGAGGCCAGCACCTCCCGGCTGCTCCAGCCTCCCGAGGCACCCCGGAAGCCTGCCAACGCTCTGATCAGGCCTGCGTCCCGGCCCACCCCACCGGTACAGCCACTGTCACCATCTCCCCAGTCCAACTCCAGGAGCCCTCGGGAGGTCCCTTCCCCCCGAACTCTGAAGACTCCAGTGGTCAGGAAGCCAGAGTTGCCCACTAAACTCTCCCCGGTGAGCTGCTGCGGTGCCCCCAGCGCCGCCCACAGTGGTACAGGGGTGGAGGGGCAGTGTCGGTTGCATGGGGATGGGGCTTGGTGGAAATCCGGTTCCCTGCTGCCCCTGCAAAGGAGAGGGATGCGAAGGCACTGGGTGGGGGGCACAGAGCTTGTTGGTCCGCTGTCCAGGAAGTTCTCTGGTACCCCTCCGAGGTTTGGTACCCCACAGACCTGAGTCACCTCCACTGGCTTCTGCTGGACAGAGGGTGCAGCTTGGTGACAGCAGTCGTGGGTGTGGCTCAATGAGGTGTGAACGAGAGGCCCCTGCGGTGACAGCTTTGAGCAGAGGTCCTCTGGGTGTTGGGCCTGGGGGTTGCCATGTCCCTGGCCACCTTGGGTGCCCAGCCCTGGTGGGCACGGAGACCCACAGGCCCCTCTCTGAATGGCTCCTTTAGGCCACATGGGCTCTTCCAGCACCTGAGGGGCTGAAAGAGTCCCTCACACTCCTGCTGCTTTTGCAGCAGGCCACTCCCAGTCGGAAGCGGAGCCTCGGGGTCTCTGATGAGGAAGAAGCAGAGGAAGAGGCTGAGAAGAGGAAGGAGAGGTCCAAGCGGGGCAAGTTGGCTGTGAAGGAGGAAAAGAAGGACTTGAGTGAGGTAGGTCCTCAGCCTCCTACCCACCTCTGCAGTCTGACACGAGCTGACCAGAAGCCCAGTCCCTCTCTGAGGGACCTGCAGTCACACTCACGACTAGAAGCGCAGTGCCTGGAGGCCCTTGAGATGGACTGCGCCCTGCTCGCAGGCCCGAGCTGGCACCCATGCAGATCTGTGCCACTCTGCCCCTTGCCTCCCCTTGTTCATCGAGGCTTTTGGAGGCAGGTGTGTAGATACTGAGATAGTGATTGAGAGAGAGGCTCTCCATGAAGCTCGGGCATTTAAAAGGCTGCCTGAGGCGGCATGAGATGACCCCGGGCAGACGGTGTGCTCTGCAGGGGCACTGGCGGTGTCTCTTAACAGACTGTCCTTGCAGCTCTCGGACAGCTCTGGGGAAGAGGACTCGGCTGACCTCAAGAGCGCTCAGAAAGGTAAGTTTAGGAGGTGCCTGGGGCCTCTGGGGTTGAGGGAAAGGGTCCCGGTCAGCGGCACCTCATTGAAGGCTCTTGGAGGCTTTGTTGGCTCTGGGTGCTCATCCAACGGTGGTTTCAAGTGTTAATTCGGAGAAGCCTTCTGAGGATAGCACACCCTCATGTTTATTTTTAGCGTCAGTTCCTTGGTGTTCGCCTCTGGCCGTCACTCGTCCTGCTGCTCTGTGGCACCCTCGTGGCGGGAAGGGGGAAAGGCGGCCAGGGTGGCTGGGCTCCACGTCCCTGGCGTAGTGGGATCAAGCTGCTCGGGGTTCTTGGCCCTGTGAGCCTGGGGGCCCCTGGCTGGGCGGGGGGCTCTGGTGGATCCACTTCTCTGACTCCAGCCCTGCTCCCACTCTCAGATAAGGGGCTGCACGTGGAGGTGCGTGTGAACAGGGAGTGGTACACAGGCCGTGTCACAGCCGTGGAGGTGGGCAAGAACGCGGTGCGGTGGAAGGTGAAATTTGACTATGTGCCCACGGACACAACACCAAGAGACCGCTGGTAACACCCCTTCCAGGAAGATGGGCTGGCCGTTGGCCAGGGCAGGGGCAGGCAGCCGCCTGGGAGCCTGGAGCTCATGTGACGAGCATTGGTTCTCCCTAGGGTGGAGAAAGGCAGCGATGACGTGCGTTTGATGAAGCCCCCGTCCCCAGAGCATCAGAGCCCAGACACACGCCAGGAGGGCAGGGAAGAGGCGGCGGCGGCCCCGGCGGGGGAGTCAGTGGCCCAGCGAGCTGTAGCCACGGCAGAGCCCTCCACCTCGGACTGTGTCCCCATCGAGCCTGACACCACCGCCCCCAGCACCAACCACGAGACCGTCGACCTCCTCGTCCAGATTCTTCGGTGTGTCATTGTCCTGCTCTGGGACCAGTGGTGGCTCCCCACCACCTCTGTGCCATTCTAATTTCCTGCCCCACCTTCCTTCTTGTCCAGGAATTGTTTACGTTACTTCCTGCCTCCGAGTTTCCCCATCTCGAAGAAGGAGCTGAGTGCTATGAATTCAGATGAGCTGATATCGTTTCCCCTGGTAGTCTGCCCACCCACCTTGGTGCTTCTTGTGACTGCCAGGTCTGCTGTGTGCTCCATAAAGTCTGTCAGAAAAGCATGGGGTTTTATCTCCATTCCACTTCAAGGAAATGAGGCTAGGAGTTGAAGATACTCTGGCTCAGAGAGGTTAACAGTCTGCTGTGATAGAGCCAAGATTTGAACCCAGGACACCTTGAGAGGACAAGGGTCTTGCTCTCCAGGGTGACGAGTTCCCAGGGTTCCCAGACAGCTGCTCCACCTCAGTGCTTGCCCTCATTTAGGCTGCAGGTGTCCTCTGCAGGTCCTCGGAACAAACTGCTGATAGGCCAGCTGGGTTGGCCTGCCATCCTCCTGTCAGCTTTGTTGCTTTTGGCTTCAGGCTGTTGCCAAAACAAGCAAAGCCTGGGTACAGTGGGATTTCTACAGTGGGCATGACCCAGGCCAAAGCATGGTCAGCAGGAGTGTCTGAGCCTGAAATAGTCCTTCGGCTCACGCTTCTGAAAGGAGGTACCACTAATGCACCAACTTAATAGCCTCCTAAGGGAAATGCCTAAAATAACTCAAACTTGTAATTCTTTCACACTACGGACACACCAGAACTCTAATGTTCACTGTGTCTGTGTCGGTTTGTAAATGACCGTCCTATTTCTCATCATGCTGTGAAAGAGCTCCATGAAACCCTCAGGTGCCCTGCAAATACGAGATTCAAATAAGTACTTTAAAAGTAACATAACTGCATGTGAATCTGTAATGGCTTAAAAGTGAAAAAATTCAAAAAACAGAGGAATCGTAGTTCGGCTCATGACATTGTATGTTAAATTTTAATGCTCTTGGCACCTGCTTGAACATTTATTTTGAGCTGCCAAGTGATAATTATTTTTCTGTGCAGAATTTGAAGTTTCATTTGCCATCTTGGTTTACTAGGATAGTATTCTAGATTGTAAATGAATCATTCTAACACGTTTTAAAAACAGCAGTGAGGAGCCACTCAGTGCTGGGTAGCTCATAGGTCTTCACAGAAGCAACACTGTAGTTGGCGAGACTGTGGTGGTCAGCCAGACTGCTGGTTCTAGGTTTGTGTTCATCAAAATGGCCCTTTCATTCTCACTAGTGATTCATGAGTAAATCATAACAACTTTGAAAATGAACATAAAGAGATACACCTAAATTGTTTTTCATATTGAGATATCATGTAACTTTCACTTAAAACAAGTGTTCTGCTACTTTGAAAAAGCTCCTGTCTAGAGGAAGCTGCTAGTTAACATTACACTGCTGGGGAGTTGCAGGTGCTTGGTGAAAAGCTCTGTGCTGTGTAAATACACTGCACAAACATGGGGCTCTCTGCTGGTGATGGGAGTTCGACACATACTTGTTGGCTCTGACCTGGATGTGGCTCGCTCATTGGTGCTGTTGTCGAGTTGAAAGGAGAATGGTTGAGGACCATGCCTGTTCACTCACGACTTGCGGTTTGCAGAGCTCTTGGCCAAGTGCTTCCTGTGTGTGAGCGAATGACGAGGGACCTCTCGGGATTCCTCTCCAGTCGAGGCAGCCCTGTGGGGTGGGCCTCAAGGTCTTTCCTTTCTGGAGCTGCAGGGCCACTGGCTCCTGGGTTTGGTAACCATTCAGACCGAGCTTCCTGGTGCCGAGCCAGCTGGGGACGCCAGTGCCTGTCTGGAAGGGCCCTAGGGACCCTTGTGAGCCCACGCACCACTGGCTTCTCTTCCAACAGAAAGAGTACTTCAAGCAGTATGAAGTCGGGCTCCAGAACCTGTGCCATTCCTACCAGAGCCGTGCCGACTCGCGGGCCAAGGCTTCTGAGGAGAGCCTGCGCACCTCTGAGAGAAAGCTGCGTGAGACCGAGGAGAAGCTGCAGAAGCTGAGGACCAACATCGTGGCACTCCTGCAAAAGGTGCAGGAGGTGAGCCAGGCCACCCTCTCATTGCAGCGGACCACCTGGTGTCTCGGCGGGGGGGGGCCTGGGTACCTCGTGCTCCCTTCTCCCCACTCACAGGAATGTGTGGTTCCAACCCTGGCGGCACAGCATCCTACCAGGCGGGCTGGAGGTGGTGCGGCTGCTGGGCCTCGTCCCAGCCACACCCACGGTATCAGACTTTTGCCCTTGTTTAGACACAGTGACCTGCAACCTGGTTTGAGACACCTCGAAGTCATGAAACGAAGACATTCTTGGTTTTTCAGAGGACGCCTGGGTGGGAGTGGGTAGCCCGCAAGCGGGGAGTGTCCTGTGGTCTCAGCCCTTCATCTGGGCAGGAAACAGGGGTCCCTGTCCTGTGACCCCTGGTGACCAACAGGGGCCCTGCTCTTGGACCACAGCAGGGGGAGGAGACAGAACCGTTGATGGCAGGAAGTGCCATGAAAGAAACAGGAGAGCAACAGGAAGCCATTGTCCTCGAGTGTCAGGGGAGCCTCTGAGGAGGTGGTTGGGCCCCAGGCAGAACCAGACGTGCTGGGGTGGGGTGTGAGCTGCAGGCAGAGAAGGGCAGGGCCCACGGCAGGGCCCTGGACCAGGTGGGAGGTCCTTGGACCTTGTGGCGCTGAGACGTGTGCAGCCTAAGACACTTACTTTGGTTGGTTGTAGGAGAGGCCGAGGTTAGAGTCCAGGACTCCACTGAGGAGGTTCCCAGTTATCTGGGTGAGAGATTCTGGAGGCCTGAACCTTGGATGGTGCCAGTGAGGAGGGAGAGAGCGTCTGAGGGGAGGACAGGGAATAAGGGCAACTGTTCGAGTCTGAGTCCCTGAGTAGAGGGAAGGGGGGCGGGGCCTGTACTGAGACGGGAACAACCCGAGGTGGGTGGTGGGACCTAGCCGTTGAATGTGTTGAGTCTAAGAGTGAGGCTGGGGCAGGCGGGACCTGGGTGGGAATGGGAGGACAGGGAGGGGATGGATGATCAAGGGTGGCCCGACAGGGTGGAGGCGGAGAGTAGAGGGCATGGCCTGGGCTGCAGGAAGGCTGGGGAGGTGGGCCTCCCACCACCCTGTGAGTCCCGGCTGACCCTGCCCTGCTCTGTTCCAGGACTTAGACATTAACACAGACGACGAGCTGGATGCCTAATCGAGGACCTGATCACCAAGGGGGACTAGGGCCCGGAGCCAGAGATCAGCTCCCCTGCCCCTCAAGGCAGAGCTCCTGAGGGTGGCGTTTCATTTATGGGTTGATGGACTCACCTTGGTTTGACTCACGGGATATCTGTGCTTTTAGCGGGAGAGAGACTGATTCTTTGACTCTTCCACCCTAAGTTGATAAATATTTATTTTTCGAAAGAAACAACATGCTGTGCCTGCTGTGAGACCATACGTTTTTTTTTGGTGACTCTTGGGCCAAGGACAGAACCAGGATGCCAAGTCTTGAGTTGCTGCTCTTGGCTCCTGGCTTCTCAAGATGTGAATTCCAGCACCGTTTGGAAGTTGGAGGGGCTCCAGGGGCAGGGCTAGGGGAGGGACAGGACCCTTCCCAGGCTGGTGCTCCCCCAGGAGCTCCAATCCAGGGGATCTCCATGGGGCTACCATCAGCAGGAGGCTTGGCGCTGAGGAGCTCCCTGCCTCAGGTCAGGGAGGTGAGTGGTGGTCCAAGCGGTCGGTCTTCTTGGCTGTGGCACTGTCCAGTCAGCTTGAGGAAGAAAGATCCTCCTGTTCAGCTTCCCCATCCACCACCTAAATTCTCCCTGCTGGACTTTTCCTTAGCTAGCAGTAGATGGTGAGGTTTCTTGCCACAAAAACTTGAGTCCAGGTTAAGGCGTGGACAGATCTGACTGGGCAGACTGCTGACCTGGGTAGCACATCATTTGCGTTCCAGAGGAGTCCCCTTAGGAATCGAGTGTGTGAAGGAGCGCCGTGCTGGTCTGGTGGTGGCCTCGTCCGCTGCTGTGGCAGGGTCCTGGGGAGGGCTGCTACTCTTCCTGCTTGCCCTCTGTTCTCCCTGCCACACCCTGTCAGGGTCTCCGGTTTGGGGCACAGGGGAGGAGGGGGTCACCAAGCCCCTGGGCACGCCATGCCTTCCTCTGCCTGGTCACAGCCTCATACTGCTGTGGTCCTCAAACAACTCAGGGTCAAAGACCAAGGCCAGAGTCGCTGAGTTTCTATAATGGCCATTGGAAAAGTTCTGGTTCGATTTCCCCCAACTCACTCCTTACCCCCTTATATTTGGGGACTTTGGGTTTTCTGAAGGCACAAGAACCATGATCTTGCCCCACTGGCCCGCAGTTCTGACCTCTCGGTGTGTTTCCAGCGTCTGCCCACCTCTGCTCAGCAGGGGCCGTGTGCCGCCCTGTGGAGACTGCAGGAGACGGGAAGCGATGGTGAGGGAGGCAGGCCGCAAGGGACTTAAGGTCTCTGCCCACTTGTGCCCGTGGCCGGAAGTGCCTATGATGTGTGGGCTTGGGACTTCTCAAAACCACACCCCTGGGCAAAGGCTGTTCCAGAGAAATACCAGGGAGGCCCTGACCTCTTCCTCGGAAGATTCTCCCAGAGTCTTGGGGTTTCTTGAGCTGGTGGTCCCTATCCTGTCCAGCTCGTTCTCATCACAGGCAGCGTATGATCCATTTCTGTCCCCAGACTTGCTGTTTTCATCTAGATAGAAGTTAATACTGCATTTTTACCAGAGGGTAATAACTCAAGGTTTTTTATTTACACACCTGTAATCAAAATGCAATACCATAAACTTTTACTGGTGAGACTCCTGAACTCAGTCTGTTTTCTTCTAGTAAAACCCAGCACCTTCCTCTTCATTCTTTCCACCACTGTGGCTTTAAGCTGTCAAGTTCTTCCTCATCTCCATCTTCATTGTCTTACGTCTTCACCGTCTTCGACACCCACAGAAACTGACATACTGAATTTTGTAAATATTTTAGTTTCAACTTCTAGGTGTTTCTACTTTGCTGTTTAAATCCAACAACAGTGGTGCTGAATACAGCCTGCTTCCAGGCAGAGCTACTGCTATTCTGGGCAGGATGATAAGATGCAGGAACTCCCCTTCTAAACTGGGTAACTGAGCTGCTTGGAATTGTCTAACAACTTGGGAAGAAGAGGATGGTCTGGAAGGTCTGTTGCAAGAAGGTGAATGCGTGCAGAAACCTGTTTTTCTGGAGTAGGACGAATATTTTGGCTTTTTGTCTTTTTTCAGGTGACACGCACATGATAAAAATTCAAACAGTATAAAAGGCTGGACCGTGAAAGCAAGCCCCGCCTCCCCGAGCCCCGGGGCTCTCCCTGAGCATCCGTTCTGAGCACACGCTCACCTCCTCTGTTCTGCCTGTCTCACTTAGTAGATCCTGGGACTTGTAAGAATTCACGTGGGTCTACTTCATCCTGACAACCACAGAGCACTTCAGTGTCCGGGATGTGCTGTTATTCACTGGTCCCATTTGTAGGCAGGTCTTTATGTTCACAAACAATCCCACGACGACTATGTGTGTGTACACTTGGATCTGTGGTTATTTGGATGAATTCCAGAGAGAAATGGTCTGTGTCAGAAGGTGGAGGCATTCCAGAAAAGACTGAACAGTTTCAATCCCCACTGACAGTGCATTCCTCACCTCCCTCCTTGCCTGTCCACAGTCTCTTCCATCTTAAGAAAGGTGAAAAGCCTATGGATTTTTGATTTGGTCTGAATGAATTTATGTGAGGTCAATCATGTGTTTGTTTCTGGGACAGGGCTGTAGTTCTGAGTCTTGGGTTAGGGACTTAAACCAAGGACATCAAACCAGTCAATCCTAAAGGAGATCAGCCCGAATATTCATTGAAAGGATTGATGCTGAAGCTGAAGCTCCAGCAATTGGCCACGTGATTGGAAGAGTCAACTCATTAGAAAAGACCCTGACGCTGGGAAAGATTGAAGGCAGGAGGAGAAGGGGATGACCCAGGAGGAGATGGCTGGATGACATCACCGACTCAACATAAGTTTGAGTAAACTCTGGAAGATGGTGAAGAACAGGGAAGCCCGTCATGCTGCAGTCCATGGCATCACAAAGAGTTGGATGTTGAACATCAAAATCAGATGAAAAACAAGGTGTGAGTTTTCTGGGAAATGTCCACCTTATACGACCCTTTCAGCCCTTAGGTGTCCCATGGATTTAGCATTAAAAACCCCACATCAATACCATATTACTAGAAGACAAGGGTTGACATTGTTTACCAAAGGAAGGCAACGGATTAATAACAGGATGAGGGAAGCTTCTGTTTCTCCTACATGTGTGTCCGAGTGATACTGCCTTCTGGCTCCTCTTGTTGAGTCCAGGTCCCCTTGAAGACATGACTGTCTTTCAGGCCTGTGGTTCAAGCAGTGTTGGGCAAGAGTTTATGGCTCTGTAGACCAACAAGTGTGAGATGAAGCTCAAACTTCCATGTCTTTTACATAGAACACAGGTTTGGCCTGCGTGAGTGGTGCCGCCACTGGCTACTTGTCCCCAGTGAAAGGCTGTTCTGCAGGTGGACCAGGCTGCAGGGGACCCGCTGGCAGCTGCCCAGATGCCTAAGACATCCTCAGAATTCCACTGCAGGGTTCTGCCCTTTTTTGCAGATGGAACCTCTGAGGCTTCCTTTGGAAGGGCCATGTTGCTCTTGGTTCCCTAAGAAAGTGGACAGGCAGCTTGGCCATGGGAGGCAGAGCTACAGAAGAATATGCCTTCTCCACTGCCATACTTCAATGCTCTGACTGTCCTCAGCACTGCTGGGGGCACCCTTTCCATAGTGAGCAAGACAGACTGGAGAGAGAAGAGTTTGGTGAGGGATCGCCCACTCAGCAAGGAGCCAGAATGTTGCAAACCTGTGTTAAAGTCTGGTAGTTTTCATCTAGTAACTTGCAGTGTGCCAGCCCCAACTAGGACTCCTGATGGGTCCTGCAGAAATTTCCTTTCAGTTCACAAAGCATCAGACAAATCACTGCCCATTCTGGGTTCCCCTTTCTTCTCTAAAGAGTTGGATGACAGTAGAAGTTTTTGACTTATCAAGCTGAATTAACCCAGAGAAGGCAATGGCACCCCACTCCAGTACATTTGCCTGGAAAATCCCATGGATGGAGGAGCCCGGTGGGCTGCAGTCCATGGGGTGGCTAAGAGTCAGACACAGCTGAGCAACTTCACTTTCACTTTTCACTTTCATGCATTGGAGAAGGAAATGGCAACCCACTCCAGTGTTCCTGGAGATCCCAGGGATGGGGGAGCCTGGTGGGCTGCTGTCTATGGGGTTGCACAGAGTCGGAAACCACTGAAGTGACTTAGCAGCAGCAGCAAGCTGAATTCACCAGAAATTTATCCAGAGGCTCACAGAGGCGGTGAATAACTGGTCTCATAGCAAGGAGAGACAAGAAAGCCTCCTTAAGTGAGAAGAAAACAATAGAATGGGAAAGACTATAGAGATCTCAAGAAAATCAGAGCTACCAAGGGAACATTTCATGCAAAGATGGCCACGATAAAGGACAGAAATTTCAAGGATCTAACA
Source organism: Aepyceros melampus (assembly GCA_006408695.1). NCBI lineage: Eukaryota > Metazoa > Chordata > Mammalia > Artiodactyla > Bovidae > Aepyceros > Aepyceros melampus. The sequence continues at coordinate 155,987 of SJXQ01006121.1, forward strand.
AAAGCAGAAAAAATTAAGAGGTGGCAAGAATACACAGAAGAACTGTACACAAAACGTCTTAAGGACCCAGATAACCACAATGATGTGATCACTCACGTAGAGCCAGACATTCTGGAGTGTGAAGTCAAGTGGGTTTTGGGAAGCATTACTACAAACAAAGCTGGAGGTGATGGAATTCCAGTTGAGCTATTTCAAATCCTAAAAGATGATCCTAGACAGCTGCACTCAATATGCCAGCAAATTTGGAAAGCTCAGCAGTGGCCACAGGACCGGAAAGGTCAGTTTTCATTCCAATCCCAAAGAAGGGCAATGCCAAAGAACATTCAAACTTCTTGTACAATTGCACATTTCATGTTAGCAAGATTATGCTCAAAATACTTCAGTCTAGGCTTCAGCAGTACAGTGAACCTAGAAATTCCAGACCTACAAGCTGGATTTAGAAAACACAGTGGATCCAGAGATCAAATTGCCAACATCCACTGGATCATTGAAAAAGCAAGGGAATTCCAACATCTACTACTTCACTGACTAAGCTAAAGCCTTTGTGTTGATCACAACTGGAAAATTCTTCAAGAGCTGGGAATACACCACCACCTTAACTGTCTCCTGAGAAACCTGTATGCAGGACAAGAACCAACAGTTAGAACCAGACATGGAACAACAGACTGCTTCAAAATTGGGAAAGGAATGCATCAAGGCTGTATATTGTCACCCTGCTTATTTAACTCTATGCAGAGTACATCATGAGAAATGCTGGGCTGCACGAATCACAAGCTGGAAGGAATCAAGACTGCCAGGAGAAGTATCAACAACCTCAGATATGCAGATGATACCATTTAATGGCAGAACATGAAGAACTAAAGAGCCTCTTGATGAGGGTGAAAGAGAAGAGTGAAAAAGCTGGCTTAAAACTCAACATTCAAAAAATGAAGGTCATGGCATCCAGTCCCATCACTTCGTGGCAAATAGAAGGGGAAATAGTACAAACAATGACAGATTTTATTTTCGTGGGCTCCACAATCACTGCAGATGGTGACTGCAGCCATGAAATTGAGAAGCTTGTTCTTTGGAATAAAAGCTATGACAAACCTAGACAGCATATTAAAAGCAGAGACACCACTTTGCTAATAAAAGTTCATTTAGTCAAAGCTATGGTTTTTCCAGTAGTCACATAAGGATGTGAGAGTTGGACCATAAAGAAGGCTAAAACACCAAAGAATTGATGCTTTTGAATTGTGGTGCTGGAGAAGACTCCTCAGAGTCCCTTGAACAACAAGGAGATCAAACCAGTCAATCCTAAAGGAAATCAACCCTGAATATTCATTGAAAGGGCTGATGCTAAAGCTGAAGCTCCAATACTGGCCACCTGCTGTGAAGAGCGTACTCACCGGAAAAGACCCTGATGCTGGGAAAGACTGAGAGCAAGAGGAGAAGGGGGCGACTGTGATAAGATGGTTGGATGGCATCACCGATTCAATGGACAGTTTGAGCAAACTTGGAGACAGTCAAGGAGCTCCTCAAGCAAAATCAACTATCACAACACAGCACAAGCCCTAACACTGGCTGCAACTCACCTGGACCCGGCCCTCGGCCATCACTCTCCGATGGCTTTTAGGGTGTCCGGCATTCACAGCCATCCGGGAGCCTGCCTTCTCCGAGGCCACCAACGGTTGCGGGACACGCAACCTCCACCCTCCCACCGCTACCCTCGCCCAGTCTCGCGGCAGATGTGCAACTGCGCATGCGTGG
>SJXQ01006121.1:158076-170834 GCA_006408695.1 Aepyceros melampus
CCCGGCTGTGTGAGGCCCGCCTTGCGCCCGCCCTGGGGACTGCGGCCTCGAGGGTCCCACACCCTAGGGCCCGTGGAAGGCGCTGGAATCCAAGCGGAGAAGCAGGGATTTTTGCACGCCCCCCGCCGGAGTCTGCGTATTCAGCCTGGACACAGGTGAAACTTTTTCCCCGGTTGTTTTCCAGCTCTTGTGGCTTACGGAAAGCTTTTCTGTATGAACGTCCTCAATGGTGTGGTGCTTTTACATTTGCAAGACGGACGACCCACAGGAGAAGCTGCATGTGTTATGTATCTTCTCCAGCTAATTTCCCGGAAGGCCCGGCCCTCTGTAGGCCTCTCACAGCCTGAGGCCTCTTGTCCTTCACCGCTTCAGCTCACAACTTTTATTTTTCTGCTGGTTTATCTGTGCTGCTGGTGGAGCTGTTCAGTCGTATCCGAACCGACTCTTGGCGACCCCATGGACTGTGGCCTGCAAGGCTCCTCCGTCCATGGGATTTATGTGTGCTAGGCTTGGTTTATGGTATGTCCTGAAAGGCTTTGGGGTTTCCTCTCACGTTTAAGAGAATTCTTCCCACTCTACCCAATCCTCTTGTATTTTGTCGCACTGTTTTAAAGTTCTTTTCCGTGTCACCACTCCGTGAGGGAAATAGTTTAGTATCAGCAGTAAGGCAGGAGTCAAATTTTGGTTTCGGTTTTTCCAGATGGAATTCACTTACGCCAGCCCCCTGTATTTATTTTTTTTTAAACCTATTTTTGGCTGCGCTGGATCTTTGTTGCCGCGCACAGCCTCCTGGTTGCTGCTGGTGGGCTCACTATTCGTGGCGCACTGGGCTCAGTTGCCCCGAGGCATGCGGAATCTTAGCTCCTGGACCAGGATTCCAACCGATGTGCCCTGCATTGTCAGGCAGATTCTTAAATTGCTGGACCACCAGGGAAGTCCCAGTCTCATTTATTAATGACCCCTTATATATATTTCACTCTATTTAGTTTTCAACTTGTTGGGCTTGAGGTGATGCTTACATGTATCTGTGGAGACATAGTGTTACCTGCTGGACAGGTGATTCTGATGCGAAGGGTGAGGTTCCAGGTGAAACAAACATTGGGGGCGTCATCAGCATATAGCTGGATCAATCTTCCTTGCTTTTTTTTTTTTCCTTGCTGTTTTTATTAAAATATTTTCCCAAACTATTCTTAGAATTTCTTCTCACATGAAATTTAAAATCATGATGGTCCAGTTTTCTCCCATTCATGCGCACCCCCAACCAAGGTCCACTGGGATTTAAATTTAAATTGTGCTAAATTTAGATGTAAGTTGAGGGGAGGGTTGATATTTTTACGATTTTAAATTTCCCTATATGATGTGAAATGGTTTTCCATTTGTTTGAATCCTTTACATGTTCTAATAAGATTTTACTATTTCTTCATACGGGTTCTGTAACTTTCTCATTTTATTCCTATATAATCACTATTGTGAATGCAATTTTCTTCCCCATTTCTATTCCTGGTTATTAATATGTAAAAATCAGATTGTTTAACATGATTTATTTTCTATCTTATAAACTCTGGTAATTTTAAAAATAAACCTGTATTTTATAAATCAAATGTGCAGATTTGCCAGTGTGCCGTTTTAATTGCTGAAACAGTGTTGCATAATTATTCAGATCTTTCTGTTGATGAGGATTGAGATTCATATATTGGAGTTGAGCAGAATATTGTCTGTTGGGGACGGTCTTTAAAGTGTGGAGTTTCTGTTTTTGTTTAAAAACCTTGGGATGAAGTTTTTTAAACGGCTGAAACCGGGGTTGCCAGTCTTGTCTGAGCTGAGCACCAGGGGGCGCCAGTCACACAGGCTGAAATGGGGGCTGTGCGCCCGCCGTCCGAGTCCCCGATTGTCACATGCCTTTTCAGTATCTTGATAAAATCATGTGGAGTTTTCCACCTTTAATCTACTGCGTTAGCGGTTATTTTTGTTAGACATTGAACGACTGGGTCGGGAAGATCCCCTGTAGGAGGAAATGACAATCTGCTCCAGTATTCTTGCCTGGAAAATTCCATGGACAGAGGAGCCTGGCAGGCTACAGTTCATTGGGTCACAAAGAATTGGATACGACTGAGCGTGCACACACACACCCCTACAAAAGAAAGCTGTTTATAAAGTATAAGACAGGAAGAATATGCAGTGTATGTCCATCACCTGGCTTAAGAAAACACTCTGTTATTTCTTTATAATCCCTGTGTGTTCCTCCTGGGTCCTAAACTCTTTCCTCCTTGCTCAGCGGTAACAGAGAGGAACTGGCAGGAAGGCTAGGGGTCTCCAAACAGAGGACATAGGCTGCAAGCGTCAGACGCTTTCTATCCCTGTCTTAAGCAGCAGGAAGAAACAAACTACAAGTGTCAGATTTTCTCCCTTCTGTATACAGAATTAAAAGGAGGCTTCTTTTAAAAGTCTGTGTTGCCATGATGACACCTGGTTCCACCTGCTGCTGCTGCTGCTGCTGCTAAGTCGCTTCAGTCGTGTCCGACTCTGTGTGACCCCATAGACGGCAGCCCACCAGGCTCCCCCGTCCCTGGGATTCTCCAGGCGAGAACACTGGAGTGGGTTGCCATTCCCTTCTCCAACGCATGAAAGTGAAAAGTGAAAGAAGTCACTCAGTCATGTCCGACCCTCAGCGACCCCATGGACTGCAGGCTCCTCCACCCATGGGATTTTCCAGGCAAGAGTACTGGAGTGGGGTGAACTTAACTTTTCCAAACCTTGAGCTAACCAGTGCTGTTTTTCTTATGGGAATGTTTTTCTTAAGCTGTGTTAATGAACTGTGTATTTACCTTAAACTCTGTCTTCAGGTCAGTTCCACCTAAGACTCAGACCCGATAATGGCTCAACGAACCAGTATATTACTCATAGAATTGTTCTCCTAATCTATGTTAATGAAGCTATGTATATTTTTTAAATTATTTTTTATTGAAGGATAATTGCTTTACAGAAATTGGCTGTTTTCTGTCAAACCTTAACATGAATCAGCCATAGGTATCTCCCCTCCCTTTTGAACCTCCCTCCCATCTCCCTCCCCATCCCACCCCTCTAGGTTGACACACAGGCCCTGTTTGAGTTTCTTGAGCCATACAGCAAATTCCCATTGACTATTTATTTTACATATGGTAATGTAAGTTTCCATGTTACTCTTTCCATACATCTCACCCTCTCCTCCCCTCTCCTCATGTCCATAAGTCTATTCTGTATGTCTGTTTCTCCACTGTTCCCTTTAAATAAATTCTTCAGTACCATTTTTCTAGATTCCATATATATGTATTAGAATACAGTATTTACCTTTCTGACTCATTTCACTCTGTATAATAGGTTCTAGGTTCCACCTCGTTAGAACCGACTCAAATGCATTCCTTTTTATGGCTGAGTAATATTCCATTGTGTATGTGTGCCATGACTTCTTTATCCATTCATCTGTCGATGGGCATCTAGGTCGCTTCCATGTTCTAGCTGTTGTAAACAGTGTTATATGTGTTTGCTTGGAAACCTGCCTTTCTTCAAGATTCACGTCGATTGTTTTATGACCCAGGATGACTACCTTGTGCCACCGTTATCTCAGAATGTATGTTGTGGGTGAGGGGCCTGGTGGCACTCTGAGTTTTGAGACATTTCCTTTCTCTAATTAGCAGCCTGCTGATAGGTGTATAACATCCTGGTAAAGACTAGCAGGGGGCACTCTTTCTGGCCCCTTCTGATGTCTGTGTCAGAAGCTGTCTCTGTCTTTTATTTCAGTTCAGTTCAGTCATGTCTGACTCTTTGCGACCCCATGGACTGCAGCACGCCAGGCCTCCCTGTCCATCACCAACTGTGGGAGTTTACCCAAACTCATGTCCATCGAGTCACTGAGGCCATACAACCATCTCATCCTCTGTCGTCCCTTTCTCCTCTTGCCCTCAACCTTTCCTAGCATCAGGGTCTTTTCCAAGGAGTCCATTCTTCACATCAGATGGCCAAAGTATTGGAGTTTCAGCTTCAGCATCAGTCCTTCCAATGAATATTCAGGACTGATCTCCTTTAGGATGGACTGGTTGGATCTCCTTGCTGTCCAAGGGACTCTCAAGAGCCTTCTCCAATACCACAGTTCAAAAGCATCAATTCTTCAGTGCTCAGCTTTCTTTATAGTCCAGCTCTCATATCCATACGTGACTATTGGAAAAACCAAAGCTCTGACTAGATGGATCTTTGTTGGCAAAGTAATGTCTCTGCTTTTTAATAAGCTGTCTAGGTTGGTTGTAACTTACCTTCCAAGGAGCAAGTGTCTTTTAATTTCACTGCTGCAGTCACCATCTTCAGTGATTTTGGAGCCCCCCAAAATAAAATCTCTCACTATTTGTCATGAAACGATGAGACCAGATGCCATGATCTTCAGTTCAGTTCAGTTCAGTCGCTCAGTCGTGTCTGACTCTTTGCGACCCCATGAATTGCAGCACACCAGGCCTCCCTGTCCATCACCAACTCCCGGAGTTCACTCAAACTCACGTCCATTGGGTAGGTGATGCCATCCAGCCATCTCATCCTCTGTCGTCCTCTTCTCCTCCTGCCCCCAATCCCTCCCAGCATCAGAGTGTTTTCCAATGAGTCAACTCTTCCCATGAGATGGCCAAAGTACTGGAGTTTCAGCTTTAGCATCATTCCTTCCAAAGAACACCCAGGAACGATGTTCTTTAGAATGGACTGGTTGGATCTCGTCGTTTACTGAATGTTGAGCTTTAAGCTAACTTTTTCACTCTCTTCTTTCACTTTCATCAGAGGCTCTTTAGTTCTTCACTTTCTGCCATAAGGGTGGTGTCATCTTCATATTTGAGGTTATTGATATTTCCCCCAGCAATCTTGATTCCAGCACAGCTTCATCCAGCCAGGCATTTTGCATGATGTACTGTGTATAAGAAGAGGTGGCAAGAATACACAGAAGACTGTACAAAAAAGATCTTTATGATGCAGATAATCACCGTGGTGTGGTCACTCACCTAGAGCCAGACATCCTAGAATGTGAAGTCAAGTGGGCCTTAGGAAGCATCACTACGAACAATGCTAGTGGAGGTGATGGAATTCCAGTTGAGTTATTTCAAATCCTGAAAGATGATGCTGTGAAAGTGCTGCACTTAATATGCCAGCAAGTTTGGAAAACTCAGCAGTGGCCACAGGACTGGAAAAGGTCAGTTTTCATCCCAATACCAAAGAAAGGAAATTCCAAAGAATGCTGAAACTACCTCACAATTGCACTCATCTCACACGCTTGTAAAATAATGCTCAAAATTCTCCAAGCCAGGCTCCAGCAATACGTGAACCATGAACTTCCAGATGTTCAAGCTGGTTTTAGAAAAGGCAGAGGAACTAGAGATCAAATTACCAACATCTGCTGGATCATCAAAAAGGCAAGAGAGTTTCAGAAGAACATCTATTTCTGCTTTAGTGACCATGCCGAAGCCTTTGACTGTGTAGATCACAATAAACTGTGGAAAATTCTAAGAGAGTTGGGAATACCTGACCACCTGACCTGCCTCTTGAGAAACCTGTATGCAGGTCAGGAAGCAACACTTAGAACTGGACATGGAACAACAAACAGGTTCCAAATAGGAAAAGGAGTGCGTCAAGGCTGTATATTGTCACCCTGCTTATTTAACTTCTATGCAGGGTACATCATGAGAAATACTGGGCTAGAGGAAGCACAAACTAGAATCAGGATTGCCGGGAGAAATATCAATAACCTCAGAAATCCAGACAATACCACCCTTATGGCAGAAAGTGAAGAAGAACCAAAGAGCCTTTATTGAAAGTGAAAGAGGGGAGTGAAAAAGTTGGCTTAAAGCTCAACATTCAGAAAACTTAAGATCATGGCATCTGGTCCCATCACTTCATGGCAAATAAATGAGGAAACAGTGGAAACAGTGGCTGACTTTATTTTTCTGGGCTCCAAAATCACTGCTGATGGTGACTGCAGCCATGAAATTAAAAGACACTTCTCAGAAGGAAAGTTATGACCAACCTAGACAGCATATTAAACAACAGAGACATTACTTTGCCAGCAAAAGTCCATCTAGTCAAGGCTATGGTTTTTCCCGTGGTCATGTATGGATGTGAGAGTTGGACTATAAATAAAGCTGACTGCTGAAGAATTGATGCTTTTGAACTTTGGTGTTGGAGAAGACTCTTGAGAGTCCCTTGGACTGCAAGGAAATCCAACCAGTCCATTCTGAAGGAGATCAGTCCTGGGTGTTCATTGTAAGGACTGATGTTGAAGCTGAAACTCCAGTACTTTGGCCACCTCATGTGAAGAGTTGACTCTTTGGAAAAGACTCTGATGCTGGGAGGGATTAGAGGCAGGAGGAGAAGGGGATGACAGAGGATGAGATGGCTGGATGGCATCACCAACTCGATGGACGTGAATTTGAGTGAACTGCAGGAGTTGGTCATGGACAGGGAGGCCTGGCGTGCTGCAATTCTTGGGGTCACAAAGAGTCAGACATGACTGAGCAACTGAACTGAAGATGAGTGCAATTGTGCGGTAGTTTGAACATTTTTTGGGCATTGCCATTCTTTGGGATTGGAATGAACACTGACCTTTTCCAGTCCTGTGGCCACTGCTGAGTTTTCCAGATTTGCTCTTGTATTGAGTGCAGCACTTTCACGGCATCATCTTTTAGGATTTGAAATAGCTCAACTGGAATTACATCACCTTCACTAGCTTTCTTTTTAGTGATGCCTCCTAAGGTCCACTTGACTTTGTATTCCAGGATGTCTGGCTCTGAGTGATCACACCATTGTGGTTATCTGGGTCATGAAGATCTTTTTGTACAGTTCTTCTGTGTATTCTTGCCACCTCTTCTTAATATCTTTTGCTTCTGTTAGGTTCATACCACTTCTGACCTTTATTGTGCCCGTCTTTGCATGAAATGTTCCCTTGGTGGTATTGTGGAATCTGGAGGCGCAAAGCACACCTCAGAGGACACTCAGAACAGTAGAGTACAGTTGATTACACCAGCGGGTCCAAGGGGAATCAGTTCCCAACAAGGACCCTGATGTTTTTGAGAGGCCCAGTTTTATACCCCTACTTTGTGATTTGTTACATGTTACATGTTTCTGTTGTTATGATTGAGTGTGACAACAGGTAGGTGCTAGGAGAACAATTAAGTTTAAAGTCAAGGGACAATGATTATACATCAAGGGGCAATGTTTCCATGGTTAATTTAACAGGGGCAGCCTGAGCTCAACTGCAGTCTCCATTTGCCAGCTGTAGGGAGGGAAGTCTCCAGGAGACCTGGTTTCCACTAGTAAAGGTTTCCTCACTCCTGGGCAGGGTTCAGGCCCAGTTCACATCCTGTCTTTAAGATGGATGAGAGGCTTCATGATGGAGTCTCCTGCTTTCCTCACACTGGCCCCAACAGTATCTCTGGTTTTCTTGAAGAGATCTCTAGTCTTTCCCATTCTGTTGTTTTCCTCTATTTCTCTGCATTGATCAAAGAGAGGAAGGCTTTCTTATCTCTCCTTGCTATTCTTTGGAACTCTGCATTCAAATAAATGGGTATATCTTTCCTTGTCTCCTTTGCCTTTAGCTTCTTTTCTGTTCTGAGCTATTTGTAAGGCCTCCTCAGACAACCATTTTGCCTTTTTGCATTTCTTTTTCTTGGGGATGGTCTTGATCCCTGCCTCCTGTACAGTGTCACGAACCTCCATCCATAGTTCTTCAGGCACTCTGTCTCTTTTATACTTTAATAAACTTTATCATACAAAAGTTGTGAGCAGTCAAGCCTCGTCACTGGCCCCGGATTGAATTCCACTCCTCCAGAGGCCGGGAATCCTGGAATCTTTCACACTCAGCAACAACCTTTCGTAACCATAGTCCAGAATTCTGTGCTTTTCTTTACTCTTTTTATACTTCCACCACATTGGTTTATATTTCTGAATACTTGTTTTGCCTGTTTTTGAAGTTAAATGGATATAGTGTTTTATTTACTGTTCTGCAGTTTGCTTTCTTTTCCATATTATGTTCCAGAAAATCACCCATGTTGTTGAGTGTAGCTATAATTTATTAATCTTCACTACTATATAGTAGTGCTGAATATAGCAATGAAAACAAATTACATCTACCATGAAACATGAAATGCTAGTCGCTCAGTTGTGTCCGACTCTTTGCCACCCCAAGGACTGTAGCCCACCAGGCTCCTCTGTCCAGGAAATTGTCCAAGCAAGAATACTGGAGTGGACAGTCGTTCCCTTCTCCAGGGGATCTCCCCCACCCAGGGATGGAACCTGAGTATCCTGCATTGCAGGCATACCACAGTTTTAAAAATCCATGTCTCTGTGATTGACAGTTGGGTTGTTCTAGCTTTTTGCTATTACAGTACAGTTGTGGACATTTGTGTTTATGTCTCCTGTTCTACACTTGCTCCGTCATGGGCCATGCCCAGATCAACTTTACCAGGTAAGGCTGATGGTTTTCAAGAAGCGTTTGTATCAGTTCACATGCCCATTGGCACCAAGTGCTTCATTCCTGTGCCTCCTCACCTGCCCCTGACATTGCTAAACTGGACTTGTTTTTTGCAGTTTGATGGGTGTGTAGTGATCTCATTATGGTTTAATTTGCATTTACCTGATTTCTAATGTGGTTAAGCATCTTTTCATGTCTGTTGGCCATTTGGATTTCTTCTTTGGTAAACTGTTTGCTTAAGACTTTTGGTTATTTTTCTATTTTGTCTTTTTATTGATTTATATTTTTGCATATTCTACAATACAGGTTATTTATAAGTTATATGTGTTGCAAAAATCTTCCATTATTTAGCATACTTTCTTTTTCCTTTTTATAGTGTTTTGATGAAAGCTCTTAAATTTAATATAACTAACATCCATTTTTTTCTCTTTTATTGTTTGCATTTCTTGGAACTTGTTTAAGAAATCCTTTTCTATCCTGAGGTCATGAAGATACTGTTCTGTATTTTCTTCTACAGTGTTTGTTTATAACTTTGTTGTTCACATATTTAATTCATCTGAAGTTGACTTTTGTAATGCTGTGAGGTAGGGCTCCAGTTCTTTCCTTCTTCCTGATTGTCCTTATACTCCTTATTGAAAAGTTTTACCTTTCTCTGTTAATTGACAGCACAGTCCCTCTTGTATATCAAATGTTCGTGTATGAATCTGTTTCTGGATTTTTATTCAATTACATCTGTTTTATCTCTATGCCAGTGGCTTAATTAGTATAGTTAAACAATAAGTTTTGATATCTAGAAGAGCTAGTTTTACCACTTTTTCTGCTTCAAGAGCGTCTTGACTCTTCTCAGTATTTTGTAGTTCTATACAAGTTTTAGAATCATTTTATCAAGCTTCATGAAAAAAAGCTTATAGAGGTTTCGTTGGAGTTGATTGTATGTCATCAGTTTGAGAAAATTGATATCTTTGTAACTCTTTCAAACCAAGAAGATGGTATAACTCCCCATTAATTTAGATCTTTCTTCAATGTCTTTCAAGGAAGTTTTGTAATTTTCCCTTTAAAAGTCTTGTATGTCTTTTGTTACTGTGTATGTGCCTATGTATCCTAGATGTCTGATGATTTTTTGATTCTACTGTAAATATTTGAAAAACTTGATTTCCTGGTAGTTTGTTGCTAGTGAATAAAAATGTAATTGATATTTATATATTGATTATTCTAATTTATCTTTAAATTCCTGTGGGTTTTCTGTGATACCTGATTTGGGAGCAATGATATTGTGCCAGTTCTCACATGTTTTGATTTTTCTTGTCTTACTGTATTGGCTAGGACTCCCGATAGTGTTGAATGTAAAAAGTAAAGTTCAGTTCAGTTCAGTTGCTCAGTCGTGTCCGACTCTTTGCGACCCCATGAATTGCAGCACGCCAGGCCTCCCTGTCCATCACCAACTCCTGGAGTTCACTCAGACTCACGTCCATTGAGTCCGTGATGCTATCCAGCCATCTCATCCTCTGTCGTCCTCTTCTCCTCCTGCCCCCAATCCCTCCCAGCATCAGGGTCTTTTCCAATGAGTCAACTCTTTGCATGAGGTGGCCAAAGTACTGGAGCTTCAGTTTTAGCATCAGTCCTTCCAAAGAAATCCCAGGGCTGATCTCCTTCGGAATGGACTGGTTGGATCTCCTGGCAGTCCAAGGGACTCTCAAGAGTCTTCTCCAACACCACAGTTCAAAAGCATCAATTCTTCGGCGCTCAGCCTTCTTCACAGTCCAACTCTCACATCCATACATGACCACAGGAAAAACCATAGCCTTGACTAGACGGACCTTAGTCGGCAAAGTAATGTCTCTGCTTTTGAATATACTATCTAGGTTGGTCATAACTTTTCTTCCAAGGAGTAAGCGTCTTTTAATTTCATGGCTGCAGTCACCATCTGCAGTGATTTTGGAGCCCAAAAAAATAAAGTCTGACACTGTTTCCACTGTTTCCCCATCTATTTCCCATGAAGTGATGGGACCAGATGCCATGATCTTCGTTTTCTGAATGTTGAGCTTTAAGCCAACTTTTTCACTCTCCTCTTTCACTTTCAACAAGAGGCTTTTTAGCTCCTCTTCACTTTCTGCCATAAGGGTGGTGTCATCTGCATATCTGAGGTTATTGATATTTCTCCCAGCAATCTTGATTCCAGCTTGTGTTTCTTCCAGTCCAGCGTTTCTCATGATGTACTCTGCATAGAAGTTAAATAAGCAGGGTGACAATATACAGCCTTGATGTACTCCTTTTCCTATTTGGAACCAGTCTGTTGTTCCATGTCCAGTTCTAACTGTTGCTTCCTGACCTGCATACAGATTTCTCAAGAGGCAGGTTAGGTGGTCTGGTATTCCCATCTCTTTGAGAATTTTCCACAGTTTATTGTGATCCACACAGTCAAAGGCTTTGGCAAAGTCAGTAAAGGTAAAAGTGGTTATCTTTTGCTCCTGTCTCACAACGAAAGCCTTCTCTCTTCTGGTAGTTCTGTCATTAATCAGATTAAGAAAGTTTTCAGTGTTCTTTCCCTTCTAAGTGTCATGGATGCATGTTGAATGCGTGTTGAATTTTATCTCGTGTTCTCTGCACCTGTGGAGATGACTATTCATTGTTCTCTCATTTGTTAATCTGGTTGGTCTCTCACAGGCCACACTAGCGTTGCACTTCTGGAGAGGCTGTAGGGTTCTTTGATTGCTCAGTTCAGCTCATCACTCAGCCGTGTCCAGCTCTCTGTGACCCCATACTAGGTTTGCTCATATGTTGCTTTGAATTGTACCAGCCTTGTGATTGACACTGGTTTGTAATTTTCCTTTCTCATACTGTCCTAGGTGGGCTTTGGTGACCAGATTTTACTCGTCTCAAGAAATGAGTTGGGGAACATGTGTCTGGGGATGATTTCTATAAGGTTGGTTATTCCTTGGTCAGCTGGGTTTGGAGTTTTCTGTGTTTATGTGTAAGGCAATTTTTTTTAACTGAATTTTTTTTTAATAGTTATAATGCTATTCAGGTTTTTCTAACTTTTGAGTCAGGTTTTATTTTTCTAGAATTTTATCTCAATTTTCAAAGATACTGTTAGAGAATTGTTTGTAACACCCTTAAAATAGCTGTAGTATCTCTCTGTCTTCTTTTCACTCCAGATTTTTTTTGGGGGGTTCATCCGTTATTGTCCTTGTCAGTAAACTTTGTCAGTTTCAGTTTTTCTAAGAATCAACTTCAACTTTCTTGGCCCTTTCTATTAGTTTCTTTTCTCTTTCCTCAAGTTCTGATCTTTATTTCCTAACGTGTCCTTTGGATTTATCCTAATGTTCATTTTCCTACTCAAATTGGGTGTTTAGTTCATTATATTTTAGCCTTTGTTCTTTTATAACCTGAGCTCTTAGGCTATAAATTTCCCTCTAAATACAGCTTTATCTGTGTCCTTTAAGTTTAGGTATATAGTATTTTATAATTTCTATATTTTAGAAATTTAGAATTATAGAAATTTCTATAATTTCTGTATTTTCTGATTTTTGTTTTCTTCTTTGACCCATGAGTTATTTAAAAGTATATTTCTTAATGTTCAAACATGGTTCTTTTTTCAAATTATCTTTTTGTTATTTATTTTGAACTGTTTTCATTGTGATCTGAGAATGTGGTCTGTATCCAGTCCTTTGAAATTTGCTGAGGCTTTACAACTGGCCCATGTGTATGGCTAACATTCACAAATGTTCTATGTGCATTTCAGAAATAAGTATTCTGCATTTATGTGTAATTTCCTGTATGTGCCCATTAGACCAAGTTGTTACTTGTGTTTTTTGAACCAGTGCTGACACTTTCTGTCTGAGGCCTCGTTTGTCTAGTTCTCTTTTTGATTGTGTCCATTTTACTTTACTTTGAGATATTAGATGCCTGTGAGTTTTAGAACTTGGAATTTTACTTTTTATTATTATAAGTGGGTATTTTATTTTCTAAACGTTGACATCTAGTAATATTTTTTGCCTTAAGGTCTACCTTGTTGTTATGTTTTAGGTGTTTACCTGTAAATAGCATACAGCTGAATTTTGTTTTTATTTTGATATTTTTTGTTTTTACCAGAGCATTTAAGTTACTTAAATTTTGTGTAATTATTATGTATTTATTTTCACTTATTTCCATCTTATTTGTAACTATTTTAAAAATTTATTTAATTGGAGGATAATGACTTCACAATATTGTGATGGCTTTTGCCAGACATCAACATGAATCAGCCACACGTATATGTTTCCCCCCCCCATCCCCCCCCCCCCCC
>SJXQ01006121.1:171104-194318 GCA_006408695.1 Aepyceros melampus
TCTCACATCACCCGCCCTCACCCTCTCCCACTGTGTGCGGAGGTCTGCTCTTTACATCCGTGTCTCCTTTGCTGCCATGCGTGTAGGATCACTATCACTGTCTTTCTAAAAATTCCATATGTGTGTGTTAACATACAGTGCTTATTTCTCTCTTTCTCACTTCACTTTCATCCGCCTCATTAGGACTTCCTCAAGTGCCTTCCTTTTTACAGCTGAGTAATACTCCTTGTGTATGTACCATGACTTCACTGTCTGTCTGTCTTCTGACAGATGTCTCGGGTGCTCCCATGTCCTCACTATTGTAAATAGTGTTGCTGTGAACGCTGAGGTGCACATGTCTTTCATTTCTGGTTTCCCGGGGAGGAAATACAGTGGGTCGTATGGCAGTTCTATTTCCAGTTTTTTAAGGACTCTCCACACTGTTCGCCATCATGGCCATACCAGTTTGCATTCCCAAGGGTTGCAGAAAGGGCTCCCTTTCCTCCACCCCCTCTCCAGCATTTACTGTTTGTAGACTTTTTAAGGATGGGCATTCTGACCAGCATGAGGTGATATCTCACTGTGGTTTTGATTTGCATTTCTCTAATGAGTGATGTTGACCATCTTTTCATGTGTTTATTAGCCATCTGTATGTCTTCTTTAGAGAAATGTCTGTCCATTTTTTGACGGGATTTGTTTTTCTGGTATTGAGCTGCATGAGCAGCTTGTATATTTTGGAGTTATTATTTTCTCCCATTCTGAAGGCGGTCTTTTCACCTTATAGTTTCCTTCATTGTACAAAAGCTTTTAAGTTTGATGAGGTCTTATTTGTTTACTTTTGTTTTTATTTCCATTACTCTGAGAGATGGGTCGTAGAGCATCTGTGATATATGTCAGTGTTCTGCCTAAAGTTTTCCTTTAAGAGTTTTATAGTTTCTGGAGTCTTGTATTTAGGTCTTTAATCCATTTTATTTTTGTGTATGGTGTGAAAGGTGCCCGGGGGTCCCCACACAAGCTCCTGTCCTAATTACACCTGAGGAACCCCAGGTATTAATAATTGTGGGAGGCCAATCCATCGATTTCCTTTTAGATACTGGGGCAACTTACTCTGTGCTTACTGAAGCCCCTGGCCCACTTTCTTCCCCATCTGCTTCCATAATGGGGCTGTCTGGATGAGCCAAAAGGTATTGTTTCAGTTATTCTTTATCTTGCAACTGGGATTCTGTGCTATTTTCACACGAGTTTCTGATCATGCCAGAATCTCCCTCACCTCTTTTGGGGAGAGATACACTGAGCAAGGTCCATGCCTCTGTTTTTATGAATATGGAGCCCTCCCTTTCTCTTCCTCTAGTTGAACAAAATGTAAATCCTAGAGTATGGGCTGATGGAAAATCTGTGGGTCGGGCACAAAATGCTATTCNTTGCTTTTTCCATGATCCAGCGGATGTTGGCAATTTGATCTCTGGTTCCTTTGCCTTTTCTAAAACCAGCCTGAACATCAGGGAGTTCATGGATCACGTATTGCTGAAGTCTAGCTTGGATAATTTTGAGCATTACTTTACTGGCATGTGAGATGAGTGCAATTGTGTGGTAGTTTGAGCATTGTTTTGCATTGCCTTTCTTTGCAATTGAAATGAAAACTGACCTTTTCCTGTCCCATGGCCACTGCTGAGTCTTCCAAATTTGCTGGCAAATTGAGTGCAGCACTTTCACAGCATCATTCTTCATATATAATATGGCAATATTCTTGGGTTTCTGTTTTAGAAGATTTCTGAAGGCAATTAAAATTTTCTGAAGGGAACTTTTTTTCAACAAAACCCTCTTCACCCTATCCCTAGAGATTCTGATTTGGTTAAGTATGAGGTATACTGCAGAATCTATATGGATATTCTAATTATTACAGGTGATATTAATGAAAAGGCCTGGCTGAGAACAATAAATAAAAATACAGTCCATTTTACATAGAAAAATCCACAAAAGATATGCGTCAAATGCTCAGAAACCTGATTACTGCTTGGTAATGGGATTACAAGAGGTTTCAATTTTATTTTTCTTATGTACTTCAGTTTCTGTATTTTTGTCTACTAACATATATCAATAGGAGAAGAGCACAAAAAAGGAAAGGAAAGGCTAGGAGAGGAAGAATAGTTTTTATATACAGTAGTACCTATTTTGAGATGGGAGGTAAAGGAAGAGATATCACTTTGGTCTCATATTTTGCTATTCTTTTTACATTAAAAGAAAGATTTTAAAACATACACCAGAGTTCTTTGAACTCTGAAATCACATAATATAAACAGAGCTAACACTGTAAGCTGATATTAAGGAAACAAAAAGAAAATATAGTGCCCCCAAACATAAAACCATACTAAAATTATCATCACAACCACAGGAATAGATCAATTATCCCAAGAAATGTACATCTGGGCTTTTGATTACCAAAATTTTTTTCACATGTTTATATAACCAGTTTCAGAGTCATTGCTGATTTTCAACTGATAACATATTCTCACCACAAGGCCTTTCCACTAAGACTCAATCAATTTACTTCTACATTGATATAAAACATTTTCCAGAAGGCTTCTATACACAACACAGTCACAAAACCAAGAGTCACTTAGAGAAACTGGTGTTAAAAGAAGTTAACTGTATAAGAGATGTGATAATTCATACATAACTATAGGTGATAATCACTTTACCAATTATATTAATATATAAAATAACACTACATATTATATATATACACTATATGTAATAAATATAACATATATTTATATACAGTAACATATAACAGACTATACACAACCAGCACTTTCAAGCATGAAAAAATAATTTTAAATGAATAACTTTAAATTAAATCAATGTTCCCATCAAGAACAGCTTCAAAATATAGGAAAAGTGTTAAAGTATCTATTGAAGGCTACTAGAGAACGACTGAAGGAAAAGAACTACACAGACCAGGAATCAGAGAGCAGGGAAGCATGCAGAATTGGCCTGCCAAGTGTGGCCACTTCTCCAAAGAGGCATCTGCTGAGCCTGGGTGTAAGGCAAGAAACTGAGCACCAAGTTCTGCCCAGGCTGAGGCTAGAGAAGCAAGAAACCAGCAGGGCTCTGGTAGTTGAGCAAGACCATATATAACTGAATCACCTTGCTGTACCCGCTGCAACTAATACAACACTGTTAATTGATGATGCACCAATACAAAATAAAATTTAGAAGAAGAGAAAAAGACTACAGACAAAATTCAAAACAAAAGTGACAGATGGGTGAACAAGGAAGTTTCTAGGTTTGGGCTTGACACAGAGCTCATTTTCCCTTCAAGATATTTGAAAATTCTGTAGAGGCACAGGGCAGGAGATTAAAAATCTAAGCACAAAGCCTCTGAAAAGCAGAGTGGAGATTTTGGTAGTGTTATCATTATGAGGCTGATAACATAAATTAGAGGCTGAAGTTCAGCTAGGGGAATGAATATAACTCACTTGCAGCTGGAAGCCCCTCCCCTGAGTGACCACACTTCAGCAGCAGGGGCAAAGGACAGGAAGGCAGAGGCTGATCAAAACTGAAACCCAGCCTCAACTCAGCTCAGTCCCAACACTGTACATGAGAAATATGTTTGAGAAAATAAAAGATGGAGGATCCCAGATAATTGGAATATATCATAAAGAAGGATCAAATGGAAATTCTGTAAGTGAAATACAGAAATGATGACATTAAGAGCTCATTAGACATACCAGAAGAAAGAACTGGCAAAATGGAAAATAAGGCAATAAAAAATATCCCAACCAGAAGCACACAGACCATAACCTACTGAAAAATACAGAAAAAAAGCATAATAGATGTGTAAAACACATGAAAATGTTTAGGATATACATAACTAGAACTTCAAAAGAGGGAAGAAAGAATGAACAGAGGCAATATATAACAAGATGAGGGTCAAGAATTTGTCAAAAGTGATTAAAGACAATGCATAGATTTAAAAAGTTATGCAAATCCCCAAAGAATAGATGCAAAAAATACACCTAAGCATATCACATTTAAACTGTGGAAAACCAAAGAAAAATATCATAAAAGCAACCAGTGGGGGCAGAAAAGATACCTTACCTTCAACAGAACAACTACTGCTGGACTTTGGAATGCTAGAAAACAACAGAATGACTTATTTAAAGAGCTAAGAGAAAACAACTACTCACCATAATACTATGGTCAGCAGAAATACCCTTTAATAAATGAAGGCAAAGTAAAGACACTTTCAGATAGGCAAAAACAGAAAAATTACTGGCCCAAACCTACACTAAAAGACAAAGGTAATCTAAGATGAAAATTCAAAAGGAATTAAAAGCCACAAAATAGGTGAATATATGGGAAAATAGAAATGAATATTCCCTGTAAAAAACAAACAAACAAACAAACAAAAACTAATACCTTAAGAGACATATAAAATACAAAATAATTATGTGTAATAATAAAATGATAAAGACAGAGGTCAGGGAACACTAATGGGGGAGTGATCAAAGATATTATTTTTACTAGAATATTATGTCAAGAGTACATATCATAATTACTGGGGTAAGCAATAAAAGAACACACAACTAACTAGGTAATCAGAGAGAGAAATAAAATAATACAGAAGAAGTCAAGACAGGAGAGAAAAAAGAAAAACAGTCTGGAAAAATGAAATCGAATAATAAGATGGCAGATATTAACCCAAGTCCATCACCAAATGCATTATATATAAATGAACTACTGACTACATAAAAGAGTAAGACTGCTGGACTGTGTACAAAATAAATTTGCTGACAGGAATGTAAAATGACGCAACCACTATGGAAAACAGTTTGGCGACTATTCAAGCAATTAAACATAAAACTGCCACATGCTCCAGCAATTCCACTTCTAGGAACATACCCCAAATAATTTTAAATCATGTCTAGGCAAAAATAACCTTGCTTATTTAACTTATATGCAGAGTACATCATGTGAAATGCCAGACTGGATAAAACACAAGCTAGAATCAAGACAGACTGGAGAAATATCAATAACTTCAGATGCGCAGATGACATGACTCTTATGGCAAAAAGCAAAGAAGAATCAAAGAGACTTTGGATGAAAGTGAAAGAGGAGAGTGAAAAAGTTGGCTTAAAACTCAACATTCAGAAAACTAAGATCACAGCATCCAGTTCCATCACTTCATGGCAAATAGACAGGGAAACAATGGAAACACTGACAGACTATTTTGGGGGGGGGCTCCAAAATCACTGCAGATGGTGACTGAAGCCATTAAATTAGAAGACACTTACTCCTTGGAAGAAAAGTTATGACCATCCTAGATGGCATATTAAAAAGCAGAGACATTACTTTGCCAACAAATGTCCATCTAATCAAAGCTAAGGTTTTTCCAGTAGTCATGTATGGATGTGAGAGGTGAACTCTAAAGAAAGCTGAGTGCCGAAGAATTGATGCTTTTGAACTGTGGTGTTGGAGAAGACTTTTGAGAGTCCCTTGGACAGCAGGAGATGAAACCACTCTATCATAAAGGAAATCAGTCCTGAATATTCACTGGAAGGACTGATGCTGAAGCTGAAACTCCAATACTTTGGCCACCTGATGGGAAGAACTGACTCATTGGGAAAGGTCATGATGCTGGGAAAGATTGAAGGCAGGAGGAGAAGGGGATGACAGAGGATGAAATGGTTGCATGGCATCACTGACTAAACGGACAGGAGTTCGAGCAAGCTCTGGGAGTTGGTGATGGACAGGGAGAGCTGGAATGCTCCAGTCCATGGGGTCGCAAAAAGTCAGACACGATTGAGAGACTGACCTGAACTGAAGCAAAAATGTGCATGTGAATGTTCATAACAGAGTAGTGTTATTCATAATAACCAAAAAGAGCAAAATAAAGCAAAAGCAAGCACAGGAAAGGAATCAGTAGAGAAGAGAAGTCAATGACATTGAAATCAGAAAATCAATTTTTAAGAGAAATCACTCAACCCAGGATCTGGTTCTTTGAAAACTTCAGTACAATTGATAAGGTTCTAGTACGAATGATTTAAAAAGACAGAGAAACACAACTTAACTAATATCAAGAATGAAAAAGAGGGTATCACTAGAGACTGTACTGACATTAAAAATATAGTAAGGAAGGACTTCCCCCGTTGCCCAGTGGTTAAGAATCCGCCTGCCAAAGCAGGGCACACGGGTTCGATCCCTGATCCAGGAAGATCCCTCATGCTTCAGAGTGATATGCCCATGGGCCACAACTACTGAAGCCCACACATTCTAAAGCCCAAGACGTGCAACAAGAGAAGCCACCACAATGAAAAGCCTAAAACAAAGAGCATCCCCCACACTCTGCAACTAGGGAAAGATTGCATGCAGCAATGAAAACCCAGCACAGCCAGCACCAACTTTCATTTTCCAATGAAAATGTTAAAAAAAATATAAGTAATATTACAAACAACTCTATGCATATAAACCAGACAATTTAGATGAAGAAGACCAATTCCTCAGAAGTCAGACTACCAAAACTCACCCAGAGGAAATCGATAATCTGAACAGTCCTACAACTATTCAACAATTGAATCTGTAGTTTAAAATCTCCTGAAAAAAGATATTCAGGCCTGATGCTTTCATTGGTAAAATCTAACAAATTTAAAAGAATACCAATTCTACACAATTTCTTCCAGCAAAAGGCAGAGAACTAATCCGAACAAACTCTATGAAGTCCGAATTACTTAATATTCAGTTCAGTTCAATTGCTCAGTCATGTCCAACTTTTTCAGACGCTGTGGACTGCAGAAAGCCAGGTATCCCTGTCCATCACCAACTTCCAGAGTTTACTCAAACTCATGTCCATTGACTTGGTGATGCCATCCAACCTTCTCATCCTCTGTTGTCCCCTTCTCCTCCTGCCTTTAGTCTTTTCAAATGAGTCAGTTCTTCACATCAGCTGGCCAGAGTATTGGAGTTTCAGCTTCAGCATCAGTCCTTCCAGTGAATATTCAGGACTGATTTCCTATAGGATGGACTGGTTGGATCTCCTTGCTGTCCAAGGGATTCTTAAGAGTCTTCTCCAAAAAAAAAAAGAGTCTTCTCCAACACCACAGTTCAAAAGCATCAATGCTTCCACACTCAACTTACTTTATAGTTCAACTCTCACATCCACATATGACTACTGGAAAAGCCATAGCTTTGGCTAGATGGACCTTTGTTGGCAAGTAATGTCTCTGCTTTTTAATATGCTGTCTAGGTTGGTCATAACTTTTCTTCCAAGGAGTAAGCGTCTTTTAATTTCATGACTGCAGTCACCATGTGCAGTGATTCTGGACCCCCCAAAAAATAAAGTCTGTCACTGTTTCCACTGTTTCCCCATCTATTTCCCATGAAGTAACAGGACCAGAGGCCATGATCTTATTTTCTGAATGCTGAGCCTCAAGTCAACTTTTTCACTCTCCTCTTTCACTTTCATCGAGAGGATCTTTAGTTCTTCTAAACTTTCTGCCATAAGGATGGTGTTATCTGCATATCTGAGGTGATTGATATTTCTCCCGGCAATCTGATTCCAGCTTGTGTTTCTTCCAGTCCAGCGTTTCTCATGATGCACTCTGCATATAACTTAAATAAGCAGGGTGACAATATACAGCCTTGACATACTCCTTTTCCTATTTGGAACCAGTCTGTTGTTCCATGTCCAGTTCGAACTGTTGCTTCCTGACCTGCATACAGATTTCTCAAGAGGCAGGTCAGGTGGTCTGGTATTCCCATCTCTTTAAGAATTTTCCAGACTGTATTGTGATCCACACAGTCAAAGGCCTTGGCATAGTCAATAAAACAGTCAAAAGATGTTCTTCTGGAACTCTCTTGCTTTTTCCATGATCCAGCAAAGGTTGGCAATTTGGTTCCTCTGCCTTTTCTAAAACCAGCTTGAACATCTCCAAGTTCATGGTTCACGTATTGCTGAAGCCTGACTTGGAGAATTTGAAGCATTACTATACTAGAGTGTGAGATGATTGCAATTGTATGATAGTTTGAGCATTCTTTGCCATTACCTTCTTTTGGGATTGGAATGAAAACTGACCTTTTCCAGTCCTGTGGCCACTGCTGAGTTTTCCATATTTGCTGGCATATTGAGTGCAGCATTTTCACAGCATCATCTTTCAGGATTTGAAATAGCTCCACTGGAATTCCATCACCTCCACTTGCTTTGTTCATAGTGATGCTTCCTAAGGCCCACTTGACTTCACATTCCAGGATCTCTGGCTCTAGGTGAGTGATCACACCATTGTGATTATCTGGGTCATGAAGATCTTTTTTGTACAGTTCTTCTGTGTATTCTTACCACTTCTTCTTAATATCTTCTGCTTCTGTTAGGTCCCTACCATTTCTGTCCTTTATTGAGCCCATCTTTGCATGAAATGTTCCCTTGGTATCTCTAATTTTCGATATGTATTCTTTCTCATTCTATTGCTTTCCTCTATTTCTTCGCACTGATCACTGAGGAACTGATCTTATCTCTCCTTGCTATCGTTTGGAACTCTGCATTCAAATGGATGTATCTTTCCTTTTCTCCTTTGCTTTTACTTCCCGCCTTTTCACAGCTATGTGTAAGGCCTCCTTGGACAGCCAGTTTGCTTTTTTGCATTTCTTTTTCTTGGGAGGGTCTTGATTCCTGTCTCCTGTACAATGTCAATGGTACACTGGAGCCAATTGTACTGTATCTTGTACTTGGTGATTCAGATAGTTTAAATTGGTGTGGGAAAGTACAAATGAGCAACCTTGTTTCTATCAAAAGCCACATACTCCGGGAAAAGACAGACATCAAGTGAAGAACTTAATAAAAATTTAATGTGTGTGTTTGTGTATAAACACACATTTTGTAAAGTAAGAGAAATAAACATACTAACATACTAACAAGAATCTTTTCTCCAATTTAATACATGGACATTCACTCCATTTATTTGAACACATCCCAATTTCAATCAAAGTACTGAGGAGGAATTCTCTATACACAATGAAAGAATATCCAACTTGTTGATCATGAATAATAAGCAAATTTGAAATAACCCAAATTCTGCAATTTCTCTCCTGGCATCCTTAGCTCAATACCATAGATTATTTCATTCAAAGCACACATTTTGATTTCACCAAACAACAGTACAGGAATGAACCTGAGGCAGCCTTGAACCCTGGGTCTGCCGAAAGATGCTATACCTAGGAAATGTTTTCAACTCATCCAATCCCACAAAGAACACTCAAGAATGTACTGGGGTTACTTGTTCCAATTATCTGCTCCCACTAAAAGCTGGCAAGCTGATCCAAAGTTCCTGGATCAGAAACAGGAGGGTGTCATCAGCAGACAAGTCCCTGTAAGGATCTAAGAATCCCGACTTTTATTTTCAAGTGTGCTGTGTTGATTGCTGAAATTTCCATATCCTCTGCTATTACAGAAATTTTACACTCTCAGACTGTCAGGAGTCTGTGTCAGTGGCATCACTGTCCTGATATGACGACCAAGTCAACTATCCCCAACATCACTTCATATCACCAGAACTTTCTCTTACTCATCTAGGTGCTCTTCCTAGAATGAGTGAAACTCAAAAAATGCAGTCTCACTGCCAGCAAAATGTCTAACCTATATGGGCCTGTTTGAAGAGAGGACCAAGACAGCTCACCATGCCACCATTATGAAAGCCCCAGGAGCCCGCAATGAGAGATGCAAACTCATGTGAAACAAATACATCGCCTTTCTAGTGCTTTCTTTCTAGGGTCACTTAGAAATTAAATTTGGAATAGAAATAACACTTCTGGATCATCTATTCGGCATCATGCATTGTGCTAGCTACTTAAATCTCTCATTTAATCCTAATAGCCATTCAAAGTATTTTTGTTATTAGTGCCTTTTCACAAATGATTTTCACAAAGATGTTGAAGTGAAGTGAAGTGACTCAGTTGTGTCCAACCCTTTGCGATCCCATGGACTGTAGCCTACCGGGCTCCTCCATCCATGGGATTTTCCAGGCAAGAGTACTCGAGTGGGTTGCCATTTCCTTCTCCAGATCACAGAGATGTTAGGTGACTTAATTTCAAAGACTGAAAGCTACTACGTGAAAGAGGCAAAAGTTAAAACCAAATCAGTACATAAATCTTTATGACTTATTTCTTACAACTCTATTTGCTTTCCAAAGGAGTTATACTGACTTAAAATGATACCAAAACCAAAGATAGTCCTCCTTCATTCTTTTTGGTGAGAGAACTGAGTAGTTGTAATATCCAACAGCGACTACCATGCCAGAAACCAAATTCTTATATTAAACCAATACCCATTTTCATATACAGAATCTAACAGTCTATACCAAATCTCTCCTTACCAGTTAGACTTTGTGTAGTCAGTGGAAGAAGAGAAATATTTTATTCAACGTCCACAATATTTTCAAGTATTTGGACTATATACACGTTGCCCTCTATGTTTCAAAATCTGTGAATGATAATCTTTCTACAAAATTTCCCAGATTTGTTAGTTTACTTGGAAGTACTAAACCTTTGACTTTTACTATAAAATGAAGATTCCAAAACATGTAGTATTCAATTTGCTGAAAGCACTGTAACAAAGGATTAAAGACTAAAATTAAAAAAAAAAAACTTTAAATTCTATGTACTATGTAGCTACATTAATATTAGAATATGGGGAAATGGTAAAAGCTATCACTTTAAGAGAACTTACTCCAAAAGTACTGTGCCAAGTACTTTATAAATGCTTCATTTTATATCTTCCAAAGTGTTAACTCTATTTTACAAACAAAGTGACAATCATAAGAAAGCTCAAGTAACTTGCCCAAAGTAATACAGATAGAAAGTGCTAGCTGCTGCAGCAGTTTATACAACTCCAAAACTTTTACCTCTGATTGTCATAGTTTACTGCCCCCTAATTCCTATCTGGTAAAGATATCTTTGTCCACAATTCTAAAACCATTATTGAAACACATACAAAATTATTTAAACCTATTATTAACTATATCCATTCATTTGTCATAGTTTCTAAAGTAAAATAATTTAAAAGTGCCTAAAGAATTATCATTAGAAAAATTCAAGTAAGGCAACAGAAT
This sequence comes from Aepyceros melampus, assembly GCA_006408695.1. NCBI lineage: Eukaryota > Metazoa > Chordata > Mammalia > Artiodactyla > Bovidae > Aepyceros > Aepyceros melampus. Next base: position 182,183 of record SJXQ01006121.1, read on the forward strand.
TTTATGAAGTCCTGAGAGGTCAAGAACAGATAATTCACACAATAAAACCTTTATCACTGCTTGGAAGTTACTGTTCTTAAATTGATGTGAAGATAGTAAGACCAGGATACCATCTTTAGTATTTAAGACAATGTAAATACTGTAAACCAACCAGCCTAAAGACTGAACCAAAGAACTCATTTTAAAAATCATGTTACCTTCAATATTTACTAAGTGAATTATGGATATTATTATTATAGTCTGCTCTTTAAAGTCTTATTATCAAATAACAGAAAAGATGTAATCATAACTTGGACAATTTAAACTTCTGAAATGCTATTGCCTCCTCAGTTCCATGTTTCAAAGTTCTTCATAAAAGAATAATATCTGAAAACTAAGCTAAGTAACATTACCCAAACATGAAATTTTCAATCTATCAGAGTCTGAACCTAAATACATAGTTTTTTAATGTACAAGAGGCAGTTAAAAATAACATTAGTTTTTCCTGTTGTTTATCAAACACATTCATTAGACTGATTAAAGGGCAATACGAGAATCATTTTTATGACATGCCAAATAATAGATGAAGTCTTACCTCCAATGCTAAAGCTGCGGTCTATTGGTCCTAATGAATGATTCAGAAGATTGGGCATGAAGGCAGTGTTATAAGGCAATTCTTGGCACATCCTAAAGATAATAGGCTCAAAGAAAACAAACTGTCCTCATCCATATGGCCCACAAAGAGTCAAGGGCCACAGATAGAAGACGATCCAACTCATAGCCATGCTTTCTCGACTGAATGAGATTCAGATGATCAGGCCTACTCAATATATATTTTAGATCTTTGTATACCTGCAGGTCTCAGCTTGAAAGGACTTCTTCTGTCTTACTGTTAAGTTCTTCAAACAGAATTACTCTTTGCACCATCAGAGGTTTGTTAGCTTGGTCTCACAAAAGGCATTTGTTTTTGGTTTCACAATATGGGAGAATGACATCATCTTGCCTCTTCTTTTCATGTTATTATGTTGGGCACCATTTGGCCAACGTGTCAAGTTGATTAACCACATTCCCAAACAACAGATTCCATCTTCAGTTCAGTTCAGTCACTCAGTCGTATCTGACTCTTTGTGGCCCCATGAACAGCAGCACACCAGGCCTCCCTGTCCATCACCATCTCAGGAGTTCATTCAGACTCACGTCCATCGAGTCCGTGATGCCATCCAGCCATCTCATCCTCTGTCGTCCCCTTCTCCTCCTGCCCCCAGATTCCATCTTAGGAGAAGAGCTGTTTCTTCCTTTGACTGAAATATCTGAAAGTAATTTATTTTTTTTTAAATGGGAGAAATTAGCAATTTCCTCTCAAAATACTACAGGCTTAATATTAAAACTTTGATTAACTCAGGAAAGTTGAAGGATACAAAATCAGTATACAAAAATCAGTTGCGTTTCTACACACTAACAATCAGCTACTAGAAAGAGAAATTTTAAAATACTGCCTTTGGGACTTTCTGGTGGTCCAGTGATTAAAACTGCACACATCCACTGCTGGAGCTTCAGTGCACTCCCTGGTGGAGAACTAAAATTCAAGTGCCAGGCGTGTGGCTAGCAACAACAACAATCACACACTTTGACAAGAGATACAATACTACCTTACAGATAAAATACATGGGTATTTCAGAAAAAAAAATGACAGTTTTTCTACCTTATCATTCTTACTATAGATATATCAGAGAATCCATAAATAGCATTTAAAGGCACTATTTCCTACCTCAGTTGTTTATATAACATATAGTTTAATTTCCCATCTATAATGGTAGTTTTTCATTTGTCACAAGACATAATTGATATTTTGAAAAACTTGCATGCCGTTGTCCCAAATTTTATTTAAATATCTGCCACACTTAATAACATTATTTAAATTTTATTATATATGTTTTAATCATTAAATGATTCAGCAGATGGTATCTGTGAAAGATATAAAATATAAAGAAATCAAAAGATATGGATTCAAGCCTCTTCCCAACTATGTGAATCACTTAACTTCTCTGAGCTCAGAATTTTCCTATCTAAAAATTGTACCTTCCTTTCAAAGATGGTATATGAGTGAATTATAAAATAATGTACTCTATAAAAGGTAAAGCAACATCAAACTTTAGGTAGTTTTATTACTGAATTACAGTGGATACAAAGACTTACTTCTATCAACCAATACTGAACTGGCAAACAGAAGATTCTAAAAGTAGTATCAGGACATTTTCCAAACAATGCTTCATCCTTTTAGATAGTACAAAAATTTAGTACATAGATAGAGAAAATGTTTGACCAACAAGTGCTTCATTACAGACAGTCAGGCTGCAGAGAAGAGTTAACCCTAGAAAGTTACAGCATGGGATATGAATGATTTTCAGTTAAGAGTTTCTACCAAGTTTCAGAGTCTGATTTGACACTGCCTTTCCTGGGGGCTTGCCTGGTGGCTCAGACAGTAAAGAATCTGCCTGCAATGTTAGAGACATGGGTTCAATCCCTGGGTTGGGAAGATTCTCTGGAGGAGGAAATGGCAACCCACTCCAGTATTCTTGCCTGGAGAATTCCATGGACAGTGGAGCCGGCAGGCTACAGTCCAGGGTGTTGCAAGAGAGTTGGATGCAACTTTCATTTTTTTTCTAGGGATAAAAGTATGCCTCTATTTTGGGGCTGGAAAGGTAGGTAGAGTGGAAGGCAGGATTGGTAGGGAAAAAAAGCATATTCTAAAACTATCAGACGTCCATTTGGTTTTGTAATGATGTTAAGTCTGCTTTTACTTTATTTTTGTTTCACAGATGTCAAACATTTCTGTTTGAAGTACACAACCTCGGTTGGGAAAATATGAGAAAGTCAGGTTCAGAAATTCTCAGAGACCCAAGTTAACAGGACAACTCAAATAGATATTAGGGCCCATGACAGCTTAGACCTTGAGAACTTGAACCAGCTTGGCTAAAGCAGAGAAAGAAGCTGTCCTTTGTGCACAACCAATGACAGGGACCTCTTCATCCCAAGCTTTAATTACTGGGAAGAAAAAAACTATTTGGAGAAAGTAAAGCCATGGCTGAAACTTCCCAATTTCTCCCCCAAGCATATGATCTTGAGTAGAAGAAGGGAAAAGGAAAGTCTACAACCTTAGGAAATAGGAACACCAAAGTTACAAGCAACCTCTGCCCCAAACGTCTAATCTAATACTGAAATCTCTAAATCAGAAATATTTGTTAAAGCTTCTTGGCCTGCCCTATTTTTTTGTCCTTCAAGCTGGGCCCAGAAATGTGATTTCTGAGAGGGTAACAGGCAGGAAGGCCAGGGGTCTCCAAAAGGAGGAGACAGTCTGCAAGTGTCAGACATTTTATCTCTCTTAAGCAGCAGGAGGAAAGAAACTAGGGATATTTTTTCCTTCTCTATACAAATTTAAAAGGAGGTTTCTCTTAAAATTCTGTGTTGCCACAATGACATCTGATTTCACCTGAAGTTAACCAATGCTTTTTTCTTATGGAAATGTTTGTCTTAAGCTTTGCTAATGTACTATGCATCCACCTCAAACTCTGTCTTCAAGTTGGTTCCACCTTTTGGGCTCAGAACCTACTTGATAAACCAGTATGTTAACTGCTATATTGTTCTTCTAATCTATGTAATCATTTTCTGGCCCAAGATAAACCATTTGGAGCCAAGGTTATCCCAAAATTCATCTTATGGGTGAGGGGCCTGGTGCCATTCTAAGTTAACAGGCTGCTGGTGACCATATAACATCCAGCTGAAGGCTAGCAGGGCGGTACATTTTCTGCCCCCTTCTGATGTCTATGTCAGAAGCTTTCTCTATCTCCTTTATACTTTAATAAAACTTTATTACACAAAAGCTCTGAGCAATCAAGGCTCATCTCTGGCCCCGGATTGAATTCTTCTCCTCTGGAGGCCAAGAATCCCAGCATCATAATTCAACAATGACCTTTCATCTTAGGGGCTCATCCGGGATCCTTCAGGACAAGGTAAGGATGCTTGGAGCTCTAGTTCTTTGTTCTCTTAGTGAACACATTTTCTGCTGTGCTTTACTAACTATACGGTGTGCTCGTGTGAATGAATGACATGCCCTGCACGAAGCAAGTGAGGAGCCCTGCTCTGCGGTTCCATGGTGATCTCATACGGCTTATGGCAGAAACCTGTCAGGGGTTTCTACTGATCTGCCAAGGCCAAGAGGCACCCAATGTCTCCTTTGGGAACCGATCAGAAATGGGCAAAGCGTGTGGACTGAACTCTCCTTTCTTGGTCAAACTTTTCAGTCTCTTTGACCATTTCATAACTCCTTGGGAATTAGAAGTACTAACCTATTTTATCGGATCATAGACTTTCAAGGGACTTGTGATCTATACTGTTATTGTGTACTGTGGCAAACTTAGATTGGTAGTCAAGAAGCACCTAGCCTCACTAGGAATTGGAAATTCGGAAACTAAATGGAGCTCTAGCCCCAAGACCATCTTGGAGGTTAAAGGTTACTCAGATTGGGACTACAGTTGGTTTTTTCCTTTGGTAATGCTGGCTCTTAGTGGACCAGAGGAGGTTCTTATACTGGTGTGGTGATGCTTGAAAAGAACATCCCAGCTTTATGTTCATATCAGTCTTATTGTGGTCAGGAATATACTCAGGGTCGTGCACAGGCACTCAGGTGACAAATGTTTCCCCCAGCGGTCTTAGCTTGGGAAGCATTCTGGAAGGTTACTCTGATTGCATCCTGGGTGGCATCAGAGGCAAGCAAGGTTAAAGGTGAAGAGCTGGACATCAGGTAGAGATGCTATCAGGTCTACCCCTGGTACATCCCCACCCCATCTTGGTGGTAGAACTGGGAGGGTCGAGATGGTGCCTGCATCGGTAAGGGACAGACTAAGTCCGACCAGGAAGGAAAAGCTTTTGGTGTAAAGTCTGTCTACACCCCCATCTAGAGCAAGGAGGGACGTCTCTGGTAGAAAAATGGTGCTGGTCGCTTTTTTTCTCTCTTACAGATGGGAGCTAACAATTCCAGCCTCACTCCTTTGAACTGTATCCTGAAAAACTGGGATAGATTCAATCCCCAGGGCTTAAAGAAGACACACCTGGTCTTCCTATGCGATACTGCATGGCCATGGTATCCATTGGAGGACGGCGAATGGTGACCAGTTGGAGGGTCTCTTAAGTATAATACTGTTTTACAATTAGACCGGTTCTGTAAGGAAAAAGGGAAATGGGTAGAAGTAGCATATGTGTTGCTCTTTTTCTCTCTGCAAAATATGCCAGACTTATGTCCTAAGGGTATAGATTTGGGTGTGAAACCTTCAGCTCCCTTCTGTCCTCCCACTTTCCCCCGTACCTGGGGCTCCAAGCTGAGCTAACTGAAAGCCAGAGAACCCCCCTCAGAATGGCCGCTTTGGTCTCAGTGGAAATCCAAACTGAGATTCAAACTGCCCACGTGGAGGTCCAAACAACTCCTGTCTCAGTACGACCTCAGACTACCCTGGTTTCAGTAGAAACTCAGACCATCAAAGTTAGAGATGAGATGGAGGACAGGAGACAAAGAGACAAAGAGAAACAGGTTTCTCCAATTTATCCCTGGGATCATATGTGCGGAACAGCCAGAGAGACTGAGGAACAGCCACACAAGCTGTTGCCTCTTTATGAAACACCCATCGGGAGAAATAATCAGTCCATGAGAGTTAGTAAGCCTTTTTCTTATCAAGAAATACAAAGAATCAAGGAGGATCTGGGAGACTATTTAGAGGACCCAGAAAAATATATTAGAGCTTTTAAAGGTGTTACTCTGCTTTATGACCTTACTTGAAAGGATGTGATGTATGTCTTGGGACAAACGTTGACTCCTGACTCAAAGACTCGAGTTTTGGAAAAAGCAGTTGCTTATGGAGATGAATGGCTTGGTAATGAATCAGTAGGGAAGAGGGAAGATGAGATAGCGGCCCTTCCCACTGGGAATCAGGCGGTCCCCACTATAAAGCCAGAGTGGGACTACAACTCACCTAAAGGAAGATGGGATCAGAGTCATTTTGTCAGATGTATTCTTGAAGGACTCAGGCAGGCGCGTTCTAAGCCTTTAAACTATAGCAAGTTGGCAGACATAGAACAGGAGGAGAAGGAAGCTCCTGGTAAATTCCTAGATAGACTAAGAGAAGCTCTGCGCAGATTCACTGAGATTGATCCCGAAAGTGAGGAAGGAAAAGTGATCTTAAAAGATAGATTTATCACTCAGTCGGCTCCAGATATCCGCCATAAGCTACAAAAACGGGCGTATGGACCAAATCAGTCTTTAGATACTCTGTTACAACTGGCTCAGACGGTCTATTACGGTAGGGAATATAAAGAAAGAAAGGCAAAGAAAGACAAAGGAAAAGGCGGAAGCCCTCGCAATGGCTATGAAAAACACTCTTAAACAGCAGGAGAAAAATGCCCAGAGGGACCCAGGTGAAAAGAGATGGGCTTGCTATTACTGTGGAAAGGAGGGGCACCTCAAGCGGGATTGCCCTCAGGCATCTAAGCCGCCCCCGGCTCCATGTCCGGTCTGCAAAGGACCACACTGGAAGAGAGACTGCCCTCAGAGGCGTAGGTCTCCGGGGTCGGACTCTCAAGACAATCAGGACTGAAGGTGCCTGGGGGTCCCCACACAAGCTCCCATCCTAATTACACCTGAGGAACCCCGGGTATTAATAATTGTGGGGGGCCAGTCCGTCGATTTCCTTTTAGATACTGGGGCAACTTACTCTGTGCTTACTGAAGCCCCTGGCCCACTTTCTTCCGATCCACTTCCGTAATGGGACTGTCTGGACGAGCCAAAAGGTATTATTTCAGTTATTCTTTATCTTGCAACTGGGATTCTGTGCTATTTTCACACGAGTTTCTGATCGTGCCAGAATCTCCCTCACCCCTTTTGGGGAGAGATATACTGAGCAAGGTCCATGCCTCTGTTTTTATGAACATGGAGCCCTCCCTTTCTCTTCCTCTAGTTAAACAAAATGTAAATCCTAGAGTATGGGCTGATGGAAAATCGTGGGTCGGGCACAAAATGCTATTCCTATAGTCGTCAAGCTCAAAGACCCACACTTATTTCCACATAAGAAGCAGTATCCTCTGAAACCTGAGGTTAAGGAAGGGTTAAAACCCATCATCGAAAATTGAAAGGAACAGGGACTATTAATTCCCTGTAACAGTCAATGGCACCCCACTCCAGTACTCTTGCCTGGAAAATCCCATGGGTGGAGGAGCCTGGTAGGCTGCAGTCCATGGGGTCGCTGAGGGTCGGACACGGCTGAGCGACTTCACTTTGACTTTTCACTTTCATACATTGGAGAAGGAAATGGCAACCCACTCCAGTGTTCTTGCCTGGAGAATCCCAGGGAGCCTGGTGGGCTCCCGTCTATGGGGTCGCACAGTCGGACACAACTGAAGTGACTTAGCAGCAGCATGGTGTGAAAAGTGTTCTAATTTCATTCTTTTGAGTGTAGTTGACCAGTTTTTCCAGCACCACTTGTTGAGGAGACTGTGTTTTCTCCACTGTATATTTTTGCCTCCTTTGTCAAAGATAAGGTATCCATAGGTGCATGGATTTATCTCTAGACTTTCTGTTTTGTTCCACTGATCTGTATTTCTGTCTTTGTGCCAGTACCATACTGTCCTGATGACTGTAGCTTTGTACTATAGTCTGAAGTGAGGAAGGTTCATTCCTCCAGTTCCATTCATCTTTTTCAAGATACTTTGGCTATTCACGGTCTTTTGTGTTTCCATACAAATTGTGAAATTATTTTTTCTAGTTCTGTGAAAAATGCAATTGATAGTTTGATTGGGATTGCATTGAATGTATAGATTGCTTTAGGTAGCATACTTATCTTCACTATATTGATTCTTCCAATCCACAAACATGATATATTTCTCCATATATTTGTGTCATTTTTTATTTCTTTCATCAGTGTTTTATAGTTTTCTACATACAGGTCTTTTGTTTCTTTAGGTAAATTTATTCCTGAGTATCTTATTCTTTCCATTGCAATGGTGAATGGGATTGTTTCCTCAATTCTGATTTTTCATTGTTAGTGTATAGGAATGCAAGGAATTTCTCTGTTAATTTAATATCCTGCAACTTTACCATATTCATTGTTATTGCATCTTATCTACATTTCTTTTTCCTCTTCTTTCCTCCTTTTGATTAACTGAAAATTTCTTCCCCACATATAGGAAATGTTCTTCCTGTATTTTAGAAATGTAATATTCCTATTTTTGTATATGTTTTACATAGTACTTAACTAGTCAAAGTCTAACTCTATAAGCCATTTTATATTGTTTTAATAAGATATTTTGTTAATGTCTTTATTTTCCTTTGGTTCCTGAAATATATTTTCACTGGGAATACTAACATTTTCTCCTCTACTTTGGAGCAGTCACTTCATTGTTTTCTGGCTTTCTTTGGTGGTCAGAAGAAGTAAACTCTGATCAGTGCTCATTCAGGGTATCCCCCACCCAAATTTGGGTCCTTTTAAAATCTTGTTTTAAAGGTCTTGCAATTTATATATATATATATTTTATTTTGTAATATATATATTAATATATAACAGCTGTGGATGTCTTTTTATTTATTCTGACTGGGACTTGTTGGAATTGACTCTGTATTGTGTATATTGGTATTTCTTGTTAAAAAGTTGATCCTTCTCATCATTAACAGAGTGCTTCTGTTCCATTTTGATTAGACACCCATGGGACGTCTTCTCTTCATCCTCCATGTCTCATGTTCTTCACCTCTTTGTGCCTCTGTGTTGTTTTCTGGATACTTGGTCCAGATCACACTTCCATGTCATTAATATTCTCTTTGTGTGTAGTCTGCTATAAAATTATTATTTTTAGTAATTTTTAAAAACTTATGTAAGTTCTTTAGTATTTTTGAATGCTTTTAACTTCAAGCCACCTGTTTCTAGAAATACATTAAGCATGTTACTGTGTCTCGTTCATTTCACCATATACTGGGGAGTTTTGCTATGTCTGTTCTGCTGTTATTTTTGTAGGCCGTTGCTTATACCTGTTTGTGGTTGTATTTCCTTGTGTGTTGGAGCTATTACTGCTGTGAGCTGCTCACTTTCCTTGCAGTTTTACGTCTGGGGTTCCATAAGGCCTGGAATGAAGGAGAGAGCCTCTAGAGAGGATTTGCTTCTCTCGTGTGACTGAGGACATTGCCAGTTTGGGACCATGCCGTATTCTCTACTAGAAGTTTTCTTGGGCCATCCTGATAGCGTTTGGGCTGTGAAGCCAAGTGAGAGTCTCCTCCTGATTATACATCCTTAGATTCTTTTTCCTTCTTTGCTTACGACTAACCTTTAAGACAAGCAATTTTCCTTGCTTATGTAAAAATTACTGATCCCCCATCATATTGAAGGTGGAGCCCCGTGGAGGCCGAGCTTTAGGAAGCATATCTCCTTCTGGATGCCCTGCGTCCGGCGGGTCACTTGAGGCAGTGAAACTTAGGCTCGGTGGCGTCAGTAGAGAAGCAGGCTTTAGAGCTCTCATCTCCCCAGGTTTCCACACCCACTTAGTTTTGGCCTGAGGATTCCTTATACGTCTTTCAGCTCATGGATACATTTAAGGTGTTTTAGAATTTTACCCTACATGTCTAGTTTTCCACAAAGGATTATCCAGGCACCTAGTCTACCATCTGGAAGGAGAAGTCCTTCTTGAACTGGTTGGTATAGTGAATGATTTACAACTAAAAACTTGACGATTTTGCTCCATTCTCGCTTTTCTGCGTAAAACCAGCTTGGGCATATGCTTACCAGTTTGGAGTGTCCGTTTTCTGTATGTAGCTAGCTTTTGTGTATGTTGGAGAAGGAGATGGCAGCCCATCCGGTACTCTTGCCTGGAGAATCCCGTGGACAGAGGAGCCTGGTGGGCTACAGTCCGTGGGGCCTCAAGAGTCGGACGCGGCTGAACGACCGAGCCACCAGCTCCTATGAGCTGCTGCCATGTCTGGACATATGAAGATTCTGCTCTTAAAGTCTCTTTCCTCCCCTAGCGATCCTCCTCCCCTGCCTCCTGGTCAGGCCACCCTGGGGTAGTCTCACCCCTGCCCTTCTCCCAGGGAGAGCTGCCCCTCCAGCAGCTTGGCCAGAGCCTCCCACAGATGGGAAGGAGGGCGCTGTGGGTGGCTGCCAGCCTTGGATCGCCCAGCCCTGGGGGCTGTGATGGACAGCTGGGGGCTGGGTCTCACCGTGTGCCCTGCCTGCCTTCCTCTCACCTGCAAGTGCCGGCAGTGGGAGCCCCACCCACGGGGCCAGGCCCGCCACCGCGGGATGGGTCCCAGGAGCTAGTGATCCAAGTTGCTTGGCAACCTGGGGCAACAGAGTGTCTCAGGTAATGGTTGTTGAGCAGCGCTAGAACTCACCAGGGCCAGTGTTCCGGTGGAGACTGGTGAGAGGCTTGCCTGGGCCCCGGGCCAAACGGTGACCCTGCTGGGCGCTGCGCCAGCCCTCTGCAGCTTCCTCCCCAGGCCTTGTCCCACCAGCTCTTCTGCCCCCTCGCCCCATCCAGACCAGCCTCCGGCGCCAAGCAGCACAGGGCCCCGCTCCTCCCCTGTGCCCCTGTGGACGCGGCCTCGCTCCACCCAGTCAGGGACAGACGCAGGGACAGGGCCACGGGACACTCCAGATCCAAGGCTGCTTTATTACTGGTCAGAAGGTGCCCACAGACAGTTCTGAGAAGAGGAACGTTGAACAGCTCTGCCACAGTCTGTGTGGGGCTGCCTGCCCACCCTCCAGTGGGCACCCTGAGGCCTTTCACACGTTGGTGTTTTCACTTTTGTATTTTTATAAAAACAGAACCAGTCCTGGAGTAGAAAGCAAAACCCTGTGATGACTTTTTGGGACCAAACTGAAGTGTGACAGGTTGGAATAGGAGTTCTGAGGGGCTGGGACAGGGGCCACTGTGGTCCAGTACCCCCCAACCAGAGGTTGGTAGAAGCCACTGGAAGGGGGTTTGAGGAGAGGGCGGGGCATAGCTGACAGGAAGGCCAAACTCAGACAGGAGCACCCTGTCTTCATCATTTTTTCACTTATACATACCATAGAAATTTAAGCAAAATAGCTATTTTATATATATTTTACCTCATACATATAAATCAGGCAAGTAAAGAGCTCAGGGGCGCTGAGATGGGGGACCCCGGAGGCGGGACTCTGGGTTCTCGGGCGCCCAGGCCACCAGCCCAGGCTGGGCCGAGGCTCGGTTCTTATTGCTGATGCGGGCGTGGTTCTGTGGCGGAAGCGCCTGTGGGCCGCTGGGCCCCTCAGGGCGCAGAGCAGCCCAGGTGCCCGGGCTCCACAGGGGCCGTTGTCCTCAGACCCACCGCGGCCCCTCAGGGCCCCTCCCCAACCGTGGGTGCGGCTGCAGCTCCAGAGACTTGTGCTCCCCTGGCTCCTTTCTCTGGGGGTCCTGGGCTTCCGGGGGGCCGGCAGCTCAGACACAGAGGCCCTTGCTAATTGAGCTGCACAGCGCTCCCGACTCAAAAGGGTCTGGCTGGCTTCCTGATGTCTTAAAGAGAAGGGGCTCTTGCCAGGACACTCGTGTGGCAAGAAAGCACACTTAGGAAGTGGTCCGCTAAGTGCTGTACTAAAAATATTTACTGAACATCTTGGCTGAAAAGAAATGGGAGATAACTTTTTCTAAAAAACTCGGAAGTGGCTCCCTGGGAGGGGCCGGTTGCTCCCTGGGGGGCTGGTGACTGAGGCAGCCCAGGGCCTGGATCGGCCTGCCTGAGTTGCGGGAACCGGAGCTGGGGGCCCCGAGGGCCCGAGTCCATGGTGAAGGCGGGTGGGAGACCCGGGGCACCAGGGGGCTTGCGAGAACCCGGGTCAGCACGTCCTCCTTCCAAGGTGAGAGCCCCAAAAAGTGTTATTAAGAACAGAAGGGAACGGTGGGAGGGGAGGGCCGGGCAGCACTGGACTGAGCGCGAGCCGGAGGCGGGGCGCGGGCGGCGCCGGAGGCGGGAGCGGCAGCGGCGCTCAGACTCAGAAGATGCTCGGGCACATGTGCCAGTCCTGCCTCTCCTTGGCCTCCCAGTAGCCCCCCTTGTACACGCAGGCCATCTCCCCAGTCAGCGGGTCCAGCTTCTTCTCGAACCACAGCG
>SJXQ01006121.1:229135-248686 GCA_006408695.1 Aepyceros melampus
GGGGCCGTGCTGGCGGGCTCCCTGCCCCAGTCCTGGGAACCCCTCCTCAGCAGCTGCTCCCCAAGCCCCCGGGGAGGCTCCTCAGCCTGAGCTGAGGTCCTCTGAGCCTGTCTGGGAGCTTGCCCCCAACTGCAGAGCCCAGGGGTTCTCACTGAGGCGGCGGGGCCAAGGGAGAAACCTGGGCGCACGGAAAGAAAGAGGCACACAGCGCTTGCGGGCATCGGAAGACAGTCCTGCGCGGCCTGGCACCCACGGCCACACGGGCTTGAATTACAACCCCAAGGTCTGCAGAGACCCAACATCTTTGGGCCAAGTTTCCACCAGAGACCCGTCTCCAATTGGCTCCACAGTGGCCGGCGGGGGGCGCTCCCCTTAAATAGGTCAACTTTCTGCAGTTCTGGTCCCAGGCCCACCTGGGCAGGAAGGGGAGGGACTGAGGGAACAGGTGGTGGGGGGCCTCTGAGGGGCTGTGCAGAGGGATTTTTCAAGGCCACTTAGGACTGGAGGACCTCGGGGCCATGGGCTGGCTGTGTGCTACAAGAGGCCCGTTTCCTGGAGCTGGTGAGGCTGGGGCAGAGACCCAGGGAACGACAGAGGGTCCCTGCCTGCGGATAGCACAGTCAGCCTCAGTTCGCGCAGCCTCCCAGCCTGGGTCTCGCCACACCCCGGGGCTGTGGGCTCCACTTCTGGCCCCCTTCAGTGCCAGGGGCGCCGCAGAGGTCCTGCCCCCATCACCCGGTGGGCAGCCTGACTCCAGGATCTGGACGCTGGGGCCCTGAAAGCGGACGTGCCCGGGAGACAGGCACATGAGCCAGAAGACAAGGAAGGAACGGTTCCTTACAGAGCAGGGAGAAAGGACCCTAGCACTTTATAGTTCATAAAAATGTCCTTCAAAAATAAAGGTGGAAGAGAGAGATGTTCGGATAAATAAAACCTGAATTTGAAGTTCGTCAAGCCAAGAGGAAGTGATACCAAACGGCAACTCAGATCCACACAGAGGAGCGAAGAGGGCTAGAAATGATGCAGGCAGGACCCAGCAGAGTCTCTCGCTGCAAACGCCCCTCTGAGTCGGGTTTGTAGGAAGAAGGCTTTAGTCCCCCCTGGGTTCCAAAGAGCAGGCACAGCCATTACTAGTCAGGGAAGAGCAGGGATGCAGAACGAAGGGAAAGTGGTGAAGGGAGGAAAGCGAGGACACGACTCGGCATAAACCAGAGTCCCGGTCCCTCCACCAGGCATGCACACGACAATCAGACATGTGTCTTGGGATCTCTGCAGGACGGTGACCCTCATGCGGGTGGAGGATGCAGACTGCACGCTGAGCACAGGCACACAGACCCCAGACTGGCTGGAACCAGAAGGCTGACGATTCCGATTCCAGAAATGTCCCCGTTACCACCCACCAGTCAAGGGAAGGCCATGCACCCTATGGACCTCACCCCAAATGTCGCCTTTAAACTCAAACCGTCCCTAAAAGCCTCGGGGTTTGGGTCCTTTGAGCAGGAGCCTTCTCCTTGCTTGGCGCCCTGCAAATAAGCGCTGACCCTCCCTTTGCCACAGACTGGTGTCAGCAGATCGGCTTTGCTGAGAGGGCTGAGAGGACCCAAGTCTGGTTCAGTAACAAGATAAATGTGTGAGTGAACATAAAGAGGCTGGTTTTCCTCCCTTTTAAATGCTGTTTAAAGGTAATTCATACAGCAAGTTTAAGAAGAGTGCTGTATCTTCAAACGTAAAGCAGGACGCCACAGAAAGAGGCGGAGGGACCGTGGGAGTACGTTGTTGTTAAGGGTCTTACTTATAGCTGAAATGGTATATGATTTGAAGGAAGACTGTAATAAGTCAAAGATGCCTAATGTAACCCTACAGCAACCACTGAAAAGAGAGGTATGCAGTTACAAGCCAATAAAGGGAAAAAATGAATACTAAAAATATCATAGGTGGCAGGAAAAGAGAAAAAAGAACAAAGTAGACGAGACCAAACCAACAGCAAAATAGTAGATATAAACCCAAACACATCAAGAATTGTTGCTGTTTAGTTGTTAAGGCGTGTCTGACTTTTGCAACTCCATGGCTGTGGGATCCTCCAGGCAAGAATACCGGAGTGGGTTGCCATTTCCTCCTCCACGGGACCTTCCCGACCCAGGGATCAAACCCGAGTCTCCTGCACTGCAGGCAGATTCTTTACCACTGAGCCACCTGGGCTTCTCATATCAATAATTATATTAAATTAAAATGTTCTCAACATTCTAAAAGTCAGAGCCTTTATCAGACTGGATGAAAAAGCAAGACCCATTATAGGCTATCTTCAATAAAAACCCCATTAAATATTAGAGCATAGATAAAATAACCAACCACATGTTTTCTACAAGAAACACACTTTAAATATAAAGACATTGATGGGTTTCACTTTTAAGTAAAATACTAGGAAAGGAAACACCAGGCATGTGGCAATTACAAGAAAGCTGAATGACCTTAATAACATCTCAAAAGAGGCTTTAGGACAGAGATAAAGAGGGAAGTTCCGTAATGACAAAAGAAGTCGGTTCATTAAGAAGACAAACTCCTGGTTGGGCATGCACTTCCTAAGAGAGTCTGAAAGTAGATGAAGCAAAACCAGAAGTGAAATCTACAGCTACAGTTAGAGATTTCGATACCACTCTCTTAGCAACTGCAGGAAGGTACCCACTCCAGCGCTCTTGCCTGGAGAATCCCAGGGACGGGGGAGCCTGGTGGGCTGCCGTCTATGGGGTCGCACAGAGTGGGACACGACTGAAGCGACTTAGCAGCAGCAGCAGCAGCAGCATAGACAGAAAAGAGATTTGGAAGATGTGAATCTTCAAGTATCCTCTATCCACCAACTTGAGTTAAGTGACGTTTATACACGCCACCCCCGTAGAATACCCATTTTTTTTTCAACAATATGTGAAGTATTCACCAAGACAGAGCAGTGCTAGGCTGTATATCAGATCTCAAATTTAAAATGATAAGACATATGTTCTGTGGCTACTACAGAATTAAATCAGAAAGCAATAACAAAAATAAACCTGGAAAATACCCTAATATATGAAAATTAAAGCACACACTTCTAAATGACTATGGGTCAAATAAAAACCACAAGGAAAATTCAATAATATTTGTAATTGAATGATAAAGAAAGTATAACATATCAAAATGTTAGGTAGTTAGAATAAGGAAAAGGAGTCCAAAATGGCGGTGGCTGAAAGATAAGGAAGAGAAAAGCCCAGGAAAATAGAACAAAGGAAGGTCCGAGGACCAGAGTGAGGACCTCAGGTAAAACAAACAACACTCCTGGCTAGCCCAATTTACACAGGGCGGGCCGAGGGGGAGAAAAGCATATAAAAAGAGGAGACAAAGGGCTCTCTCCACTCCTCCTCCCACAAGCTGGGGCGCTCTTCCCTTTGTGTATTTGGACCAACATGCCCTCACGCCTCGAAGATGGATTTTCCTGCTATCTTCTAAATAAAATAGAGCTGTAACGCTGAGCTATAATGCTGATTTGTCTAAGAGCTATAACACGGTCCATTCGAGACCTGAGAGCTATAATGCAGTCTGTCCAAGACCGAAGAGCTGTGACGTGCCTCGGGGGCTTTAATGTCCGTCACTCCAAATCTCTGTTGTGAAGAGACAAAAACTGAGGAGCATACACTCGCCTGACAAAAATTTATGGGATGCAGCCAAAGCAGTGCTCGGAGGAAAAGGCATAGCTTGGATAGCTTCTTACAAAACAGAAGGGAGGTTTAAAATGAGTGATCTAAGCAGAGAAGGCGATGGCAGCCCACTCCAGTACTCTTGCCTGGAAAAACCCCATGGACGGAGGAGCCTGGTGGGCTGCAGTCCATGGGGTCACGAACAGTCGGACATGAATAAGCAACTTCATTTTCCTTTTCACTTTCATGCACTGGAGAAGGAAATGGCAACCCACTCCAGTGTTCTTGCCTGGAGAATCCCAGGGACATGGGAGCCTGGTGGGCTGCCGTCTATGGGGTCGCCCAGAGTCGGACACTCCTGAAGCAACTTAGCAGCAGCAGCAGCAAGCTTCCACAGTAAGAAAACTTCCCTGGTGGTCCAGCGGCTAAGACTCGATGCTCCCAGTGCAGCGGGCTCAGGGTTCAATCCCTGTTCAGAGAACGAGATCCCACCCACCACAGCTAAGAGCTGGCACGCCACAACGAGAATGATCCCACATGCTGCAACAAGGATCAGAGGTCCCTAGTGTTGCAATTAAGACCTGGCAAAACCAAATAAACAAATGATTCTTAAAAATAAAATATGATACAAATGAACTTACTCACAAAACAGAAACAGACTCACAGACATAGAAAATAAACTTAGGATTACTAAAAGGGGAAGGGGCTGGGGAGGATGCATTAGGAGTTTGAGGTGAGCAGATACACACCACTATACATAAACAATGAGGCCCTGCTGTGTAGCACAGGGAACTGCAGTCAATCTCTTGTAATAATCTATAATGGGAAAGAATATTTACTGTGTGTATGTGTGTAACTGAATCCCCGTGCTGTACATTGATTAATAAAGCAAATGTACTTCATTTTTTTTTTTTAAAAAGGAGCTCAGCTGACAGATTCGACCAAACATTTAAGGAAAAAACAATACAGGTTCTACACAAACTCTGTAAGAAAATTAGAGGAGGGAACACTTCCCAATTCACTTTATGATGCCAGTATTACTTGATAACAGAACCAGACAAAGACATTACAAAACAAACAAACAAACAACAATAACAAAACCTACAGCCCAATAATATCCTTCATGAACAGAAACAAAAATCTTCAGAAAGATATTAAGAAATATAATCCAGCAATACATAAGAAGGGTAATAAATACATCTTGATTAAGTGAAATTTGTCCTAGAAAAGCAAGGTTAGTTCAACATTTAAATATCATCAATGAAAGACAACCCAATTAACAATGGAATTTGAATAGACATTCCTCCAAAGAGGATATTCAGATGGTCAATAAACACACGAAAAAATATGAGGCAGCTGCTCTGGAAGACAGTTTGGCAGTAATAACCCAGCAATCCCAGCCTGGGTATCCACCCAAGAAAAATGAAAACTTTGTCCACAGGAAAACTTACACACGAATGTTCACAGCACAGCAGATTCCTAGTGGCCCCAACAGGAAACAACCCAAATGTCCGTCAACTCATGAATGGATAAAAGTGGTATATCCATGCAGTGGAATACTTATTTGACAACTTTTAAGGAATAAAATGTCAACCCTAAAGGAAATCAACCCTGAATATTCACTGGAAGGACGGCTGCTCAAGCTGAAACTTCAGTACTATGGCCACCTGATGTGAAGAGCCGATTCACTGGAAAAGACCCTGATGCTAGGAGAGATTGAGGGCAAAAGGGGAGAGGGTGGCAGAGGACGAGATGGGCAGACAGCATCACCGACTCAATGGACTTTAGTTTTAAGCAAACTCTGGGTGATAGTGAAGGACAGAGGAGTCTGGTGTGCTGCGGTGCGTGGGGTCACAAAGAGTTGGACACGACCGAACACACACACACCCATGTGCGTGGGTGTGCGCACGCGCGCACACACACACACACACACACACATATGCGCTATGACATCTGAGAACTTGTTAGAAACGCAAATCTTCAGGCCCTATCCCGGACCTTCCAAACCAGAAGAATCTGGGGGTGGTGGGAAGGGCCAAAATATAAGAAGCCAATATAACTCATCATTTTTACAGACAGCAAGAAAAGTATTTGACAAAATTCAACATCCATTCATTATAAAATCTCTCAGCAAACTAGGACTGCAAGGGAAATTTCTGCAACATTATAAGAGACGGGCAGGGACTTCCCTGGCGGTCCGGGGGCTAAGACTCTGCACTCCCAAGGCAGGGTGCCCAGGTTCGACCCCTGGTCAGGGAAGAAGATCGCACACGGCCCACTAAAAGGTAAAGAAAGATTCCGCACGCCAAGACCGAACATCCCGTGTGCCGCAACTGAGACCCAGAGCAGCCAAGTAGGTGAAGAAACACACAAATGTTAAATCATCTTTTAAAAGATCTGCAAAAAACGTATAACGTACATCAAAATGTTTGTATGTCTGTGGGCTTGTGCATTTTTATTTCCTCATGTTTTGCTGTATCTCTCCGTCACTCTATAGATGAGAGTCAGGCCTGATTCTTGTCCTTCACATGATCACATTCCCCGGGGAGTGCTAACACTGGAGCCTGCGCTGGGCGAGAGGCGCGTCTCACCCTTCAGGCTCCTTGTGCCACCAGCGAGGGCTGCACTGCCTGCCTCGGTCCACAGGGCCACTCCGGGGCCGTCTCAGCTAGGCAGCTTGGGGCCACCAAGGCACGGCAACGAGCTCCAGATGGTAGGAGCTGGGCTCTACCGGTCACTCCGATATGGCCCGGGATGTCACCCCTCCAGTTTCAGCTTTCTTATGTGTAAAATGGGAATAACTCAACAACACACACCCTGAGATAAGCTGGGGGATTTGAACTACAAGACGTCAAAATGTCTTTATTATAAAGTACTTAAGGCAGGGTGATACTGCCACATGACGTGGGGCGGGGGGGAAGCTGACGGTGAAATGTTCATGGCAGTTCAAGGCCATTATTCATAACTGCCGGAAAAGGAGAACCGACTCTGCTACAATAGCAAGTGCTGCAGAGGATGATAAAGGGAATTCACCTACTGCCAATGGAGGGCGAAGTTAACACTGGGTTGGCCAAAACGTTTGTTTGCGTTTTTCATAAGATGATACGGAAAAACCCAAATGAATTTTGGGGCCAACCCAATATAACCACTTTGGGAAATGACGTGGCATTATTTTTCAAAGCTCATCATTCACATATTACACAACCAGAAGTGGCCCTCATAGGTCTACTCTTGACGAACTTCTGCACACATGTGCCTGGAGATGTGTACAATAATCCTGTCAGCAGCAACGTTCATTTTCTAAGCATTAGAAACATATCCCATGTCCATCAACAGAAGTAGTGTAACTGAACAGTGATGGAGTCAGCATTTCCCCTCCTGGGTATTTATCCAAGAGAAATGAAAGCAAATGTCAGCAAAAAGGCTTGCATGAAAATGTCCATAGCAGCTTTGTCTGTAACAGCCCAAAAACTGAAAAGAGGTCAAGTGGCCATCAGCGGGAGAATGGATCAACCATGCTACATTCATACAGTAAAATAAGTACTAAGCAATGAAAAAACAAACTCATGATCGTGTGACAGCATGGGTGAACCTCAAAAACATCAAGCTGAGGACTTGCCAGGTGGTCCAGTGGCTAAGACTGAGTTCCCAAAGCAGGGGGGGCACACGTTCAGTTCCTGGTTGGGGAGCTAAGATCCCGTATCCTGCATGCCGCATGGCATGGCCAAGAGAAAGAACAAATAAATACATTTTAATTTTTTTTTAAGAATGAAATGCCATTCCTAACTCTCAGCAGGTTGTGTGTGTGTGGGGGGGGGGTGTTCAGTTGTGTCTGGTTCTATGCGACCCCATGAACTGTACCCCACCAGGCTCCTCTGTCCATGGGATTCTCCAGGCAGGAATATTGGAGTGGATAGCCATTTCCTCCTCCAGGGAATCTCCCCAACCCAGGGATCGAACCTGTGTCTCTTATATCTCCTGCACTGCAGGTGGATTCTTTACCACTAGTGCCACCGGAGAAGCCCCAGCAGGTTTCAAAATGCTATTGAATGCTGATGTGGGTGTGTGTGGCAAGATTAGCTCTGGGTTTGAATATTTACTAAGGCTGTTGTTGTTCAGTAAGTGAGTCGTGTCCAACTCTTTGCCACCCCATGGACTGTAGCATGCCAGGCTTCCCTGTCCTTCCCTATCTCCCAGAGTTTGTTCAACTCATGTCCTTTGAGTCAGTGATGCCATCCAACCATCTCATCCTTTGCTGCCCTCTTCTCCTTTTGCCTTCAATCTTTCCCAGCATCAGTATCTTCTCCAATCAGTGGGCTCTCGCATCAGGTGGCCAACATATTGGAACTTCAGCTTCAGGTACAGTCCTTCCAATGAATATTCAGGGTTGATTTCCTTTAGGATTGACTGACTTGATCTCCTTGCTGTCCAAGGGACTCTCAACTGTCTTTTCCAGCACCACAGTGCAAAAGCAGCAATTCTTTGGTGCTCAGCCTCCGTTATGGTCCAACTCTCACAGCCACATATGACTTCTGGGGAAACCATAGCTTTGACTATGTAGACCTTTGTAGGCAAAGTGATGTCTCTGCTTTTTAACATACTATCTAGGCTTGTCATAGCTTTCCTTCCAAGGAGCAGGCGTCTTGATTTCATGGCTACAGTTACCATCCGCAGTGATTTTGGAGCCCAAGAAAAAAAATCTGTGACTGTTTCCACTTTATCCCCTTCTGTTTGCCATGCAGTGATGGACCAGATGCCATGATCTTAGTTTTTTGAATGTTGAACTTAGTTTTTTGAATGTTTAAGCCAGCCTTTTCACTCTCCTCTTTCACCCTCATCAAGAGGCTCTTTAGCTCCTCTTCACTTTCTGCCATTAGAGTGGTGTCATGTGTATATTTGAGGTTGTTGATATTTCTCCCTGCAATCTTGATTCCAGCTTGTGATTCATCCAAGCCAGCATTGCACAAGATATACTTCATATACAAGTTAAATAAGCAGGGTGAAAATATACAGCCTTTGCCGGGGTCCAGCTCTGGTTGATCCAGGGTAATTCAAAGCAAGGACGGAGTCAGTGATTAGGAAAGAATTATTTAATTAGAGCTATAAAGAGAGATTAGGAAAGAATAATGTAGTGAAAAAATAGAGGAGAAAAGAGGCTGATACTCCTTGGTTTACACAGAAAGCTAATAAAGTCTCAAGACAAGAGACTTGCTCTGTTCACGTAGGCCACTGGCGCCCGCTTGAATAGCGGAGAGTGCCCCACCTTGCACTCCCTCTCACATGGGTCTTAGAAGCCCGGGCAGAAAAGTGAACACAGAGAGCCTCTGGGTTCCAAGGGATCAGCTGAAAAAGGGAGGGAGGGAGAGGGAGAAAGAGAGAGTTGACACGGGGGTAGCCAGATTTCTGAGAAATTGGTCCATCTCTTTATTTTCCAGGAAAGCTTTTATACTTTTAGTTGTACATAGAGATCAATGGATAATACAAAGTCATGCAGGGTCAGCAGCCCTGACCCTTGTGAGACCAGGCTTTCTTTCTGCATATCTTTTCGTATACAAAAGTTCTCAGGTGATTTACATTATCTTCTGGCCAAGAGGCCTGTTAACACTTTATGGCTCTCTTCCTTAGTGAATGTGAATCTCATTTTCCCTGAAGTGTTTTTCTTTAATCTGCATCACCCTCAAAGCACTAAAGAAAGTTACATTAAAAGATACAAAACCTTGGCAGCAAGTATTGGCTCAACAATTAAACCCTTAATCAGTTCTATTCTAATGATTTTGACTCCTCGGAAGGCTCTACATTCCTAGAATATTTTTAAGCTTCCTGGCCGGGAGGCTGCAATCATTTGCGCAGTTGTAAAAGTCCGGACAAACCTGTCAGACAACCTAGAAAGCCATCAGAGGGGTTTTTGGATTGAAACACTCTTATTATGCCCAGGAGACTTATTAACTGGAGCTCCAAGTTAACTCCTTTTAGAGGAAGGTGGTGGGGGACAGCCCCCTTGTAATGTTAGAAGAGTGGGTGGAAAGCATAACACAGTAAAGCAGGAAAACTCTGGTTTTGGGGGTAGATGCTCGAGAAAGTCCAGGGGGACCCCTGAGGCCTGATCCTGCCTTTGCGTTTGTGTCAGGCCCCTTTCCTCACGACCTTTGCCACAGGCGGGATTCCTCGTGCTGGCTCCCGGCATCTTGACATATTCCTTTCCCAATTTTGAGCCAGTCCATTGTTCCAGACTCCATGGCTGGTTCTAATTGTTGCTTCTTGACCTGCATACAGGTTTCTCAGGAGATAGGTAAGGTAGTCTAGTATTTCCATCTCTAAGAATTTTCCATAGTTTTCTGTGATCACACAAAGGCTTTTGTGTAGTCATGAAGCAGATGTTTTTCTGGAATTCTCTTGCTTTCTCTATGATCCAGTGAGTGTTGACAATTTGCTCTCTGGTTCCTCTGCCTTTTCTAAGCCCAGCTTGAACATCTGGAAGTTCTTGGTTCATGTACTGTTGAAGCTTAGCTTGAAGATTTTGAGCATTACCTTGCTAGGATGTGAAATGAACACAATTTTACAGTAGTTTGAACATTCTCTGTCATTGCTAATTCTTTGAGACTAGAATGAAAACTGACCTTTTCCAGTCCTGTGGCCACTGCTGAGTTTTCCAAATTTGCTGACATATTGAGTGAGTGCAGCACCTTAACAGCATCCTTTCAGTTCAGTCGCTCAGTTGTGTCCGACTCTTTGCGACCCCATGAATAGCAGCATGGCCAGGACTCCCTGTCCATCACCAACTCCGGGAGTTTACTCAGAGTCACGTCCATCGAGTCGGTGATGCCATTCAGCCATCTCATCCTCTGTCATCCCCTTCTCCTCCTGCCCCAAATCCCTCCCAGCATCAGGGTCTTTTCCAATGAGTCAACTCTTCACATGAGGTGGCCAAAGTACTGGAGTTTTAGCTTTAGCATCATTCCTTCCAAAGAAATCCCAGGGCTGATCTCCTTCAGAATGGACTGGTTGGATCTCCTTGCAGTCCAAGGGACTCTCAAGAGTCTTCTCCAACACCACAGTGCAAAAGCATCAATTCTTTGGCGCTCAGCTTTCTTCACAGTCCAACTCTCACATCCATACATGACACTGGAAAAACCATAGCCTTGACTAGATGGACCTTTGTTGGCAAAGTAATGTCTCTGCTTTTTAATATGCTATCTAGGTTGGTCATAACTTTCCTTCGAAGGAGTAAGCATCTTTAATTTCATGGCTGCAGTCACCATCTGCAGTGATTTTGGAGCCCCCCCCAAAAAAAGCGTGACACTGTTTCTACTGTTTCCCCATCTATTTCCCATGAAGTGATGGGACCAGATGCCATGATCTTCCTTTAGGATTTGAAATAGCTCAGCTGGATTCCATCACCTCCACTAGCTTTGTTCATGCTGTTGTGAAAGTGAAAGTTGCTCAGTTGTGTCCGACTCTTTGCGACCCCATGGACTATACAGTTAATGGAATCTCCAGGCTAGAATACTGGAGTGGGTAGCCTTTCCCTTCTCCAGGGGATCTTCCCAACCCAGGAGTCGAACCAGGGTCTCCTGCGTTGCAGGCAGATTCTTTACCAACTGAGCTATCAGGGAAGCCCATATCAGGAAGTAGTTATTTCTGTGCAATGGAATAATAGGCACTTTTACTTTTCTTCTAAATGCTTTACTAAATTTTTTACAATGAACTGAATTATCTTTGCAACCTGGAAAAAATCTGCAATGTCAAAAATTATTTTAACCACCAAATGGCAATCATCTCACTCCACTCTGACAGTCAAGGATTCTGTGGCTACATGGTTTTCCTTTGTGTGGATAACTGAACACTTCTCAGCCCAGTGTGAGAACTCTCACATTGACACCTTCCTGATTCAATCTTTGAAAAATATAGAAAAACCCCCACAAGTATAAGGCTGCATTTCCCATGAGAGTAAGAGCTAAACCAAGCCAGAGACCATTTAAGAAAGCTCCAAACTATGCAGTTCATGAGAAACTCCTGGAGTGATGCTCTGGCTGCTGCATTCAGCCTAGGTCCCATCCCCCAAGGAATACCACTTCCCAGATGACACACAGGGTCATTGCCCTCCTTCTATGGAGGCCCAGAGTCCCTGCAGAGTTAACACCTGCCAAGGAACCACCGCTGTTTAGAAGGGAGCCTGGGGACTGAGATCTGGGGGAAGAGACTGGCATCTCTGATTAACAGCAAGTGCGACCGGCCTCCCTGATGATCCACAGTTATCCGCAGCCACTGGGATTACCAACTTCTCACTATGTAAGCAGCAGCTCCTCCTAGCCCCAGGCTGGCAAGGAGAAGGCTCGGGAAGGGAGGGGAGGGAGAAGTGGGTGAGGCAAAAGTGAAAGCTCCAGCTGGAGAAACAGCACGACATGTTAAATATCCTGGATGGTGAGCTGGCCGAAGCAGGCAAAGACGAGCCAAGGGCCAGCTTTCCCCCAGAGAGAGCCACCGGGGGTCAGGGTGAGGTGAAAGTGGGCACAGAAATGGCCACAGAGAAAAGGACAACTATCTCCAGGGCTGAGGAGATGGGGACGGGGGTGGTGGGGGGTGCGTGCCTAGGGTCGCTCAGGAGCAGGGGCTGCAGGCGGCCACAAGCGGCCCCACGTCAGAAGTCCATCCGTGCCTGGATCTGTGTCTGAAGAGACCCTTGGGAAATCAGGTGGCTTCGGCCCCGTCAAGCAAGCCACTTCCAAACTCTGTCCACTTCCAGCCACGTGACCCCACAGCATGGGGCAGGGTGGCCGTCACAGGCGTGACTTGCGCAGTCACACCCAGGCCCCAACCAGCAGGCTCCCTCCCTCCGTTTAATGCTTAGCTGTCTCTGTCTTGAACCCTAAAACTGTTTGAACAAGGGCCTCCATAGGTCGCACAGCAGAGCCTGCTAGAGGAAGACTAGGTCCAGGGGCCAGTCCTCTGAATCCCACTCGCTGAACAAAGCCGAGCAGTGCCAGGGTCTCCGGAAGTCCTGTCTGGTTTGTCCGACATAAACCACCAAGATTTCTGACGCTTCCCTTTGGGTATCTACACAAGGGCAGGAGAAGATTTGGCTGGGGAGCCACATGGGGTAAACACAAATAATACCCAAACTTCGGCGGGGGGTGGGGGGCTGAAATTCATCTTTCTTTGTTTAGTCAGTTGCAAGTTAAAAGCCTACCAGCACAATTTTACGCCTGGTCAAAACACGCTCACAGAAAACAACGAACGCAGGAGAAGCAGCAGATCTTCACACACAGCCCTGAGAGCATCACGGACCAGAACCCTCTGGCCAAGGGCGATGGGGTGCCAGCAGGCAGCAGTCACACCCCTGGACTCAGCGACTGCACTCTTGGGAGTGTGTCCCAGGACGAACACAGCAGAGAAAAATTTCACATGCTGCAAAGATGCTCAGGCGGCAGTCTGCTCTGGAGACGATCGAGGAAGAAGGGGAACGTCTAACAGAGGGAAAAGGCATTCCGCAGCCATTCAGCGGATGCACGTTAGGCCCGTGATAACATAAGACATTGCTCATGATGTACAGCCGTGTGACAATGGTGACATCTTTGTATCTCAGTGATGTAAACAGGACGTTCACAGAGAAGAAAAACACTAACACACAGGCCTAACAACAGTGGCATGAGGGGCAATGAAGACGTGGAGAAGCCATGACCTTGAACATGTGATATTGCTGCCTTCATGGTAAATTACCCTTAGTGAGGGAGGGAAAGTCGCTCAGTTGTGTCTGACTCTTTGCGACCCCATGGACTATACAGTCCATAGAATTCTCCAGGCCAGAATACTGGAGTGGGTAGCCTATCACTTCTCCAGGGGATCTTCCCAACCCAGGGATCGAACCTAGGTCTCCCGCATTGCAGGCAGATTCTTTACCAGCTGAGCCACCAGGGAAGCTCAAATAAGCCTTAAAAATACTGAATGTTCAGGGTGCAGAGGACTAGCCCAGATGAAACTCAGAGTCTGACCATGATCAGAGCGTGTGTGTGTGTGTGTGTGTGTGTTGGGGACAGGGCTGGCGCGGGGATGTCATCAGTCAGGTAAAGCAGTTGCCAAATGGTTAATGAGCTGGTAAGAGTCAAGCTCCAGGGGCCCCATCCTGTACAAACTGCAACTGCACTGCTTCTAATGTAAAAACATCCCAGGCGGAGGGATGTACCCAGGGGCTTGGCCGGCTGTCATTTCTAGCCTCTCCAGAAAAACATCTGTCCTTTGACCAGCTCCCACAAGGACCACAAGGACTCAGGGCATGCTAGGCCAGCACACGGAGAGCTGCTGGGGGTGGGGGCAGGTCCATCTCCAGCTCGCCACCCCGCCCAGCCTGAGCAGCTACTATTCCTGAAGATGTGCGTCAGGCGTAACAGCACCCACGTCAGAGGGAAACAGGACATAAAAGGAAATTTATCTTTGGCAGCCCAAGGCCCATAACTTCACTTTATTCATATTGCTCATCTATTTGATCAGACGCTGCTGTTGGCTGGTCTGAGCTCACTGGTGTTTTACAGGAAGACTGGGTGTTGGGGTGCGGGGGGGACTGACTCGTGTCCGCAGGGGTGGGTGCTGGGAGCTGTAGGATGCCCCGGATGAGGTCAGGGGAAGATGAACCCAGAGCTGACCTCTCAGCCCCGGGTAGAAGGGGCCTGGGGCTCAAGCCTGACCGCACGCAGCCAGTCTCAGGCTGCCCCTCTCTCCGCAGTGGCTTGGAGGCCCCTCCCTACCCTGGGACCACTCCAAGCCTGGCTCCCACTTCAACCTCCTCCAGTCCCCATGCAGGGTAACCTGGCTTGGCACTTGGGGAGTCCATCCACTTTCTCTTTGCCTGGAGGTGACAGAGGGCACTGTGTCATCCTCTGGACCAGCCAGACATTGCTCCTGGTCCACGTTTATATGAACAGAGCTGCTGCATATGGTTGAGCAGGTTGCGCATTGCACAGCTGCAGGAGGCACCATTCACCAGACACTGGGAACTTGTTTCTATTATAACACATCCAGCAAATTAGAAAAAAGATCATTGCTCTGACAAACCAGAATACGACAACAAGTCAGAATATGACAACAGTCTCAGGACACGTGGGAGCAAGGAATCTTGAGGAAGGGTGCCTCTTCCTAGAGATGGGCACCGAGTGGGCCATCGCAGCCCTGCACGTCCAGCCATGAACGCGAAATGAACCAGCTCCTCGGAAAGAGCACGTCACCCCCGTTTCCGTGAGGTCACTGATGACAACAGAATCACAGCTGGGGCAGCCCGAGACCTGTCACGGTCTTGTCACCTCATGCTGCCAGTCCCCTCCTTGCTGTCAGCCTGCTACCCAAGGGGACCGCCCTGAGTGCCTGACCGGGTCCAGTTCTCTGCTGCCCCCGAGGCAGAGACCATGACCCTCTTCCCTCCAGAGCCCTCAGGACCCAGCACACCCTTCCCCACCCTCCCTCTCCTCCTCTCCCCCTGCCCTTAGCACCCTGCCCCCCAACACAGTGCCACCTGCAGGCTGTTCCCCCACCTGGAGCCAAGCCTGCAAGCAGCCCACTCCTTAGCTACCTGCCCACAGAGGGCCTTCCATGCTGGTGCCCTGCCCACCTCTCTGCCCCTCGGAGCCCAAGGACCACTGTGCCCTCAGGCTGTGTGAACACGCTGGGACCTCCTCTCCACGGCATCCGGGCACCTCTTGTGCCCCGAGTTTGGCCAGCCAGAGCTGTTCCCCGTCACCTGTCCCTTCCCAGCACGGACCCGGGTGTGCAGGGGGAGAAGGACACTGGCTGGCCCAGCACGCCCGGCCCCTGGGGTTCAGCTCCGGTCACCTGGCGGTAGACACTGCAGGGCCCACACAGCCGCTGGGCCACGTCCTCACACAGCGTGCAAGACTGACCAGATTTTCTGCTAAACGGAAGAGACAGGCTCTTCTGTTTTCTCCTACCATTCACTGCTCTTCACTTTGACTCAAAAACATGCGCACGTTTTGAGACTTCTCCTGGCATTCAGCCTCTTCCAAGAAGGAATGCCCCCAAGTCACCACGTTCTATAGTTGGCAGGTTCTGCCCCAGAAACGGGACCCCTGGCCCCTCTCACTGAGGCTCTGCTCAGGCCAGGCTCCCTGGGAGTCCAGTGGATTCTCAGTCTGTAGTTCCTGGCACTTAGCCCCGTCCCCTCTTGCTTCTCTGACACATCACCCAGTCTTTGCCAAGCTCAGTTCAACTCTGCAAAAACTACCAAGCTCAGTTCAACCCACCGCAAAAAGTGCGGCCAGTCAGAAGGTGGAGGCTGGCTGGTGGGCACCCAGGGGGCCCTTGGAGGCCCCAGATGAGAAGGTGGCCCCTCAGCAGTGCCACGCGCAGGGCCGCCCCAGGCCACCTGGCCCTGAGCCCTGGAACCTCTGCCTTGCCAGGGTGAGGAGTCTCTATTCTGCCCTGTCACGGCTTTGTTCTGACCAGAAGACACAGAAATCCTGCAGACACCTGTGCGCGCACACAAAGGAGGGCCCCTTTCAGCCCTCTAGGGCTGAGTTCGGAGGGTATCAATGACCCTGAAAGGGCATTTCCGCATTTGAGGCACCCGTCTCAGTTTGAAGCACAGAGAAAGCGAGAGGCAAATAGACAGACAGACTGATTAGTAGGTATAGACACGGATTACCTCATTTCAACCTCCTGGCCACCTTGTCAGGTAAGTTGGTGCCATCCGACTTAAAGCTGTCCTTTAGACGAGGAAATTAAAAATCACAACGGCTCAGGGGACTTCCTTGGTGGTCCAGGGGTTAAGAATTTGCCTTCTGATGCAGGGGACACAGGTTGGGTCCCTGGTTAGGGATCACAAAGAGTCGGACATGGCTGAGCAACTGAACTGAAACTGAAGGGAAATAGGATCCCATATGCCTCAGAGTAACTAAGCCAGCAGGCCACAACTGCTGAGAGCACACGCCACAACCAGAGGAAGTCCGTGCAGCAAAGACCCAGCACGGTGAAAATTAAAAAAATAATAATAATAATCTTAAAAGAAGAAAAAGGCTCAGAAGCTAGTTGGAGGTCAGGCAAGTGGTGGGGTTTGAACACGCCAGTGCCCACTGATGAACTGCCTTCTGTCAACGGACTCCTGGGCTTTTCCTTCTGTGCCCAGGTCCTTGTCAACCCACTCCTGCCCTCACAGACAGGGTTGGGGGCAACTGAGGCCCACTGAGGAGCAGACACTGGCCCATGATCACAGAGCCCAGCAGCAGTCAGGACAGTAACCCAGGACCCCTGGCCCCCCCAGCCTAACCTGTGGGGACCCTAGAGCCCCAGCCCCTGTGAAGAGCCTCCACGAGCCCAGATGCTGTCCTGCCACTGAATCAGTCACTGCCTGGAACTCAAGGCCTAGTCCCCCGGGGCAGGCGGCAAGCCCAGGTCCCCTCCAGCCTGCACAAAGCTGGGCAGTTTCACTGGGACCTTGTTTTCACTGGGACAAATTTCTAAGGGGAAATTTGTCTGGAGCAACCTCTTGAGTCTGAAAGGAGACGTGAGACCAGTCTCACCCCATCTGCAAGGTGGGGACGAGGGCCCCTGCCTGTGTCTGGCATGCCCAGGGGGTGACGGGCCAGGAAGCTCGCACCCCTCTCCCCATGGAGCTGACAGCTATCCAGGCCTCCCACAGCCCCCAGCTCTGCCTCGTGCGCCTCTCTCTTTGGCCAGCAAGGTTCATCAGGCATTATCCTGCCTGCAGACATACTGTTTGACCTTGAAGAGTGTTTTTGGCCAACCCTTAAAAACTGAGAGATCTCCAGCTTCTCCTGAAAATTCCTCCATTTTGGCCTTCCTAGGCCCACTTGACACAGGGTGCCCAAAGGAGACACTCTGAGGCTGCCCATGAGGCCTCTGACACTGAGGCCATCCTGGCACCATGTGGGCACTGGGGCCTCCTCTGCCCAGCACGGCCAGCCCTGCTCCAAGCACCGTGTCAGACACACCATGTCCTGAGTTCCTCGTTCCCAGACTCACCGTGCAGAGTGGATCCATGAGGGGTAGGAAGACAGGCCTGGTCTGCGGGGCTCTGCCAACAAGAGGCCACCCTGTCCCCACTCTCCAAGTACAGCTGCCCTGGCCACCTGAGCTTCCAGACAAAGGTGAGCGTCCCTCCCACAACCAAGCAAAAAGCAAGTATACACCAAGCCCAGGGCACCCGTTAGCAGTAGCGAATCTTCTGGAGAATGGCAACTGAGAAAATCATCAGCCAGGCCAGTAGATGAAAAACAACTTTAACACTTAACTGACATGAACTTTACCTTTTTTTTTTCCAGGCTCTAAAATTCACCTCAGAATAAATCCATCCAAATTGATAATAGGAACATCATTTAAACTTCACATAAAGAACAAAGCTGCATTAGAAATGACACTATATCCAGAATAAAAACTAGAAATTAAGACCAATCTTCTAAAACCAGAGAAGGCAATATTTTGGACAAAATTCACTTGCAAGTTTCTTTAAAGGATTCTCAAGATGGAGTTGTGGTTATTAGTTCCCCATGAAATAAATTTAAAATGCATACAATTACAAACATCCTAAGACTTCAGATGGTGTTTTCAGGTGAGCTTGCAAGATTAAATGTGGCTCCAGGAATGAAGTTTGGGAAGTTTGGGAACTGACTCCTGGAATGAGGTCTATGCAGGGCCTGGGCCTTCGGAGCTGTGAGTGTGATCGGTCAAGCAAGCGAAGTTAATTACAAGGTTTATTACAGATCAGAGGGTGTTAATTCCTAAAAGGAGCCAGTTTCTAATAAATTGGTGCTAAGTGAAATTAACTCCCTCTGTGTCTTTCAGGTCTATATGGTAAAAAAAAATTCCCAATTTCCCCCTAGTTTCAAATGATAACATAAACACCAGGAAACATTCATTAAGGAAAACACAGCAAGTTTCACTCATGCAAAATCTCCAATAATGAAGGCTTCGAGCATCAGAAATTGCACTAAAGAACTTAAGTTTGCAAGGCTTTAACCTTAAGACAACTAAGAAATTTTTACCCCCACTGCTGACAAGGGGCTCTCAGGCCACTATCCTGCACTGTCATTCAGGACCGCCGTGCCTGGGGGACAGCATCCTCAGGGCTCGCTCAAACCCAGGCGGCCACTTACAGCGACTCTCCTGGTCTGGAGCAGCTTGCTCAGAGGGCAAACGTGGAGGGAGGGGGTCATGCGCTGAGCAGAGCCAACACGAAGGTGGCCCTCGGAACCCAAGAAGCCCTTCCGGGCCAGAGCAGGAATTCTGCCCAGGCGCCACAGCACGCGGGGCCGCCCCAAGCAGACTCTGGAGCAGGAGAGCTAAGTGGGTGGATTGAACAAGGCCGCCACTTCCCCCCTTCTTTCCAGAAAGCTCGGCACTGTATTTCAGTTCCTTTTTGCAGAGGTTAATCACGGACACATCTCTAGCCGCAGGCCCTCTCCAAAATACCCGGTGCGGAAAGCGAGTTCGGAGCTCACGCCAGCAGGGACCCGGGACAGGGGTTCCCCGAGTCTCCCCGCGCTCCCCACGCCGCGAGGGAGTGACATCAGAGGCTCGCCCGGGGCTAGTCATGCAGCAAGCCGGGCGCTCGGCGGGCGTGCGCGGGGAGCCGGGCCTCCGGGTGGAAGCTGGGCAGCACTAACCCTTCTTAAATTTATTCAGGCAGCCGGAGCTGCAGAGGGAGCGCACGGAGGCCGCTTCCCAGCAGCCGCGTCCCTTCATCCCCGCGGCGGGGCGGCCTCCGAGCGGCCGGGCGCTACATGGCGCCGCGCCCTGGGGGGCTCGCAGGGACGCGCGCAGCTCGGCGGGCCGCCCGGCGGAGGCGGCGGGCACTCGCGGGTCCCGGCGCCGCGTGACCACAACGCACCACGGCCGCCCGCCCGCCGCCCGCCGCCCGAGCCCGCTG